>JBAPLH010000107.1:2095000-2670000 GCA_037897445.1 Ceriops zippeliana | reverse complement strand
ATCTCTTGTTGCACTGAGGTTCAGCCACAGGGGCCAGGGTTTAAGTCTTGGAGAGAAGTTGTTGTCATGGTTGATGCTAGTATTGGCGGTAGTAGTCAGCATCGTTGGAGTTATTGGCAACATTTATGGCCTCAAAAGCCAATCCCAATGACTCTCTTTGAGGATTACACGGTTATTCTCTAGAGGTTAATTTCATAAATTGTTTGGTGGGTAAAACTTTCGTAGCATGTTGCTTTGATTCCTACTGCTTCCAAATGATGGAATAGAATCAGAATCTAGGTAGACTGTTGACCAAGGAAATTGCAAAGATTTGGATCATGTCAGAAGGTCCAGAGGCAAGCTTGAACACCTTTAAGGCCTCTGCTCACATTTCTGATTACTAAAATTTCTTAGAGCTAATGTGACAGGCACATTAAGCAATTTAAAAAATGCTTAAGGAGCCAGCTTCTTTGAATGCCTTGCATGTGTAAGTTGATTGAACATGAAGTGTTCGTGCTGTATTTTCTCCCTCTGTTGTATTTTTTTCAACAATTCATAAGAATGTAATTTAATGCTATGCATCTTTTTTTATTATTATTTTTTATCTTATGGTTTGTCTCTCACATCCTTGCATCATTATGGTGCTGGAGCGAGTTATGCATGTGTAACAACAATGAAGCCCATCTTTTGGGCTTGTTCTATACAAATGTTGTCTTCCCTTTTTCAGCAAACAAAGCATACTTGTCTGTATCTTTCAATTGTATTGCTACAACACATTTCCGTTTGTTGCCAACAATCACATGTTATGAAATCAGTATCAGTTACATTAGTTTCCTAAAAGCACCTATAAAAATAAGAAGGTGATGGATGCAGCAATTGCGTGAAAGACTGACCAAAAGAAAAACAGGAATCAAGAGTCAAACTGCTATATTGCACAAAGGACAACCAGGAATATGCTACTTCATGGATTATTTGCTTGCTGAGGAGTTGAAACCTAATCTGTTATCCAGGGGTTTTGTTTCAGGAGTTGTTGCAAGTTCAAATGTTTGGAATACTTCATGATCTACTTAGCTAACACAGAGAAGTCAATACAAAAAATGGGCTACTTCACAGTTTTTATTTTTCTGTTATGGAAATTTTTTCAATGTTGGTTTTGTAGGGGAAAAGATTGCTTCATTACTTGCTTGCCTTTATTTCTAAAATTGAGCTTGCTTCCAAGGATTCTGTGCTTCAGTTCTATCTTCCGGTGCATATTGCTATGCACTTGTTTTTGAAAAGGTTGAAATAAGCTAGATAGCCATTGTACATCCTTTCTGATGTAAGGAAAGACAAATGTTTCATTGGGAAGGTGTGCACTTTCTCCATTATGTTTGGTACGCTTCCTGAAATTAGCTTATCTGAAGCATGATTTGTTTGCCACCATGTTAGTGCAACAAAATCTTGCTGAGACTGAACTGTAATGTGACTGGTTTACTGGTTTCACGACAATTATTCAGGTAGATGAAGTTTGTGGTATGTATAGAACACGACAATGGACCTGAACCGGAAATTTGAATTTTAGGGGATTTCTGCTTTCCATCTTTCCCTTATTATTTGTTTGTTTGACCTTAGAAATAATACTTGAAATGCGATTATTGGAAAATTTGATGCAATCTAAAAATAATTTAGATCATTTTGTTGGATGGCTATTGGAATAAGTAATGTTGACAGTTTCAATAGGCCCCCTGGCATACACAAGTCTTTGGCAACCAGGCATCTGCTGAAAAGGTGTTCATGTCTACAGGAGGCGCCCTTCTATAAAAAGAGAATTGATTTTCATTCCTACAGCAAAAAAAGATTCTTTGCTATAAAAAGAGAATTGATTTGCTATAATTCAGTGAAACTTGTGGAGATGCACAAAATTGTTTTTGAGAATCAAATGTTTAATCCGATTTGCAGCTTCCCAACATGCGTCCTGCCCAACCTTCCAAGTGGTAAGAGAAACTAAGCCTGAAATTGAATACGCAATTTAATTAGGAAATTACGGAGAGATTTCAGGGCATGTTAAACTGAAAACTTGAAGTCACGATTGGAACCCACAGAAGCCGTCAAGTAAAGCATACCCATCGCCCATTGCAAAATCATCTTTCTAGGCCCTCCTTCCCTTCAAGCTTTGAAAACTGAAATCTGCAAAAGCTTTTCAGTCTAAGAACAACGATTTTGAACGACGCATGACAGCAACCATTTCGTCTACATTTCCAAAATAAGTAACCACATATGAATCACTATTGATAGACACATAATAATCCAATGCAGTCTTTGCATTCCCATGCATGTGTGTGTAATCCTCACCCCCTTGGAATAGAGATTTGGTAACCAAATTGCTACATAGATAGATTTTAAGCCTTCTATTTCCATCAAGCCATCCCCAGCTGCAGGATGGAAAGAGATGGAAAGAGCTTGAAATATGAAGGCTGTCTCATTCCTTGTCAGGAGACACCTGATTTCTGCCAATATATCTCCTAACTCTCCAGTCCATGGCTTTCCACCTCCCCTTGCCGTAGTATGCTACCATGTCAAGTTGAAATTGAAGGTAAAGTGCAACAAAGGCTATTGGTATTGCTTCTCTAAAAGTTCTGAAGCTTTCTTTTCCGGGGACAGTGCAAGACATAATACACTGCATCAAGCTTGACAAAATGCAGCTTTCACATATTCAGGGTACAAGCGTGTACAAATATTCCCAAGCTCCAATTTTAACGTGCTACAAAAGCATCAAGTTGGTGCGACAAAGTAGATAATTATGCTACTTTTCCATTTCTACTTTTGATTATAAGCTTTTCAAACCATTAGGTGCAATTAGTCCAGCTAACATAGAAGCTATTGGGCAATAATAACATTGGCATTATGCCAGTGCAGCACGTAATTCAACATCTGTCCCTTCTTTGGCTCGTTGATGGTGTAATTGAAATATACTGCTCTCCAATGGGGAAGGAATCGCACTTTCAACGCAATCAAATTGGCCTTTGCATTTGCTATGGACAACTCAAAAAGGTTCTCCGGCAATTCTTTGACAACTTTAACAAAGTCATTCATACGTTGAATGAGGTAATCAACATCAAATACATCTGCAAAACCAACGGGCCCAAAAAAAAAAAGAAAAAAAAAATAGTTACATATGCAAACTGGTCCCTGACAAATCATAGTGTCAGATAAATACATCTCCAAGCCATCAGGTCTCCTCAGCAGATGAGACCAAGCAAGTTGCCTGGTCAGGGACTTTACTATGTCAAGAAGGCTTACATAATAGGGATATGTACAAAGCTTTGCATCTTATTTTCAAGAAAGAGAGAACCTTTTACTTTGGAAAAGATTGAAATCATGTTCTGGAAGAGATTAAAATCATGTGAAAAGTCTAAATAGCATTTTATGATGGAATTTTCAATTTGGTACCTTTGTTACACATGATTTCAGTGTTAATTTGTAGAACACACGAGCAAATTTGAGAAGCCTTGTGACAACATGACCGAGAAAAAGGAAGATGCATGAGACAAAGCTATGCTCCATATAAAATGGTCAATTCAATTCAAATCCTTTCCCCACAAAATGTTTACTGTTAATTATCTGAATCAAATATATTCTGCACATTCAATCCACATGGAAAGAGAATTCACTACAAGCCTACACATTCAACAAATAACTCAGTTTTGTGATGAGAATTGATAAACACAATCAACCATCTAATTGCAAGGACACCCCGATTCATTGCAATATAGAGCTGCTTCAAATTTTGGCAATATCAGAGTTGCATTCAACAAACGAGCAGTACCAAGAACATCACAGAACTGCACCCACCATCAAAGAATGTATAAATTTTTACAACAGAACGGGAAAACCAAGCACTACTTGTAGTGATAAACAAACAAGGAGAAACTGACCTCTCTTGTCATTTGATTGAGAGCACCATGGCAATCGACCATATATGCCCCATTATTCCATGCCAATTGGACTGCTGTCATTTTATGAACTCAAACAAAAATCTACGTACAATGTCATCATCACATGGCAAATTCACCAGCTTGCTCGATATGGATGAATCTGAAGAGAACCCTTTTCTGGCCATTTCATTCACAAGTTGTATTGCACTAGATGATTCATTATTTTGAAGAAACCCTTGGATCATTACATTGTAAGAGCAACTGTCAAGAAAACAAACCACATCCTTCCATTCTTCCTAAAAATTATATGCAAGTTTCGGCAGCCCTCCTTGAAAATGTCCCTAATCATAATGGTATACGTCCAGACATCAAGGAATGACTCTTTACCAAAGAGACAACTGCTGCCACCCGACATGGCAAGAAGTTAGGATTCGTGGTGGAGCTTTGCTGATAAACAGTGAGTGATAAGTTACTAGTAATTTCTGTAACGTTGTCACGATGAATTATCAATGACAGAGGCAAATCATACTTGTGGGGTGTTCTACCTAATTCGCAGGTTTTTGTCATGCACGTTATACTTTCAAAAATTATTGATAGAATAAGGAATAAGATTAAAGTTTACGGAAATTCATAAAATATTTTGAATTAAAATTAAATATTTAAATTCAAATAACTTTAAAAAATTCATAATCCACGCCTAGGCGAATGAAGAGTTTATGCTTTTTAACAATCCACAATCGTTAGAAAGTAGTAACGCAAATTGTAAGCCGGGGGGGGGGGGTTGCTATAATAAATCTTTCTATCAGGGTTTTTTGTCAATGACTTTCAAATTTAACCAGTAAAAATTATTTTGAACTAAATATATCCCATATAATTGTATTATTATTTTTAATTACTAATAAATAAGTATAAATTTATTATTAAATACTAATTCAATCCGCCCAACTTTCCATTAAACTATGCGGGTGGATGATATATGGATATCAATACGGACCCATGAGCCCCTGGTTCAACTTAGCCTAAGCCCAAATAATTCATAAAACATCAGTTGAGCTGAAACCAGCACCCAGCAGCAAGCAAAAGTGCAGCCTAACTGCTGCTCGTCGAATGACTGCTTCCAGGCCCACCATGCGATTACAGCTAATGAACTTTCTCCAGGCTTGAGGGCCTTACATATGAAGTAGGTATTTGGTGAGAATTTAATATATTTTTAAATATTTCTGACTTGAGTTTAGATTCTTGCAGCAGCACTTTTCTTTAATTGAAAGGAAATCAAAATTAACGTATTATTTTTCTAACCTAAATTTAATGTTTTTATAATATTATTTTTCTAAAAAGTAATCGCAAAGATTTTGAATTTAATAGGCCAACTTGCATTTTAACATGCGGGCAGAAAAATGGCTACCGACTTTGACAAAGTTTTCATTTCTCTATTAAACAAAGAAGCAAATTAGGTAAGTGGAAAGACGATGCATGTTCCCCATGTAAACTCCTAAGCACAATGGTCTTGCTTACTGAAAGCAACATTTCGTGACTAAAATTTAGGTGGCTTGGTTAGAGTAGTTCACTGAAAGTCGACAGCTTTGAAAAGGATCTCAACAAGAATCAGCACCTACCTCACTTCATCCAAAAGCACAATTTCAATTCTCAATTTGATTATGGAATAGAGCCTAGACCATAATCGTGACCTCACTGACCAGGTGAACACTGTTACCAATAGCAACTGCCTGCCCATACATATGTATATACACACATATAACAAAGTTGACGTGACCCCTTTTGGACTTGGGCCTCTTGTTTTCAGAAAAAGAATTTTAGGCAGGCAGTTTGTATGTACTCGTTATTATTAAATTGGATTGGGAATTTATGACATAGAGATTGACTACTCTATTGGGTGGGGAGGAGGTCAGAATCTATGAACAATTAACAATACAAACGAATTGAAAAAAAAGATAGAAATGGGGACAAAAATTAAAATTTCATATCGAAAGAAATCAAGAGTATATAGAGCTGCACTAGATTTTGCAATGTATAAAGTTTTCTAGCATTATGCACACGTAGCCACATGGGTCTAGGTATTAAAAAAAATGCACTATGATTATGTCCACGGGTGGCTAAAAATATTGTGCAAAAATTGCAGGGTGTACCTATACCATGATCGATGTAACATGGTTTGCCGCGGCATGTCATGATTTGCATTCAAATCTTTGTTCGCATCAACAAATCCAAATAGCCCAAGTACAAGAATGTCACCCTCAATTCACATGGGAACAGCAGACTTCATATATATATATATATGAATATCATAGAGATGGCCCGTGGTCCCACCAAATTTGGAAGTTCTAAAATGCTGGTTTGCATGTGATTAATGTAGGACAACTCGGACCATCAACGAAATAACTTTTGAAATCGGCGGTGAATTGTGAGACAAAAATACGGCGTTGGAACCATTAACAGGTTGCAAGCTGCACGTTGACAGGCCTAGGATAGGTGGTCCAGTATTTCACCTTCTCTTTTTCTTTTTCCTTTTGCTTTTCATGTTTTTGGGGAGCTTTATCTTTTCCTTCTTCTTTCTTGGGAGGTTGATCTTCAAAATATAAGTGAAAGGCACTTCAAAGTTCAAAAGAGACATTATTGTGTGTGTACACATGGTGATCATGTTTAATTGCGTTCATTGTAGTTCTAATTTCATGACCATTTTCATGCATTCATCAATTTAAACCCTTTTCTTTTCTTTTCTTTTCCTTTTTTTTTTTTTTTTGGGGGGGGGGGGAGTGGGGGTGTTTGAGGCTACAAATGATACCTACATGCCCTCAAAGAAGACAGACGCCCAGTAACACTTAAACCAAAAGTCGATTGGTTTCAATTTAGAGTTCGTTTGTAATAAATATGCCCCTAAAAACTTCCATTCATAGCTCTGCTCTCTCTGTTAAGAACATTCAAGTATGTCTGCCAGTTCGATTGCAGACTGGAAATAATTTTCCTCTGGTCTGAGAGGGGGTATTTAGTACACAAAATTCTTACGCCATAAAATTTACACAAAAAATTAAATTGTATCCAACCTTGTCAATGTTCTTACAAAAGAAAAAAAAAAAAAAAAAAAAAATTGTCTCGCTGCTTCAACAAGTGACCTTCAAGCTCGCTTCCACCTTGTGGGGTCAAAAACGTGAGTCTAAAGCAAGCGAAATAAAAAGGTAGATGTACTCCATCTAGAATTTTCACATTTTACTTGACAAAAAAAAAAAAAAAAAAAGAATTTTGACATTTTAATTCCTTTCAAGTTATGGGGTAGAAACAATTATGCTTTTTCTTGTTTGCGTAAAGATGCATAATCTTTCCTCTTTGTAAGGTTCTTTATTTTCTCGAGAAATTTTTAGGGATCAAATTTTTTAAAATGCATCATCAGAGATTAACAAAAATTCACATAATAAAAATTAATATTATTTACAAAATAGTAATTTGTATTAGTAAAAAAAAAATTCTTTTTTGTTAATTAAAGTCATATGTTGTTAATGAAAACAACCAAAAGTTGCAAGAAGAAGTAAGTAAAGAGTCACACATTTATAGCACAAAAAAGGCTTTTAAATTTCCTGTATTTAACAAAAAAAAAAAAACATATAAAATTGAGTTACGAAATTTCAACATTGCTCCAATTAAGTCTAATTAAAAATAAATAAATAAATAAATTTTTATTTATTAATTTAAATTTTCAAATTAAATAATTTATAAACATCATGTTAAATTTTTTTTTCTTTTCTTTCATAACGAAAAACACCATTTTTAGTGAGGAGGAACATCATCTTTTTATTTAAACACTATTTAACTCATAATCTAAATTGACTTCAACGAGGAAACCCCCTCCCGACCAAGGCAACATCGAAAGACCGGCAGGGGCTACCGCACCAGAACACGACAAAATTGACCGCCGGCTTGCACACAACTGGTTGACCAGTTTCCATTGATGTTCAAAGTACACGTGGCATTAATATAGAGGGACGATTGCAGAACAATCGCCCTGCTCGTCGGCAATCCCTCCAATTTGAAGTCCCAATTTCCATAGTTTCAATGACTGTACAGATCTCAGCCCGGAGAAAGGTCTAATTTGATTGGGGTTTATATTACTGACTCAGTGGTCTGATTGGTAGACCAATTCATCCTATATATATATTATTTAAAAATAAATAAAATGTTATGAAGGTAAAATTTATTTATCAATATACATTTATTCTTAATATAAATAACCTAATTATATAAAATTATTTTGTAAAAAAATAAAAATAATTTTTTTAAAGTAACACTCATCCAATTTATCAGTTTAATTAAACGGTTGGATCTTTTAGGTTAACCAAGTCGATTTTTTTTTTTTGGGAATTGTTGGAAAAATGCTAGGGGGAGCAATTTGGAATTGATTTTAAATTTATAAGTTATTTTTATTTATACATTATTTATCCTTTCTTCTCATTTTTAATGGGAGAATTTTTAATCACACAATTTACATTTGAAATTCAAATATTAATTATTTCTTAAAATTAAGAAGGGAATTATATATATATTTCTCTTTTTTAATTGAAATTTCTAAAAATTATCGTGAATTGATTTTTCATTAAATGATTAAAAACTTGAATTTTATCATGTTAATTTTTTTTCTTTAATTGAGATTTCTACAAATTCTGACGAATTGATTTTTGAGCGAGGTATCATGTTCGAATCTATTAAAATGACGAGGGAATGCAATTGATAAGACAAGATTGCCTTTTGTTTTGTGATTCAGATCACGAAATGAGATTCACTTGGAAAATGATTCAAATCATAGGTAAACATATGCAATGAAAATGGCGGTTTTATTCTCACTTAAAAAACAATGGCAAATTTCTTGAGTCATGGGTTGCGAAAAGTTTGAAGCTCAGACCCAGTGCTTTTGTCCACTCTGTCCCTGCCTGCCCCTCTTCACACTTCAGCACAAACACGGGAATGCAATTGATAAGACAAGATTGCCTTTTGTTTTGTGATTCAAGATCACGAAATGAGATTCACTTGGAAAATGATTCAAATCACTAGGAAATGCAATGAAAATGGCCGGTTATTCTCCACCTTAAGCAATGGCAAATTCATGAGTATGGGTTGGAAAGTTTTGAAAGCTCAGACCAGTGCTTTTGTCCACTTGTCCCTGCCTGCCCCTCTCCACACTTCCAAGCACAAACACACCAGAGTGATTTGGTATGTCCACCCAACACCATACTCTTTTTCCATGCCGTGATTGATGGCATTACATTTCCACGAGGCATCCTTCGCATTAAATCTTATTTATGTATTATTTTTAATTGATTAATATTAAATTAACTTAACTCGCACGAAATGGGGTGGAATTGGAAAATTCGTGTAGCCCCCCCCACATCTTGGAAGGGCACATGGCCATGCAAACCCCACATCCCTAAATGCCTAGCTTTAGTCACTGTCAAGATTCAACAACCAGAGGTAACCCTAAGCAATTTATAAAAGAGAGGCAAACCTCCCCAGAATGAAGACCAATTCTCTCAGCTTCTTTTTCCAATATATGTATATATATATATATATATATATATATATATCCCATCATCTCTATTTCTATTATATACCGCCACACTTCTCTCTCTTTCTTGGACACTGCACAATAAAGCCCTCTGACGAAAAATGATGGATTGGTTCTCTTGGCTATCAAAAACTGGCCTTGAGCCTTCTCTTGTGTATGAATATGGCCTTGCTTTTGCTCACAATGAGCTCGAAGAGGATGATATAGCTTACTTCAACCATGAGTTTCTCCAAAGCATGGGGATATCAATAGCCAAACACAGGCTGGAGATCCTCAAGCTCGCGAGAAAAGAGAAAGGAGATGGCCCTCATCCCATGGCAAGGATTCTCGTTGCAATCAGGAGAACAAAGAAGAGTCTGGTCAAGTACATAAGGAACTGGGTTCGCCGCGAGGATTCCGCTCTTGTTCTTGTTCCAAGGCCTGGTTATAGCAGTAGATGGAGAAGTGCGATGTTGAAGAGGAACCAGAAGTTGACGATGTCAAAGCCATCAGGTAGGCTGTTGCTTACAAATGGGAGTCCTATGGCTGTTTCTGGTCCTAGGCTTGATAGTTTCTCAAGTCCCATGATTTATGATCTTCGCAAAGAGGAAAAGATGAATGTGGAGGATGAAGGCTATTGGTCAACAGGAGCTGAAGCCATCAAGTGGGATACAATGTTCCAGAATTTGAAACCAACATGAATTGCCATATCTTTTACTTTCACTGTCTTTTTTTTTTCCATGTTTAAAAATACCTTTTCTGATCTTAATTTGGATTTCAGAAGGTGGAGGATTTTTTGGGTTCTTCCACCCAAGAGTCTTGGCTGTATTCAAGATGAGATATTGTGATCTTATATTCCCATTAGTGGTGGGTCAGTTGGTGGGCATACTTTGGCACCAAAGAGGGTCTGTTTCATTAATGAGTTTGTCTCCGCTTTTGCTCTGCCTGATCTTTTCGTATTTGGTAGAAAAATAAGCATCGGTTAGGTTTTATTTTTAGGTGTCCAAATATAGTTTAACAAGTGCAACTACGTAAAGTGTACCCACATTTGCTTTTGCTAAAGATGGCGCTGAAATCATCATTTCAAAGGACCAATCTTACTATTTTGCCATTTCATTTTCCTCCTCCTCCTGGATCTGAACCAGGTCCGTTGTGGCGCAGACATCTCTTACTTTAGCATGCACCATTTATCTTTATAGTCAAATCGGGCATAGCATATAGAATTAGACGACATGAAATTTGAAAGTTGCAATTCATTAGGGATGAGGACAAACTAGTGGTGTTTGTCCATGAATATTGATTGAAAATGAGCACATTCAGTTCACCTTATATTAGTTACAGATCAATAATTAAAAAAAAAAAAAAGACAAAAACAGAGAGAGAAACCTCCTTCACTATTCTTAATTAATATGCTATGGTATCGATGTCAAGATAGTGACCAAGAGAGTAGAAAAACTCACCCAAAAAATAGTCCAGTGCTAAGGGAAAAGTCAGAATTGTGTCATGAGACTCGTAGTGACAGGTTTAATTCCTCTCTCTATCTCTCTCTTTTTGGGTTACAGTAAGTCTGACAGCCCAAAAAAATATGAACAAAATCACTAGGACTCGAACACACAAAATCAGGAGATTTTAATAAATATGTCCCATTTGGTTGTGCTAAAAGTATGAGACACGGATTCCCCTCTTCTTAGCATCCACGGATGAAGTGAAAAACACAGCGGCATGCCACGGACATACTAGTTCCTGTTTATGATCGTGCAACACTTAGCTTTCCTGCACCCTAAAGCTAAGTCAGCCTTCTCCGTTTCAGGCAGCTTGCTATGCTAGGTTTCCATTCACTTGTTAAGAGTTACTCGCAGTCAAAGTAAGCTAAAACTGGAAGGAATGGCTAACTTGCCAAAGAATCTAACATGACGCCGGGCCGTGTATTCTCAACGTTCACTGAAACCAGAATCTCGTCGTCATAGCAGTTGGCAGCAAGCCCAAAATTTTTTTAATCTACCTCATTTATTTTGCAAGCGTATTCTTGCTCCAACTTTGATAAACAACATAGTTCCAAGCGATACGCAGTCAAGATATTGCCCTCAAAAGGGTAAAATAATACATTAAAGTGCTTATATGCCCCCAGAATCAATTATCTTGGGTCAACTACAATAAGGCTCTACTAAGCGTAGGCCATTCAGTTGCCTACATTGGGCGAGGAGCATCCATCGCTACTTGGGGGGCAGACCTGAATTTCAACAAAATTTGCACTCTATATAGCCAGTACAAGTCATCGTCTAATACGCTTCTACTTTCGTGGAACACACCTCTGAAAACATGCATCTAATGCATTTTATATGAAAATATTCATCTCACCTCTTCAATGGCCGGACGTTTGTGGCAGGCGAAAAGAACCCCCTGAATAAAGCATTTGGTAAACTGGCCGTATTCTAACTGTCAAGATTATGGTCAAGATAGTGCCAAGCCCACAAATTCCTGCTAGAATCAGGAACGTAATCTTGAAGCAATCAGAGCCAATGCAGGTAGAGCTTCCTTGTTTGGCGGCTTCTGCATCATATAGATATCCAGCAAGCAAACCTGAGAAAAGAAGTGCACCAATAGGATTGCCCAGCAGAATGAAGTTGTAAATTATGCCAAAATGTTTCAAGCCAAAAAGCTCAGAGGCAGTTGGCACCATTACAGCATACAGAATTCCAAAACAAATGCCAACAAAAGCAGTTGCAAAGTAGAGGACACCATCAATTGCTAATGCAAACAGAACGAATGTTATAACCATTATCATTTGTGCACAAGCCATCCACAATGTTCGAGGAATTGTTCTTGTCCTGCACCAAAAATTCATCAAATATCAACATCATGTCCTCATCAAAGAACCCAAAAATAAAGAAAAAAAGATGATGACTAAAAGGTCCACGGTTTTTACTGAATTGTCAAAAGAAATGTCAGGAATAAATAAGGAAGTCAAAATGCATATTCAAAAGGCACAGATATCAAGATAACTGAAACTAATAGAGGGAAAACCAAGAACTTGCACGTGGAAAATTGTAATCATTAAATTAAGAGTGCCTAGTAAAACATGGTGCCTCTTAAAAGAAACAATCTTTTCACATTTCAGACTAATATTTGACACTAAGTCAACAGATAGGAAGTAACAACCTGACAAAGTGTTCAGAAACTGCACCGGAGCCAAGGCGACCAATAAAATTGCAAAAGCTGAAGAGTGCAAGCAATATTGTTGTGTCATCAAGACCAAATGCAATTCCAATTTGTGACAGATTATTCAGAACAGTGACCCCAGAACCAGCCCCGAGAAAATATACCATCCAAAGAAGCCAGAAATCAGCCTTGATAAAAGCCTCTTGAAATTTGAAATCTTCCCCCCTCTTGGGTCTCCTTTTTTTCTTCACTGCTCCCTCCCCAACAGCAAGCAGTATTTCCACTTCTGAAGCCTCCTCACCCTCGTGGAAACTTCCAAGGTTAGCAGCTGATGAAGAGGGTGTCAACAATGAATCTGTTGAAGTTGATCCATGTTCCCCCAGAACCAACTGATCAGAAGAATCAATTGAGGGAATTTGTTCCTTTGGCTTATTAGGAAAAAGAGTCATTTTCACAGGAATCACAAGAGGAGACATCAGGATGATAACCATTGTGGCAACTAATATGTAGGAAACAGTACGAGTTAGAGCAGCGACATAGTTTACTATTGTGATTATGAGAAGATAAAGGGCAAGCAAAACACTTGCAGCTTGAGTGAAAATAAAGTGAACATGTACTGAAGAGTCTTCTCCAGAAGCAGGAGTGCAGGGTCGAACAAAGTACATCAATGCTAAACATATAATGGGAATGCCAATTGTAAGAAATAGCAAAAGATCTGAAGAAGATTTTTCAAGCACCATGCTGTATATAACAGTATACACTGCAGCAGAGAGCCCAACATAACCCTTGAGGATGCCAGAAACAGTGCCCCTGCTGAGAGGGAAGTTTCTCATATTGGTGACAAGCACTGCCGTACCAAACCATGCATTGCTATTTGTGGCAACAACAAGAGCAATCCATAACTGCAATAGCAATAGGCAGCATCAGTTAAAGTTTATGTATATATATAGAGACCAACACTTTTATTGAAGTAAGCAAAGGGTGTCCCTAGTCAGGTATGAGAAAAGATCAAATGTATGCAGCATTATTCATGTTTTACCCAAAAAAAAAAAAACCAAAAAACTATTTCCTTAACTCAAAATCTATAACCTCCAAGTCACAATGGAATATCCTAAATATTACAGCAAGATGCCTTTCTAGTACAAGAACAAAGATGGATGAGTTGAAAAAGAATTTGGACACTTTGGAATTAGAAGATCATGAAAAGTATAGGGCATCTTCACTACCATAGCCGTCAGTTCCAATTAGATTTTGATGTCATGGAAAATGTCAAAATTATTTATTCAAGGAATAAAGAAGGCAAAGCAACAATGTGTTTCCTCTGGTGTGCCACTCCATTTGGGCCCTATTTCAAGGCAGGATAACAACTTTTGTTTTTTATTACCAATACATAAAGTAAGGGCACTTTTATGTCCATTTGGCCAAGTTCAGGGATTTGCCCTTCTTAAATTGTTCCCATCTTTACGGAGGATTTTCTTATCTTAATTGCAAATAACTGCTATTATCCCCATTCTAGTGTTTCCTACCTTTTAAATTCAATCCAATCTGAAGAACTTCAGTACAGAAGATTAATGAAAGTGTGAAACATTGATTTGACTATAGCCCGAAGGAAAAATCATATATACTTACAGAAGGGAAAC
The DNA here is from genome assembly GCA_037897445.1 of Ceriops zippeliana. Taxonomy (NCBI): domain Eukaryota; kingdom Viridiplantae; phylum Streptophyta; class Magnoliopsida; order Malpighiales; family Rhizophoraceae; genus Ceriops; species Ceriops zippeliana. Next base: position 2,655,760 of record JBAPLH010000107.1, on the reverse strand, counting down.
AAAATTAAATTCCAATATTTATAGAATATCAGCACTAAAATATATTAGAACCCCAAAAGAATCAACATTCTGTGCCTAATTTTCTTTGCTTTTAACAATCATATTGAAATATTTTGTCCAAAGGAATAGGAAAAGAAAATTTCAAAAGTTGACATATCACCATCAGAGTGCTCACAAAGCATGGAATTGTTTCAGCACTATCCAAATTGATAAATTTGTCCTGTATGTAAAAGGCCACCACCCAGCAGATAGCAATCTTCATGAACCATTTAGAAATTGAAGCAACAGTATCACCCACTGAATGGATATGTCTAAAGTGCAAAAAAATTGTAACAAATTTAAGGAGAGCTTTCTGAAAGAATTCAGAATCCAAGATCTGAAAAATCATTTAAGTGGATCCTTCAAGGACCGTGATATGCCATAAACTCACAACCAGTTTTCCTAGGTGACTTTGTTTCCATTAAAGAACCACATGCCAAAAGTGGTTCTGAGCTAAAAGAAGCATGCACACACACCCATTCTTTCAGTCAGCAGGTAGAATTAAGTAATGAAATAATCACAAAGTTCTACTCCACCCAAAGCATATTTTGAATCCTGTTCTTTTAAATAGTAAGCATTGGACAATAGCCTGGGTAAAAATTCAAAACAAATACATGGGGTTTTCTGGTCTCAGGATCCTAAGGTGCAAAGCAAAACTTTGTTTCAATACTCTCAACAGATATTAAACTGAGTCAGTGCTCGAGTCCTGAAATAAGAAAATTCAGCATTTAATGTACTTAAACCGACTTACAAAGGCAGCATTTTGAGGAAGCTGCCTTTGCAACTGTTTCAGAAGTCATACTCATCACAAGAATGCAATTGGATTATTGCCCAACAACTATATATGCATCATAATTTCCAAAAAATAGCACAGTTATTCATCTGATATGGAAATTAAAGCTATATTGGCAGAAAAACTGATAATCTTAGTTTGAGGTATCACTTAAATGAAATCCAATTATATCAACAAATTCTTCCAAAACCAGATCCTAACTGGGCTTGCTGAAAGTTAAACAAAATTAAAATCAATAACAGTAAAAGTTTCGACCAATTATATATTCAAATTATTGGATGTGCATAAGCCATAATATGACAGTAATGGCTTCCATGCAAGTCAATCCCATGATATAATTCATCTAAAACAGAATAAAAAAACAGAAACAACTGAACAACCAACAATTGCACACCAGCCAAATCTAACTCTTAATTCCAAGCAAATAACCATCTATTGTTAGCCAAAGATTTGTCACAACTCAAGGAAAATGAAACCGTGAAGCAATGATGTTAAACAAATACAAAATGAATCCATTTTAGTCTAAAGAACTTAACCAACAAGGGAAATAGAAAGAGAAAAAATAAAATCCCAGCTTCACTTAGGATACTAACCCTCCATCGAATGCTTCCACACAATCAATTACAAAGGGCCAATCAATCAAGGATAAACAAGCACAAAGAATAACAGAATCATACACCAAAACGGATTATTAAGTGATTACCTAATTTTTACAATTTCAAAGATTGAAAAAAAAAAAAAACAGATAAACCCATGAAGCAAACAAACAAAAAATATTCAAGTCCACAAATGGTTAGACAAAAACTTCAGTTCTGTCCAAACCCAACTCTAATTTCCACTATTTCCACCAAAATCAATTGAATAGGTGAAATGAAAAGATGTGAGCTTTACTAACCAGCCAATAAGGCAACCCAGTGACAGTCTGGCTAAGGGAAAGCCAGAGAACACCATAGCCCAAGAAACAAGTAACAACACCAACAGAAAGGACAAGCCAAGGTGGGAACTTGTTGCAGGCAATACCAGGGAGCAAACCCACATTCTCCCCAAAGTCATTGGCCACTCCAAGCATTGTTAGCTGCACTTGGTTGAAACCCAGCACTGACTTAAGTGCTTTAGAGTAAAGTGGGAAGTTGTAGCCATTCCCTGCTGATATTTTGCACCCAAACTGCTGCTGCCAGCCCCACCCATGGTGGCCTGCTCCCTTCTTTCAGCACTGGCTTTGGCATCTTCACATCCCTCCTCTCTCTCTTTCTTTTTCCCCTTTGCTTTTACTCTCAAGGTCTTGGTAGTTGGCCTCCAGTCCTACTGTGCATGCAAGGACTTTGGAATTTTCGCAATGTTGTCAGAAGCGGATGCATTATTAAATTAAGAGGTTTAGAGATTTAAAGTTAAATCTCAAAATTAAAATTACATTAGTTAATTTTGTATTTAATATTAAATGAATAAAATATTTTTATAATTAAAATTTTAAATTTTAAAAATTTATAATAATTTTTTAAATCATACCAATTAATTTGTAAAAATCTAATCTGGTTACTTGATTTTTGATTGAAGTAATTAATTAGTTTTTTAGTTTTTATATTTATTACTATTTGGAACGATTATAAAAAAAATAAATTATATTTAAAAATATATTCATAATTTTTTAAAAAATATTACTCTTTCATGATCTTGTTTATATAAGTATGTGTATATATATATATATATTTAAAATTTTAATTTGTAATTAGCATTATATGTAAAAAATATAAATATATAATAAATAAGTATTATAAAATGATGTATTTTTAAGAATTTGAGACAATAACTTTATATGTTTTATGGAATATACACTAATATACCACAAATTTTTTATAATATATTTTTTTAAAAATAAGTATTCATTTCTCTTTTTTTTTCAAAAAAAAAAGTACGTTATCTTATCTCTTTAATGTATCTGAACAAACACGTGAGTCATTTAATTGCTGCAACCATACAAACACTTGATATAATATTTTTATATATAAAAAAATAAATTTGATATATTTTTTTCGGTTTAAATATTTTTTTTATTAATACATGTACGTGTCTTTTTGGTTGGTCAACGGATATGCCTGTATTCTATGTCATAAAATGGTATTTATATAATTAATTATCAAATAAAAGGCGGCAGGAAAAAGACAAAACATAAAAGAGAGGCTGACGGTAATGACACACACACACACACAAAAAAAAAAAAAAAGACAGAAATGATTCTGATTTTAAAAAAATTAAAAAAAAAAAGAAAGAAAGTCGAGCACTACAGAATATTCTCTGTGCATGGGGGTGTTTAGACACAGGTCAATATGTTCTCTGCAAAGTAGGACTTCCACTTGGATCCCAAATTAAACAATTGGGATGTCAGGAAGTTCTATAATCTCTACCAAATGATTTTATTTTTGGTATAAAAAATAAGAAATTTGGAATAATATATAGTCTCTGTAAAAAAAAATAAAAAAAAATAAAAAATTGTGCCTGAATATTATACAATAAATTTGTTTCTAATTAAATTTAATGAAAAAGCAAGTTCTATGAAATTAATTATAACTAATTACTTCTAAAATTAACTTTGCATGAAACAACTTTTTTGCCTACAAAGACATAAAAGGTTTCCTAAATAGAGAGAGAGAGAGAGGAGGCCATTAGGGAATAAAAGAAAATTAAAATGGGAAATCTCCTTCTTAAATGTGAAAATTTCTTCAAGTTCGAGTTCAATCAAATTCAGTCTCCTTGTTTTTAGTTTTTCATCACCAAATTTTTGTTTTTCTTGATATATTTCTAAAAACAATATGTATTTTAAAATTGCAAAAAAAAATTCAAAAACAAATATTTGTGGGTATTAACGCATATGGGAAGTTGCGTGGACAGTGCACAAGGTTGCACGGATATCACTCAGAATTATCAGAATTCCACCAAAAAAAAAATAATTTATGCACAATTACAGTTGCGAGACAACCCAGTTACTGATCTAATTTTTCAATTTAGTACTGTCGTAATGCTTACTGCATATCAAGTTGATTGATGGTCAAGTTGAGAAATGTTTTAACGAGAATTTCAATTTGCAGTTGGAATTTTAGAAGATTAAATGTACCCCATGATTCTTGCAGAACACAATTGTCAAAAAAGCTTACCAGAATGCCTTTGCTGTGACAAGACACTCTCTCTCTCTCTCTCTCTCTCTCTCTCTCTCTCTCTCTCGTCCAAATGGAGAAAAAATGGGATTGGTGGGAATTGTACGAGTTTTCAATCCTTTTCGAAATTCCTATTTGTGTGTTTGAATGGTAATTAGAACAAATGGAATATCTACAGGGTGCCAAAATCAAATGAAGACCATTTAGTCCACAAACCCCCCCCTCCCCCAACCCTCTCTTTGAATGGAAAGAATTTTGTTTCATGTGGGAAAGTGATGGTGGAGGATTGATGACGACTTATTAGAGGTTTTGGCATTTCCACCTGCCTCCTCTTTCCTAATTTTCCCCCTTCCTTTTACTTTCAAGGTGTTAATGGTGGGTTTTTTTTTTATTGATCCTGAGCTTTATTATATTTGAGACATTTTAGATATAAATACATCAAAATTATTAAATTTATATTTATAATTTTTATTGTTAATATCCAGATAATATATTGAAAAAATTAGAACTTAGGACCAAAAATCATTATAATATATGAATTTGTATATGAAATACTTCAAATTATTGATCCCATCGAGTAACAAAAAATGACAGATGTTTTTGTATATGAAAAAAATAGGATAATTTTACTTGAAAACTTTTTTTTTTTTAAAAAGACAAAGTTGCAGTTCTACTTGGATCCCAATAAAATATTGGATTATCGGTAAATATTATAATGTGAAATACATGGAAATTTTTGAGCGTTCATCCATAAGGCTAGGGGACAAAGAAGGAGTGAGAAACTTTCAAACCGCAGATTTTATATTCAAACTTAGGAACTTTGATGAGACAATTTATAGAATGAAGGAACTCAATAAGCCTCCTAAAATGACCCCAAAAAGAAAATTGCCAGAAATATTTCTAATTAATTGGCATCTGTGATTGACATAAAATAGCAAAATTGCACCGAAACTTTACTTTGTTACTTTATTGTTTTACAATAACTCTTTTTTTTTTTTTTTTTGGGTTCTAGTTCTATTCAGAGGAGAGTAAGGAGAAGCATGAATTTAATCTTTTAACCACGAGATGGTCTCCCTTTATTATTCAGTTACTAATAAAAAATCTAAAGGCACATGACTCTAAAATTTCTATCATTTATTGTTATTTTTTTTTTTCAATTCATCAGTTGAAACTATATTTGGTAGAAATGTGAGGGAGGTGGGTTTGAACCTTTCATCTTTTCCTGAGAATTTTACTCTTACACGTGCTTGATAACAAAGTAGAACGAGAAGAAAAATAAAAGGGATGAAAAGTGAAAAAGAGGGAAAATTTCCAACCTTGCTATGTTTGATTTGGGAAAAGGTTGTGGGAGGAAGGAAAATTAAAAATTATTGGTTTGAGAAAAATTGATTTGGTTCGTCTCCTCCATTGTTTAGAAATTTCTTCTTCTCTCAAACACAATATTGTGAGTAGTCTAATTGAGTCATTGATTCTATCATTTTTTTTTTTTGGTTGGTTAGAATAATTACTTTGTGTTTGGTCTTAAACGTGTTAGGTTTTCGTCCTAAAGGTATTAAACATGTAAATTAGGCAATGAAAGTTCAATTGGTGCACGACTCCTAGCCCTTATGTGGCTCCCATGTGACAATCACCAAGAAGGCCGTCATCAAGATTGTCTTTTTTGGCAAAGAAATTTGGTTCATTAATTGGCTGTGATTGGTAACCAAACTTAAGATCTCCAGTCGCAAGAGACAATTTAATATCACTGAACTAGAGCTCATTGGTTGATCGTGTAACGATGCAAGTCGAGGGTCCCAATTAACCCAACCAAATTCATAGCTCGAAAATAAAAACAAAGGGAATCCCAATAAATCCCTTATTTCAGTCTCATGGCTCATGGCAATTCCGCAAGGAGAAATCGAGAAGGGGAGTCCGTGATTCTGCATGTAAGAGCATGAGCCAATAAACGCGTAAAGAATTGTTGCATTTGATCTCTCATTCAATGCACGCACACTCTCACACACACACCAAGGGATTCTTAAATGTAACGGGTAAATTATTCATGATTATCTTCAATTCTTTTTTTTTTTTTTAATTATTCCGACCACTAGCTGATCCAGTAGCCACAATCACAAACCAAGACGGAAATCTTGCCTGAGGTGGCAAAAACATTAAACAAGGTTGACGAGTATAGCCCTCGGTTGTTGATTTAAAACATTGTTTAATGAAAATTGGGCCAGTACGCCCCCAAACGAAGCACCACAATATGGGTATAGCAAATTCACATAATCCTGTTGGATCCCAGAGAACAGCGACTTCCAAGCAATATTACATCCAAATAGTACCGCTTAACGAAGATATCTCAAATATAAAGCCAAACCCAAATTATTCCAGGGGTTCGCCATCATGTGTCAGGATACATATCTTCCAAGACAACATAGGGTCTTGGAGATATATAATGCATGACTTCATTAAAAAAAATCAAAGGCTTAAAATGATCTAATACAACTAGTAAGTGTGTCAGTAACAAAATTCTATCACATAACTATAGATCCTTGGATAAATTTCCTGCAACAAGGGAAATCTCCATCACTTGCACTTCCAGGGAAGCCGTGCTGCCCGTCGCCACTTCCAACACCAGAGTTTCTTGTATTCTTAGGATGAAAGCAAATCCAAAACTCATCAAAACGATCAACAGAACTGCCTACAATGTTACATGGCCCCCTCCTGCAGGCCTATGGTGACGTTCGGAATAGGCAATAACCATTGCCTTGGCACCATGGACGTGGGGTTTTTCCACAATAGGAATTTGGGTGGGAACGGGAGCTGTTGTAGGAGCAGCAAAAGCATGTTGCAAATAAAGTTGTCTGGGCTGTATTTCTTGGAACTTCTGTGCTATCAAATTGACAAAATCTTCTTTTTCATACAAATCTAACTCGCTAATTCCATATCGATGAATTGTATACATCAAATAATGCAACTCTATGGAATTTTTCTGCTGGAGTGCCTTTATGGAATCATCCTGCAATTTGTCTACCCTTTCCTTAGGGATAGCTGTCTTGATTGGTCAATTTGCTTGATTAATTAATGCTAACCAGAAAGATTCACGGAAAACAAATGAGTGAGTTTGTGCTCTAAAACATCACAAGTAATACATATTCATGGTAGAAAATAATGAAAATGCAAATAGAATAGCATTCATCCTGTGCAAAAAATATATACATAAAAAGCAGTTAAGGATTCATGCATATATATATTTTCAGAGGAAAACTAGAATACTATCTATTTGGAATCAACTATAACTACACCATACTCTTTTGGAAATAAATTTCAAGGATTTTTATATTGTTAATGAAAAAGAAGCCCTAATTAATAAATCTGGTGATTGGGAGAGTGATTGCTAATGCAAATTTTAGTGGCATTGAAATCTATTTAAATGGGAGAAGGATTTGGTTATTGAGCTTATAAACCTTATATTAGTCTATCAATCAATATAATGGGAGAAGGATAGATTTATATGGTGAGGGGAGAAGGATGAATAATTTTTAATATGGGCTTTGTGTGATTTTCTAGATAACTGTTGTGGTCGAAATAAGAGAGGGATAATTGGTATTTGACTAGGTTTAACTCCATTTAAGGTAGAGGTGTTTGGGTGATCAATGTTACTTGATTGTCTTCCTATCAAAGAGAGGTTATCGTGATAGAATTCCACATCGAATAAGAAGAAGAGGATCTTAGGTCTTATAAACGTAAATGCTATACACATTCTAATATGTTACTTTTTTGGGAAAAGGTAATAGTTTTATGATAAGTGATATCAAAGTTAGCTTGACCCAAATTCGATATTCGTCGCAACGAAGACGTCTTTAAATTCAGCAAAAGAGAATGTAATAGAATCCCACATCAAATAGGAAGCATGGGCGCTGCATACCTTAAATGCCCTCGTTACGATGCCATATACTAATTATGTTCTATAAGGATGAAAGGTTACTTTAAATTTGGTTCATAAAGGGATAAGGGTCATGGTGTAAATTGGGTTACACTTGCACATTGAGGGAGATTTGGATAATAGAGTTTTATGTAATCATATGGTCTATCTTATTACAAAAAAATGAACACATTTTTGTGGGTACGAATTTTTCAATTGAGAAAACATATGATAAAAAAGTAAAGTTTTGATTGCGAGATCTAACGTGGGTTATATGTCCACATGGTACTTTTAAATTTAACATAGGTGTAACAATAATGAAAAAGTGGGAAAGCTAGTATATGAAGAATGTTGCAAAGGAATATCAAGAAGGTTTTGTGTTTATTTTTTAAAGTGGTTGAAACCACTAATATTAATAATGCAGAGTTACTTATAACATGAAAGTTAGTATGTCTTTAAAGTTTAGAAAATATGGTAAAAAGGACTTCATTCATTATTAATAGTGACTCTCAAATTGTAGTTATATAGGTCAACATCAAGGATAAAAGACATCAAAAACTTGCATCAATGTTCTATGATAGAGGTTTCTTTGTCTTCTATTTTCAGAAATAAAACCAGTTTGTTAATAACTAGGTAAAATAAGATAAATCTTGTCTCATAGAATTAATAACATAGTTACAAGAAAGTGATGTCTATTATATATTAAAAATTATACATAAATGGTTATATATATCTTTAAAATTTTTATTTAATTGATAAATTATCATATTTATAATTCTTATTTTATACACATTCTTTATAATTATATAAATTAACATTATAAAAAAAACTTTTCCTTGTAGTATCACCATAGCAACCATGACAAGATTAACTTTTACTCTTGTCATGCTCACTAGTCACTCACCTTATCTCTAATTTTTTGTCTTTGACTTTAGATGGTCAATTGAATCACTCATGTTCTACATATGAGCCAAGATAAAGCTTGTCTAATATGTAAGATAAAAGAAAAAAAGTTCTACCCAATTTTATTTGGAAACTAATTTTAAGTTAATAACAAATTTGTAAGCATTCCAATTGATCTTATTTTATTTTGGAAAGAGAATTTGGTTTCTTGCTATAATATTTCATAAATTAAAATCAATTAAATTGTTGCCTAATTTGCGAGATTGGCACAATTACTATACGTTGCCAATATCAAATACATTACATAACTCTCATTTTGGGTTCATTTGGATTATGGTCCTTAACCGAAATCAAAATTGTAATATAATTAAGCAAAATAAAAAATGTAATAGTTATTTTTATAATGTGTTTGGTTTATTTTGGAATTAGAATCGAAATCGGTTTGTTTTCATAGTTGTTGAGTTTATTTTGGACTTTGGAATCATTTTTTTGACACTTTGGTTCCTTTAAAAAAATTGATACATAACAAAAAAAAGATTCATAAAAATATCATTAATTTACATAAAATAATAATTTCATATAAATTTTTATATTCAAGTAAAATCATAAATAAAAGTCAACTACTCTACGTAAATATTAAGGTCAAAACACCTAAAACATTTATTGTGATATTACTTTTCTTGTCTTATATATAGATTTTTTTATGGAAGTCACTGACATGCTAATAAATATGTCACCCAAAAACCCCTAAATAATTTTATAATAGAATAAAATAACAAAATTAAATTATTAAAAGACATTAGCTCTTAATTTATATTATATATATTTATAGTTGAATTATATTAATATATAAAAATAAGTATATATTTAAGTTAAATTAATAAATAAATTATCTAGGGTGCAAGTAAAAATGTGCATTTATGAATAAAATAACTTAACCGAAAAATAAAAATCTACATATTCATAAATTTTGGTTAAGAAAATCTTTCTCTTGGAATCATATTATTAGAACTTCGATGTCATGAAATTGAAAATTTTCTTTCCAAATGGCTTCTTAGTTGTTAGCTTGGCATTTATGAAATAAACAAATAGATTAACAATGTGCATCAAATGCTTTTTTTTTTTTTTATAGTTATGTACACATTTTATTAGTTTTGTATAACTTATTTTATTTATTTATTTATTAAAAAAGTAAATGAAATCCACGAAAAGCCCACGCCGCCACATTATCTACATATCGCTCTTTCTTTGGCTGGCGGCCCCGTCTGCCGAGTTTTATTTATTTATTTATTGAATTTTGATAAATTAAGAAGATTTAAACACAAAATAGTTAAGTATTAATGATGCAAAAAAAAGTCAAGAATAAATTCCTTATTTTTAATTGTTGTATTGATAAAATATCGGTAATAGTTAATTTTATTTATTTTTTATTGCGAATTCAAACAAGTATTATACACCAATTCATAAATATAGTAATTAGTAATCGTATGTAATTGAGGAAAGAAATAATTGATATGGACTAGTTAAGTACAAAAGAAATTGTAGAATAGAAAATGCCATTGTCACGCTCTTTTTTTTTTTTTTTTGTTTGCCAAACCTTCAATTGTCGTGGTGAGAGCCAAGGGATGCTTTGAATTAGAGTATAGTTTGGTCCAAACACAAGAGAGGAGAGGAACCAAGGAAGCTTTTGATAGGAGAAAATGGAACTCATAATTATTACCAAAAATAATTTAATTATAAAAATTCATAAAAATTTTAGAACTAATTTCATACATATCTTAAGAGATGCTAACACCATATTTTTGAGAATGTTAGCATGAGGGATGATCTTTAATTATGATCATTAATTATAATAATTACTTGTGGCCTTTTAAAAACATGATATGTAATCCACAATGGTCGTGACAGCATCAATGACGTTAATACATATCTAAGAAAAAACAAACCTAATGTAATAAGTTCATTTTGGACATTATTGATTAGGAAAAGACATAGATTGTTTGAATGAACCATATCTTCTTTTGATAAATAAATATGATAAATGTGCAAGAAATACCCTTTTTGTGTTTTGAACTTCTAATTAAGTTCATTTAGATGTATGTGTGTACCCCATGGTTATTGTAAAAAGAGAAGTAAAGACAACAACAACCCAAAATAAATAAATAAATAAATAAAAATAAAGAAATACTAAAAATATTATCCCTTATTGACTGTTTTCATGTGTATCAAGTACGCCCTTTTTGAAACCCAACTCCTCCTACACATTGGATTCTAGTTATTGTATTTTCACTTCTCTTTTTTTTTCTTTTCTTCTTTTTTAAATTCTTAAAAATTTAAGATATTTGAAAATAATAAATATTTAATTACAGATTATTTAGTCTTATTTTGAGACTTCTTTCCGTTATTCATTTTGTGTTTAGGATTAAGACACGAATTTGTATAGCCGACATTTATTTAACATTAATATCTAATTATCGTTAAAAAATAATGAATATTTTATGATATAATATAAAAATAATTGATGTGTACTTTATCACTTTAAGTCTCTTTAGTCCTTGTCCAAACCTTAAAAACCATTCGGGATGACCCAACAGATCACGAGCAACGCACGTGCGGTTCCCTCGTTGTCTCTATTTATAGTGCTGCACCGTCCCGCCATCCTGCCTCACTTGCAAGGAAGGCCCCAATTAACAGTGAGCCACAGCAATGGTTTCGTAAAATTAGGGTTGGATTAGGTTAGTCTGAATTTCCTCTTCTTTAATCCTAATTTGGAGCCATTTCATCCTAGCCAAGCAAAGGTGCTTCCACCCTGTTTCTATGATTTTCTTGCAAATTGTTTTAGCAATTTTGTTTTTAGAGAGAGAAATGTTTTTTATTTTATTTTTTGATAAGTTGATATAAGAAGTGTGTTACCGGGGGGCATGCTAGCAAGAGGTTAATTCCAAATGATTTCGTGCCAAAAAATAAAAAAATTTGTGTGTTGCCTTTCAAGGAATGCTAAGCTAGCAAATGGGTTTTCTTCTGATTAGGTTCAATGAATTCTGTAGGCGGTTAGCACCAGATCTGATGGTACTTGATGCGCTTGTGGACATTTGTTTATTTGTTTGTGTGATCTGTACTGGTTTTATTTCAATAGAAAAGTTTTTTTTTTCCTTTGGAAAAGATATTAAAAATCTGAGATTGAGACTTTGTTATTGTTGTTGTTTATTGATTTGTGAACCCTAGGTTTGTTTGTTCATGGACACTGAAATTGGTAACGAGAAGGATGAAGAGGAAGATGCCTCCGGAGACAAAACTGAAGATATTCTAACATCATCAGATTGGTGATTTACCAGAATTTCTCTTCCTAACTCTGTATGTATATGTCTAACTTCTTTTTTTTTGTATTTTTTTGAGTCTCTTCAATTTCTTTATTAAGCGTGTCTGTTTGATTTGAGTTTATGTAAAATTCATGTCTTCCTCACACCCTCAAAACCCCATTTTTTGCATGTTGAGATGAATAGTGACTTCATTTACAAATGAAGTAAAATCGTATTAATATTGACACAAACCCTTTTTTGTTGAATGTGTGAGACAGTCTTGTTTGCTTGCAACGTGGCCATTTCTTACAATGCTTGGGAGTTATGGGCATATTTTGAAGGTTAGTTATCTCTTATCTCGGCAATAATAAAGTAATTGCTAGATCTGGATAAATCTTTGTTGTTAATTTTATGTGTATATGGTTTCTCCAAAGTTCATGTTGGGAGATGAAACAAAAAGCTTTTTTTTTTTGTCAAACCTTATATTAGATTCTGTTTTAAGTGCATTCTAACAATTTAATTTGTTCTTCTTTGAGTAGTGGTCACTCCCAAGAAGCTAAGAGGCTACATGCAAGTGAAGGGGCTAACGATCAACCAAGTGAAAATTCACTTGCAGGTTAATTCTATATCAAAATATGTGTTTAATTAGCATGTATATGGAAGTAATGGACTTTTGGTTGCACATAATTTGATGGTAAATTACCTCTTATCTTCACAATAATAAATTAATTGCAAGATTTGGATCAACCCTTATTGTTTAATCTACGTGCCTTGCTCTATATCTGGCTTTTAATTTGTAAAGTCACAATCAAAAGGCATTGGTATCAATGAAATCTTTGGGTCATTGTTTTGCTCATGGAAATGCCATATTTGTTATCTTTCAAAAGTAATTACTGCATAAAATCACACAGTTCTATTATGCTTAGAACTATGTGAGTCTGAGGAGGGCCAGGGTTTTTGTTTTCCTTTATATATATTTTTTAAATTTTCTTCCTGTACACTTTTTTTTTTCCCTAGAAAGTGACATGGATAAATGGAAGCTCCAGTAGCGAAGAAGAAAGGGTGAAAGCCAAAGCCTAAGGAAGAGAAAGATCAGTAGCTGCTGCAACAGAGTGCCGGTAAAATTGAGGGAAAGAAATTGCAGCAGCCTTCCATTGACGAGAAGTACACTCAATGGAAGGCTTTGGTCCCCATCCTCTATGGGTGGCTTGCCAATCACAACCTCATTTGGCCTTCTCTTTTGCTGGTAAAACCATAGTTTCCTATTTCCAGTGTTTTTTCAGCTCCTATTCTGGACCCCTAAAACCGTTTTTTAGTGATCTTTTTTGTTGGGACCTGTGATCTTTCAACTAGTAAATGGTGTAGCGTTGGTCTGATGGTTTGGATTCAGAAAATGTTGCTGCATATTAATATTCTTTTACTATGTAACTAGTTGCATCTCAGTTTCCATATAATCACATTCTCATTTGAAATGAAAATGATTGTGTTTCATTGGTATTGATGTGTTCAATTTTGAATGTGAGGACTCTAGCTCAAGCTATGGAAAACATGTAAAGCAATTGTCAAATAATTGCAACCTAAATTTGTTTGTTGCATGGATGAGCCATTTATCCTTCTACTGAAGTAAGAATGAAAAACTTAAATAGCATTTCATTTCTATGCATTTAGCAAATTTTAGTGTGCATTTATAAAAATTGTATTGTGTATTATTTCTGTTATAGTTGGAAAAATAAATATTTCAGCAAAAGAGGATGTTCTTAATCATATGCCAATGATTTCCATTAATGCTATTCGCTGAATGGTATAAATGATTCCTAAGTGGGATTCTTTTCCTGGGAAGTAGGTTGCATCATGTCCCCTATCCTGAAAGATGGGGGATACACTTCCCAAATAAGCATGTGTACTACTTTGTGCTCTTGTTGTGATATATGTGTGATTTATTGCATGTATGATCATGCATGTGTATGCATGTGCATAGTTAGTGCTCACACCTAGTTTAACTTTGATGTGATCACTGCTTGCTACTATGGAATTTATGGAAGCATGATGTCTGAGTTGTCTTTTGTTGATATGTAAGGAATTTTTTTTTAACAACTTTGGCTACGTTGCTGGCTGCTTCTGTGATTTGTAAAGTGTGTGTCAGTACAGAAACTTTGGCACAATATGGTCATTACACTCTATCAACACATATTAACTGAATTCTTGTCATACTACTCACTCTTATGCCTTCATATAAGAATTGAAAAATGTATTGTGAATAGTGTTTCATTAGAAATAGGATGCATTCTTGAGGTATATTATTATAGAAAAGACTATTTTGTAATTAATGATGTTCTATGCTATCCTGGTTTTCAAGGTAATGTTTATCGATTTCTCCTTTTATGATTGGTGGGAGTTCAGCGTTGATGTTTTGTGAAATGCTTACAACTAGAAGAAGGCATTTATTTGTGGTTGGGTTTATCCTAATGTCTCTGTAAGAGACAAAGGGTTTAATGAAACTTTGTTTTGGGATTTCAGAGTCATCTTAGTTGGGGATATTACAAAGACTATCAATAGTTGGGCAGTTGTTATGATACATTCATGTTATGCCACACCCACTCTTCAATTATTACTTGTTTGTAAAATCACCATCAATTTTCCATAGAGAATTTGATGTGGGCTATTCTTGGGAATTAAAGGAGAATGAGACAGTTGATATCCCTGTTAGGTGAGTCCTTGGTTCAGAGAAGTTGCTGTAGTTGATTATCCTGGATGAACTGAAGAATCTTTTTCCCTTTTCCCTTGTTTTTGCCCATCAGACATGTTTTTTAACATTTTCTTCTTAGTGCCTTTTATGTGTGCTTGTGAGTATGTCACATTTGTAAATGGTGCTCCAGATTGTATACTTTGCATCTATCTAGGTGACTTAACCATCTGATTGTATTATTTATTTCAAAAAGTTAATAATCTGTATAATTGTTGATTCTTTTTACACTGCTTGATTGCAGCTTTAGTGATTCTAGAATGGTTTGCAGTTAAAATAGTTAGTGTCACTTTCATTCTCAACTCTTTTGATATCTGTCCAATGAGAACATGTATTCCACCTTTCTAGTAAAAGTTTCTGGGGGCACCAAGGTCTCTTGACATTAAAACTTTCGAGTCTTTCTTTTGATAATCTTGTTTGACTAAAAGAACTTTGCGTAATGAACTTATTCTTCAGAGTCTCCAAATTTGAGAGCAGCAGGACAAGGCAATGGATTGGTTGGCAAGAGGATGTTTACCGAACAGTAACACAAGTGTGTTAGTCATATCTGATAGGTATGCAAATGAACCAAAGATCCTTCAGAATTTGGGGGTCAATTACATCTCTCAATGGTTCAGTGAACTGTTTGCCCCACCAAGAAGTGGAATCAGGAGATTGGCGACG
This sequence comes from Ceriops zippeliana, assembly GCA_037897445.1. NCBI lineage: Eukaryota > Viridiplantae > Streptophyta > Magnoliopsida > Malpighiales > Rhizophoraceae > Ceriops > Ceriops zippeliana. The sequence continues at coordinate 2,640,264 of JBAPLH010000107.1, read as the reverse complement.
AACAAGAGTGATATTCATTCACTTGATTCAGTTACAGCCGGCTGTCTCTGGGATCACTCCAAAGTTTTTGAGGCAATTGACATTTCATTTTGGATGTCAAAAGCTCAAGAAGCTAACTACTCTAAGGGCATCAGAAGACTGGGGTGATTAAGCAATGTGGATGAGCTATTTACCATGTTTGGTCAGACGATGGCAAACATCACTCATTGGATCAGCTATTTACCATATTTCTACTGAATAGTTTGTGTAGAAAATGACAGCAAATGACATGCTTTACGTCGTAGCTGTATAAGAAATTGATACTCTTATATGACATAAAGAGCTCAACTTTGCTCATGTTGATTTAACTCTTCACTGGTTTTTGTTTTGGGGTTGGAATTTTGGTCATTTGGGTGTATAAAAATTATGTTTCTGGGACAAGTAAACAAAATGAAAGCCCCCAACAATCAAGCTGATGCATTCGATAAAGCAGATACGGATAAAAAAAAAAAAAAGCACTAAAACGTGAGGTTGAAATGTGCTATGCTTAGATCTTCAGTTACTTATGACAAACTGCGAAAAAACATGCTTGGTGTTACGTATTCAGTAAAATTATTTCATGGATGACTGTTAGAAGCCGTTTTGCTTTACTGTTAATTATAATTGAGTAATTAAAAGGAACGAGTGAAAAATTGTTATATAATAAATTGAATATGTGGTGAAACGCTCATCTTACCAAAAAAAAAAAAAAAAAAAAAAAAGAAAATCTATATTGACAACAAATTTCATTGATTCCAAATAATTTTATACCATACAAGTAATATTTTATACAATATACGAGATATTACAACAAAATAATATATATTATATAATTTTTCTTATGTCATATAAAATATTACTGATATATAATTTAAAATTAGTTTAGATCTATTTAAATTTCAAAATATTAAAATGGTAAGATGAGAATAAAATATGCGTAGATAAATTGATACATTTAATAAAATTTAATGACTTAATTAAATAAAATTTCATTTCCTCTTATCCAACAATGGTATAAATGAGTGACTATGGAATTTAATTTTAAAATTTTTTTAATAAATCAAGAAAAATTATAATATCAACAAAAATTTGCTGAATTAATTTATACCCAAAACAACTCGTTGAAAATTTGACACATTTCGTTCAATCAAATAATGGTTAAATTTTCTTTTTTAAAAAAAAAATTATAGTCGTTGCTTGTTGGTTGTCTGAAGCTGGAAACAAAGACTATAAAAGCCAAACTCATAGGGCTGCATCCTTCCTGCATCACACAGCGCTGCCCCACCCCCCGGCCGAAGCCTTTTGCCGCAGTCTCCTTGCGGCAGCTCTGGCCCCTCGCATAACTTCTCATGTAATCAGACACAGCAGCCTTTCTCTTCTTGTTGGTGCTGCTGGTGGCTTTCTGCATACCCAACCAGGAGGGACCAGAAGAAGAAGAAGAAGAAGAGACGAAACTCAGACTTATCATTTCGCGTCGGTATCTTCATTTTATCCATTTATAACCGTTAAAATCTAGATTCCCGGTTCGGGTTTTGTCCCTCTTACCATAGAAACCTCACTTGTGTTCTGTCTCTGCAGCAACTTTTTATCAATTTGCTGTTCATCAGATGGTCAGCTAAATTTACAACGAGAAGGATGAAGAGGAAGATATTTCCGGAGATGAAACTGATGATATTCTTAACATCAGATCGGTGACTTACCAGATTTCTTTTTCTTACTTTTGTACGTGTGCAACTATTTTCTCGTGACTTTCTATTTGGCTTTTTGCTATGTCCTTATTATATTGTGCTTCCAAGTTCAATCCACTCAAATTTGGTGCATTAGGAAACACTTTTTATAAACACCCCTCTCTCCCAACAAAAAGAGAGCTGAAAATAACCAATTTAAGAGAAATCAATGCCATTAGGAGAGGAAAGATAGAAGAGAGATTCTATATCCAATGCACTGTCCGTGAATCATAATTTCTTATTCCTCCATTTATTTGTGGACTTAAATTTTCTTGATTTTCATGATGGTAGGGAGTTGGCAGAGGGCCATATTCCTGGGGCATGTGAAACATTCTCTAGGTTGCATGTCTCTGACCCCATCAGAGCTCTGGTGCCAATTTGGTAACTCAATGTTTCTTTTTGGGTTATTTTTCAGTTAAGCCTTAAGTTAGTGCTTGTTTTCTTAATTTCTTCCATTAAATGTCTTGGGTTTTGAGCTAATGGTGCAGATGAGGAAGTGTTGGTGTTCTGAATGTTCGTTGTGTGGAGTTGCTTCGTTGTAGCAAAACTTGACAAATCTATTGCTGGATGATTCCAATCTCTATCCAAGACAATGAAATTCGATATGCTCACCGCAACAACTAGCCGTGGGATTGGAGTAAATCATGTCCCACGAACGCCACTTCATGCCTGAGTGGAGTAAGTGTTTATTGTCTATGCGACCCTGCAGTTAAATTCCAAGGTACTTCAACTTCAGTGTCTGAAAGTGCAACAAGAAGGACAGCTCGTGCAGAAAGAATGGTTTTGGACGTCTCTCAATGGTTCAGTGGACTGTTTACCCGACTAATAAGTGGGATCCATTCGCTCAACTAAGTATGGGGAGGCAGCTGTGGGATCACTTCAAATTTTGAGGCAAAAGGCATTTCTTTTTGGATGTCAAATGTTCAAGAAGTCACATATTTGTCATCATTGTTAGGGAGAGGACTGGAGTCACTGAGCTATGAAGGAGTTATTTACCATGTTTCTTAATGCTTGTTCTACATGATGACTTTGATTTCAAGGAGACGAATTGTAAAAAAATTTGATTAAAATATCATTATTTAATTGAAATTAGTCCATTACCATGCATTTTTATTCTTAGTTTGTAAGAATAAGGAATTGGACATTTTACATAATATTAAAAATTCATGGGACTGTATTTGTCTTTTTACTTGTTTGTTGTTTAATAATGGATAGTTTGTGAGGGTGAATGAGTTTTATTACAATTAGAACCAGTTTTTGTCCTTTTCATTTTAAATTTAAAAATATGTATTTTCTAATTCTTTTTTTTTTTCACTATTTTGATATTATATAAACAAATTAAGAGATGTCCTTTTTCTTTTTATTTAATTTTTTGAATTATTATCTTCTTATTATCATTTGTTTTTGGTCAAATAATGCCTAAATGAAAATTTTTCTTTTTTTTTGTTTTTGTTTTTTAAACTTAACTTGGTGTGCTTGATTTAATAATAAAGAGAATATGTTATGAAAATTCATTTAATTTTGCCCACGAAACGAAAAGTGAGAAATAAGCAAATTTTATGAAAATATTGGAGTTTTAAGATTGATTGGGTGTCATTCATTTATCAAAATATAAAGTTTACATAAAATATCTTTAATATTAAAGAAAGAAAGAAATAGATTCTATGAGATTTTTTGACTTTTCTTTAATAACACACCGTTTCTTAAACTGAATTTCTGTGGTTGTCCCTAACCTTATAAAGATAAACATATCTGACAGTATGGTTTTTGCAAAACCTTAAAAATCAAATCTACGTCTGAAATTGTGTACCATTGAGTGTTAACATTAACACAAACCTTTTAGTTTCCAACTTGGGTGTTCAAGAGATAAAAACATAATTCTGATTTATTTGCCTTATTTGGGGATTGATATCTATAAAGAGATTTATATCCTTTTTTTTAAAAATAATTTTAAAAAATTATTAACTCATTTCTTTTTGCTTTGAGTAAAGCTGGAAGGAAAGCTCATCTATAAATAAACCCAAACTCATGGGGTTCCATTCCATCGCACGCCGCTGCCACCCAACACCCCAAACTGCTTTGGTCTGCCGCCCCTCGCATAACTTTCCATCTAAGCAGACACAGCAGCCTTTGTCTTCTCCTCCCATTCTTTGTATCTCTCTTCTTCTGTTCGAAATACCGTTTTTTTTTTTTTTCTCTACTTCTTGTGGGTGCTGCTGGTGGCTTTCTGCGTACCCCACGAGGAGGAACCAGAAGAAGCCAACGGTATCTTCATTTTATGACCCTTAAAACCCAGTTTTTATGTTTAGGTTTTGTCCCTCTTACCGTAAACACTTCACTTATGTTCTGTCTCTGTCGCAACTCTCATCAATTTGCTGTTCATCAGATGGTCAGTGAAATCTCCGACGAGAAGGACGAAGAGGAAGATATTTCCGGAGATGGAATTGATGATATTCTTAACATCAGATCGGTGACTTACCAGATTTCGTTTCCTTACTTTTGTACGTATGCAACTATTTTTTTTTTAACTCCAATTTCTTCGTTAAACATATTTGTTTTGTTTGAGTTACTGCGACTTCGTTTCCCAGTGTAATAAGCTCATATTGATATTGACACGAATCCATTTTTCATGTGTAAGGTGGCTTTGTCCTTCTGCAAGGTATCCTCTCCCATAACTTAATGCTTGGGAGTCAGACAGATAATCTGACGGTCAGTTGGCGCTTATCTCCATAATAATACGTTAATCGGCTGACTTAGATAAATCCTTGTTGATTGTAGCTGTCCAGTTCTAAATCTGGATTTTAATTCATGAAGTCGCAATCATAAGCCATTGATACCAATGAAATGTTTTGGCTGCTGTTTTTGTCATCAAAATGCCATACTTAGCTTTTTATGGCCACGAAATTAATTCCACAGCTTACAATTTTCAATTGTCTTCGTCTTTTGGGTGTTAATTTGTGTGGCATACCATTGATTTGGTGAGGACTGGGACATTGCGACCTTCCATGTAGGTGGTTCTGTTGCAGCAAATGTGAAAAATCAATGCAGCGTTTGTGCAGACAACCATATTTCTCTAAAATTAAAAAACGAATAAGGTTTTTGCCATTAAATAAAATGAATGCTTCTATTATGTTTATCATAATGATGTTCTATTATTATCTCACTTAATGTATATCAATTGCCAATTCTCCTTTCAAATGTAAAGGATCGTGTTTCATTAGCATTGATATTGTTCAATTTTGAATGTAGAGACTTTAGCTCTTGCTATGGAAAACAATTAAAGTGGTTGCCAAATAATTACAACCTAAATTCTTTTGTTGCATGGATGTGCCATCTTTCTTTGTATCGAAGTATTAAGCATAAGAGTAATAAAAAACTTGAATATCATCTTATCCTTTAATTTTCTCCTAACCTTTGATTCTATGTTTTAAAATTGTTTCTACAATTTATTTTTATGTGCGCATTTATCAAATGTACATTTATAAAATTTGCATTGTGAATTGTGTGTATTGTTGTAGGAAAAATAAATAGTTTACCAAAAGAGAATGGCCTTAATCATTTGATGCCAATATTATTCATTAATGCCGTTCATTCAGTGGTATAAATGATTCCTCATGGAAGAGGAACAAGTGAGCGGGTTACATGTGTGATTTGTGTCCTTTATCTCAGAAGATAGGAGATCAACTTTCCAAATTGGAATAGTGTACTGCATTGTTCTCTTGTCATGTACATTTGTGATCTCATGCATGTAATGCATGTGTATGCACGTAGTTAGTGCCATGACTCATTATTGATAAATAAGTTGCCTTGGTGGGGAATAAACTTTGAAAGGAGTTTGGTCATTTAGGGTGCTTACTGATTTATGTATCTCAATCACAAAGGGTAAGTACCATTGGATCGTTTGTATTTATTACATTTTGTGCATTGGTTGGATTTGAATTCCTTTCTTTTCTATGCATGTTGGTTGTTCGAAGATGAATCAATTTTCAATTGATGGTCCACCATTGTGCTGCAGATGCTTGATGATTTTGTAGATGTGACTAGAGATGAGACACAAGTTATGCTCATATGAAACTCCTTTGTCAGAAAGCATCGGTAATCTTCTCTTTCTGCTTTGCTTTTGTTTGCAATTTTTATTGTATGTGCTGGTCTTTGAAGCATAATGGGTTAATGTGCTATTAGATTGAATGGGCATTTTACTTGCACAGAATTTGGTTCTAAATGTTATCTCTTACATGTCTCCTACATTGCATATAAACCGCCTTAAAGGGTGGGGGATGATTGGTAATTTTCTCTTCATTAGGAACTGTCAAATATGGTGGGTGTCATTTGGTAGTGATCATTTTTTGTGTTGGTGGGGAGGTTTGAAGAGAATAAAGGAATATGATACGTGGCACCTATAAATCCTTGATATGGTGCTCCACAATTTAGCTCTATTTTGAGCTTTTCGAGCTGTAGTTTAGTTGTCTTTCTATTGCAACAGACTTTCTATTTGGCCTTTATGCTATGTCCTTATTATATTGTGCTTCCAAGTTCAACTCACTCGAATTTGGTGCATTATGAAACACTTTTTATAAACCGCCCTTGTCTCTTCCTCTCAACAAAAAGGATGCTGAAATAAGCAAATTAAAAAGAAATGAATGCCATAAGGAGGGAAAATGAAGAAGAGAAAGATGCTATATCCAATGCACTGTCTGCGAATCATAATTTTTTATTCCTCCATACATTTACGGACTTAATTTTTCTTGACTTTCATGGTGGCAGGGTATTGGCAGTTGGCAGAGGGCTGTATTTCTTGGGCATGTGAAACATTCTCTAGATTGCATCGACATGACCTCATCAGTTCTCCAGTGCTGATTTGGTAAATCATTTTTTTTTTGTTATTTTTTAGTTAAGCCTTAAGTTGGTGCTTTTATTTTTAATTTCTTCCATTATATGCCTTGAGTTTTGAACCAATGGTGCAGCTGCGGAAGTGTTGGTGTTCTGAATATTGGTTCTGTGGAGTTTCTTCATTGTGGCAAAACTTGACAAATCTATGGCTGGATGATTCCAATCTTGATCCAAGACAATGAAATTCACCGCAACAACTAGCTGTGGGATTGGAGTCATCAGATCCCACAAGTAACATTTCATGCCTGAGTTGAGTAAATGTCCCTTGTCCATGCGACCCTGCAGTTAAATTCCAAAGTACTTCAACTTCAGTGTCCGAAAGAGCAACAAGAACGACATCTGGTGCAGAAAGATTTTGGAATGTCTCTCAATGGTTCGTTGGACTGTTTACCGGACTAATAAGTGGAATCCATTGGCTCAACCAAGTATGGGGAGGCAGTTGCGGGATCACTCCAAATTTTGAGGCGAAAGGCATTTATTTTTGGATGTCAAATGTTCAGGAAGTCTCATACTTGTCATCCTTGTTAGGGAGAAGACTGGAGCCACTGAGCTATGGAGTTATTTACCTTATTTCGTCGATGACAAGCGTGACTTGCTGGATCAGCTATTTACCATATTTCTTGTTAATGCTTTGTCTACGTGATGACTTTGATTTCAAGGATATTTATTGGAAAAAAATTGATTAAATATCATTATTTAGTTGAAATCGTTACATTACCATGTATTTTTATTTTTTGTTTGTAAAAACGAGGAATTGTTTTTTTTACATAAAATTAAAAATTCATTAGACTGTATTGTGTTTTTACTAAATGTTGTCACATTGTCCTTAATAATAGTTTGTTTGTGAGGGCGAATGAGCATTATTACAATTCAATTAATTTTTTTTTTGTCTTTTATAAATATCTCATCATATTTATGAAAAAAAATTTATATAAACAAATTAAAAAACGATTCTGAACTTTTTATTTAATTTTTTAAATTATTAGTTTCTTTCTTTTATCTGTGTTTTGTAAAAATTTTTGGTCAAATAATGTATAAATCTATACAATATATAATGTCTTTTCATGGACAAAAATTTTTCTTTATCTTTGTTTTTATTTTTTAAGCTTAACTTGATTTTCTTAATCTAATAACCAAGTGAATATATCATGAAAATTCATTTAATTATATCCTTAAGACAGAAAATAAAAATAAATAAATTGAAGTTTAAAATTGGGTATTATTCATTTTTTAATATATACTATCACCAACATTAAAAAAAAGAAAAAAGAAAAAGAATGAAGATAAAAATAATTTGTTGTGGGATTTCGAAGTCACCTTAGCTGGGGGCATTATTTGTTTGCATAGGCAGCTTTGTAGGTGTGATTCGCAATTTTTGTTTCATATTTATTGGGAAAATACAGACCAACATCAGTCTGCATCAGGTTTCATTTTCAAGAGTTTAGAGCTGATAACTATGCAACTTCTTGAAAAGTATGGAATCATTTGAGGAATTTTCACACCAATTGATTTGGCTTTATGTGCTGCCACTATCAAGGCCCTGCGTTACTACCAAATTTCTGTTACTCGAAACCCCTGGCATTAGGTTCGGTGAACTGTTTACCCCACCAACAATGGCAAAGCGTCACTCATTGGACCGGCTATTTACCGTATTCTTACTTTTGCTGAATAGTTTTGTGTAGATAATGACAGCAACATGACATCTTCACCTGCGATTTGATTTGTCGCTTTCGTGGTTCTCTGGCATCTGTCAATATTCTCTGGATTCTTCAATTTTGTTTCCATCTTAGGTGACAAGACTCTTTTTTTTTTTGAATAAATTTATAAATAATTCATTTCCTTTGACTCGTGTAAACAAGACTATAAAAGCAAGCTCCTAGGATTCATTGCATCATACGCCGCTTCATATCTCTCTATTATCCTGTTCGAAACACCGGCTTTTCTCTACTTCTTGTCGGTGCTGCTGGCGGCTTTTTGCATGCCCCTTGAGGAGGAACCAGAACAAGAAGAACAACCGAAACTCTTTAACTTATCTCGCATCGGTATCTTCATTTTATCCTTTTGTAGCCCTTGATCCCTATTTTCTAGGTTTAGGTTTTGTCGCTTTTACTATGGAAACCTCACTTGTGTTCTGTCCCTGCTGCAACTTTTTATCAATTTGTTGTTATCAGATGGTCAGCGAAGTTTCCAACGAGAAGGATGAAGAGGAAGATATTTCCGGAGGTGAAACTGATGATATTCTTAACATCAGATCGGTGACTTACCAGCTTTCGTTTTCTTACTTTTGTACGTATGCAACTATATATATATATGTTTTTTTTGCTCTAATTTCTTCATTGAACATATTTGTTTTGTCTGAATTTCTGTGACTTCATTTGCCATTGAAATAAAGTCATATTGATATTGACACAAATCCATTTTTCATGTGTAAGGTGGCTCTGTCCTTCTGCAAGGGGTCCTCTCCAAAAACGGAATGCTTGGGAGTCATGTGGATAATTTTGCTATCTCCACAATAATACGTTAATTTCCTGATTTAGATAAATTGTTGTTGATTGTTCTAAATCTTGATCTAATACGAAAGTCGCAGTCATAAGGCATTGACATCAGTGAAGTGCTTTTGCCGCTGTTTTTATCATCAAAATGCCATACTTAGCTTTTTATGGCCATGAGATTAATGCAACAACTTACAATTTTCTACTGTCTTCATCTTGTAGGTGTGTGTTTGTGTGGCATACCATTGATTTGGATAGGTCCGGGACATTGCGATACTCCATGTAGGTAGTTCTGTTGCAACAAATGTGAAAAACCACTGCTTTGTGCTCAGAATCATGTTTTTCTAGAATTAAAAAATGACACTGGTGTTTGCATTGTCTGATTTGCCTCCCTTATCTCGAAAGATAGGGGATTGACTTTCCAAATTGGAATGGTGTATTGCTTTGTTCTCTTGTCATGTACACATGTGATGTCATGCACTTAACGCATGTGTATGCGTGCACATAGTTAATGCCACGACTCATTATTGATAAATAAGTTGCCTTGGTGGGGAATAAACTTCGACAAGAGATTGGTCATTTCGGGTGCTCACTGATTTGTGTATTTCAATCACAAAATGTAAGTCTTAAGTCTTTGATTGTGTGTATTTGTAATTTTTTGTGCATTGGTTGGACTTGGATTCCTTTCTTTTCTAGGCATGTTGGTTGTTCAAAAATGAATCGATTTTGCATTGATGGTCTACCATTATGCTGCAGATGCTTGATGGTTATGTAGACGTGACTAAAGCTGAGAGGCAAATTATGCACACTTATGGAACTCCTATGTCAGAAAGCATCGGTAATCTTCTCTTTCTGCTTTGCTTTTTTTTTTTTTTTTTTTTTTTGGGAAATTTTTATTTTATGTGCTGGTTCTTGAATCATAATGGTTTAACGTGTCATTAGATTGAATGGGCATTCTACTTGCACAAAATTTGGTTCTAAATGTAACTCTTAGATGGGTCCTGCATTGTGTATAAACTGCCTTAAGGGGTGGGGATGATCCATAATCTTCTCTTCATTAGGAACTGTCAAATATGGTCTTGTTGGTAGCTATCACTTTTTGAGTCAGTTGGGATGTTTGTAGAGAATAAAGGAATATGATATGGGGCACCTACAAATCCTTGATATAGTGCTTGATATTTTTTGCTCTATTTTGAGCTATTCGATCTGTACTCTAGCTCTCTTTCTATCACAACTGACTTTCTGTTTGGCCTTTTTGTTATGCCCTTATTATATTTCACTGCCAAGTTCAACCCACCTGAATTGGGTGCATTAGGAAACACTTTTTGTAAACCACCCCTTCCCCTCCCTGGCAACAAAATGGAAGCCAACAAAGACAAATTAAAAAAAAAAAAATCAATGCCATTAGGAGAGGAAAGGAAGAAGAGAATGATGTTATATCCCATGCACTGTCTGCAAATCATAATTTTTGATTCCTCCATTCATTTATGGGCTTCAACATTCTTGATTTTTATGATGGCACGGTGTTGGAAGATGACCGTATTCCTTGGGCGCATAAAACATTCTTTAGATTGCATACTAAAGATGATTCTTAGTTACAAAAACACTCACTTTAACAGGAGATTTTGAATGAAGTTGTTCAAGATAATGAGATTTGAGTTCAACTTCTTCATAAACTTTTATCCTCAAGTTAATGACTAAACCGAAAGGATAAATGTATAGTTGGAGTTGTACTTGAGGTATTATGCGAGTAACAACTAAAATGATTTGACTAAGTTATTTGATATTGCATTTTTGCACAATCTACAAAATAAAAGCAAGCCAACTGGTGTTAGTCCATTTGAGACTACTACCGAAGAACAGCATAGACATAATAAAAACAAGGTTACTGTTTTACAAGAAGAATATGTCTTGCATCAATGAAAAAGATTCTTAACATTTCCCCAGAATTTTTCAAATTTTCTTCTTTAAGTATTGTTTGCTATAACTGAGCCTGCCTAAAGGCTAAATACTGATCATAGGCATATGTGGTCTACACTAAAGAGCATGAAACTACGATGATGACTGTTGCAATACTTCTGGGTAAAAATCAATCATTGGAAAGTGCTTAGGCTGGGAAGAAGCATCAGCTTTCAGATGTTCTCATTGTCAATAAACCATTTTTCAGCCAAAGAACAACCTGAATTCAGTCCCGGTTTATCTTCTGCCATGCCCTCTGTTGAGCTTCATGCATTGAGGAACTAACCTTGGTCGGTATCCTTCACTGTAGAACCAACCATCCTCTGCTCTAGTAAGTTATTCTTGGTGCCAGTAATCCAACTTTTTGTGAGGCTTTAAATAGAATCTGAGTTTTCGGTTCAAGAAATGCGTGATTTTCAAGTCTTTTTTTTTTTTAATTTCTCCCATCTATTTGTTGGGTCCTTGTAGTTCAAGAATGAGGCAGGATTTTTATGGTGGAGTATCATCGACCGATCGTAGCCTTTTTCCAAATCTAGCACAAAATGGCTATTTGTCTCTTTTTAACAAACATCAAGATTGAGAGCATAATGATCAAATAGTTATTTAATTTCCCCTTTTTTCATCATGCATATCACCGCGTATGCATAAGGGATGAAGAGTATAACATTGTCTCTGAGGAGATGTGAACAAATTATTCTTGTTTCATTCTTTCTGTTAGTTATTTGCTGCAGCTAGCTTCGAGGATGCAGAGACGACAGGTGTAAGCTACATCTGACAGATGTGCAAATCGTTTGAAGATCATTTAAAAACGTCTCCCAATGGTCCAGTGGATAGTTTACCCAGCCAACAAGTGGGAATCAGGAGCCCCCTTTTGCACAAAAGGGATATTACCAGATTTCTTGGAAGAATGAAAAGCATCACTTAATTGGATCAGCTATTTTACCATACTTAGTCTACATGATGACTACTCTTTCAAGGAAATGTAGAAAGTAGTTCTAACTGATGCTGACATTTTTGTTTTGTTCAGCTAAAAGTAATCAGCTAATTTTATTCTAAACAACACTGACAAACTAAGTTTAATTTCATGGCAAAAGAAATAGTGTAACAAAGAAACGAAGAAGGATAAATCATTGATCCAACTTGAACGTAACCAATTCTATCTATAATGGGTTTCTAGACTAAGCAAGAGCTATTGAGCTATTCTGCCATCTGCCATCGATGCTAATTGTCTCTATGTAAAGGTACTATTTCCTTCTTCTTTTTGGTTTTTCGCCTTACTCCTACAATTGTTTTAGAGAGGGTTATTTAGCACATGTTACCGAAGAACTAAATGTTATTTGGTATTAAGTTGGGAATTAAAATCCTTCAGCCAGCCCTTGTCAAGAGGGACGGTGCTCCCACCAAATGAAATTGACTTAAAATGACATAATTGTCAAAGTGTACACATTGGCTAAAAATACCTTACCTTTTTATACTCTCTAAAATTATCATACCCACAAAATTCTTGTAAATTATGTATAATTTCAATTATAATTAATCATAATTGAAAGTTGTTTGTATATTTATTTCTAGTCTAATAGTCATAATAACTAACTCATTGAAGAAATTATAAAAAAAGTAATACAACTCAAATAAAACATATATTAGTTAAAGTTTTTAGGTTTGTCAATCCAACAATTTTAATTTTTGAGCAGAGGCCAAGAAAATTTTTAACCTCTCTTCACATCACTTAAAGAAAAAAAAAACGCCTTTTAAGAAAATTTTTAAATTTGCCACTTTGGTTCGTTCTTGTTCCTTTATAGATTTGATAAGACCCTTTTTTTCAAAAAAAAAAAAAAAAAAAAAAAAAAAAAAAACTCTGAAGCCGGAAACGAGGCTATAAAACCAAGCCCATAGGGTTCCATTCCATCGCACGCCGCTGCCCTTCACACTCTTTTTATCTCGCAGCCCCTGGCGGCAGCAGCCCTGCCTCCTCGCATACATTCTCTCTAATCAGGCAAAAGTGCCTCTCTCTCTTTTCGTCTTAGATTCTTCAGCTCTCATCCTCTGTTAGAAATGCCAGGTTTTCTCTGCTTCTTCTTGGTGCAGCTGGTGGCTTTCTGCGTACCCCACGAGGAGGAACCAGAAGAAGAAGAAGAAGAAGCAAAACTTAACTTATTTCGCATCGGTAACTTCGTTTTATTTGTTTATAACCCTTAAGGATTTGTCCCTCTTCCTGTAGACACCTCACTTATGTTCTGTCTCTGCAGCAACCTTTATTGATTTTCTGTTCAACAGATGGTCACAGAAATTTCCAACGAGAAGGATGAAGAGGAAGATATCTCCAGAGATGAAACTGATGATATTCTTAACATCAGATCGGTGACTTACCAGATTTCGTTTTCTTACTTTTGTACGTATACAACTGTTTTTTTGACCACAATTTCTTCATTAAAAATATATTTTTTTTGTTAAATTCATGTCTTTTTAAGATCCTAGTGACTTCATTTACCTATGAAAGAAAGTCACGTTAATATTGAGACAAACCCATTTTTCAATCAGGTTGTTTTTATCAATTTTCAAATCTAATTTCGTTCCATTGAAGCAATATTTATTAGGGTTGGTTTTTATCAGTTTGTGTTGCAGTCTAATTTAGGAATACATTGGGGCATCTATATCTCTTATTGTCGGATTTTGATTTTAATTTCATTGTTTTTCGTCTTGTTAACTAAAAGAAAGTCACAAGCAATGATGAGTCCTACAGACCTGTAATGATTTGCGGTCGTGATCGCAACTCTTTAAGAACATCTAAGGGACTGAGTTTGGAATATTTTGTTCTTTATGTTTGATTTTTGTTTTTGTTTTTTTTTTTTTAATTGATGCTCAAAAGGCTTCACAATTTGTTTTTCCTAAAGCTTATACTAAATTTAATTAGTTTATGCTTGGTTGTGATGAAGCCTAAAAATTGTTCCCCTCGCTATCCAAGGCTGGCTTTCATGCTGCATTTGGACGTTGGGGAACTACATTCTTTCTTTGGATTAAATATGCGTAATTTTGGTCATTCTGGCTCTTGTTAATTAAAAAAATTGCTGGAGGATGGAGTTTTGTTTTCTTTTTTATGAGTCCAATTTCTTCATTATCATATTTGTTTTGTCTGAATTTATGTTAAAGACTTCATTTCATTTTTCATGTGTAAGGCAGTTGTCTCCTTGTGCAATGTGTCCTCTGCCTTTTGTCATGCCCAAAAACATGTGATGCTTGGGATTTATGCAGATAATTTGATGGTGTTTATCTCCACAATACTTTGATTTCCAGATTTAGATAAATCCTTGTTGGTTTTAACGGCCAAGTTCTAAATTTGGATTTTTAATTCATAAAGTAGCAATCACAAGACATTGGCATCAGTGAAATGTTTTGGCTGATGTATCTATGGTCAAAATGCCATACTTAGCTTTCTATGGCCATGAAAATAATGCCACAGCTTATAATTTTCTTTTGTCTTGTGGGGTTTAATCTGTCTGTCATATCGTTGATTGATTTTAATTGCTTAAAACTCTTTGTAATCTATTTGTTAATTTCCATATCTATCCCATTATTGTGATAGCCCAAGGCTCCACTGTTGAAAGAGAATATGCTTAAATGCAACTGTAATGGTACATGCAGCAACAACAGTCTCAAATTGCTCAAGTGCTTTCACTTAATTATCAATTGAACCTCCAAATGTCATCAACCAACTTTCAAGGCTTTGAACCAATAGTGCAGCTGAGCTAGTCTTGGGGTATTGCATCTTGGTTGTCTAGAATTTCTTCGTTGCAGCAAAACTTGACACTTCCATTGCTTCATGATATTTTGATCCAAAACTTACACATCTATCAGATGTAGCTTAACACCTGTTGTCTCTGCGTCCTCGTGGCTAGCTGCAGCAAATAACAAGCGGAAGGAATGAAACAAGAATATGTTTTTCACATCGTCTAAGCTACAATGTTATAGTCTTCATCCCTAATTCATAAGGGGTTATATGCATGGTCAAAAAATGGGAAATTAAATAACTATTTGATCATTATTCTTTCCTTTCATTTGAGCGTAAATAGAAGAGATCGTAGCAACAAAATCTTTTTAATTTTCTTTATGATTAAGAGAATTTTTTTAGTTTGTATAATAAATTAATTTAAGATAAGTGTAAATGCTTTTTCTCTCTTATGACAATTGATAATTCTCCTCTCATATCTTTTGTATGAAAAGTAAACATTAAATTTCTAATTTATTTTGACTTTTCTCTTCATTCCATAAAAACTTAGAAACCAATTCTCTAATTTATACTTTGAATTTAAGTTTTAAACTGAGAAAATTTATGTGAAGTATAAAAATGAATGTGCTGCTCTTCCTCAATTGGTACATCCACGAAATAAGTCTTATGACAACAGAAGCATTATTATACAGACTAGGGAAGCCAAAATACAAACATAATTTAAACGCTGCATCCTGATCTAAGACTTGGAACTCACTTTCGTCAGCTCAAAGGTTCAAGGACTCGAGTAGTTTAGCCAGCGCCACACGAGAAGAGCCACTCTCATTCAACGCCTCCTTGGCCGCAATTTTCATAGCAGTTGTTCGCTTCCTAATTGACTTACCTTCCTCCGACTCCATCAACTCTCTAACCCGCTTCTCCACCTCGGCAGCTCTCACAAATCCGTTCTCCGCCTCGTTCATCGGCAAGGCGAGTTTCATTTCCTCCACCAGCAAGACCCTATTGAATCTCTGCTCGGCATACAGTGGCCAAGCCACCATCGGCACGCCAGCACACACTGCTTCAAGAACTGAGTTCCATCCACAGTGAGTCACGAACCCGCCAACCGAGCCGTGGTTCAACACTGCCACTTGTGGAGCCCATGATTTCACCACGTACCCCCTTCCCTTGGTACGGTGCAGGAAACCATCCGGGAGCAGTGACTCCAAATCTGGGTCTGGCTGTGCTTCGATGGCTATGTTGTGGTTGTTTGAAGGCGGATTACGCACTGCCCATAAGAATCTTTGGCCGCTTTTTTCCAGGCCAATTGCTATTTCGCCCAACTGCTCCCTCGAGAAAAGCCCCAGACTTCCAAAGCACAAAAAGACAACGCTTTTGCTCGGGTGTAAGTCAAGCCATGCTAAAAACTCGGGCAAGCTGCCGTCTCCATTTTGGGCACCTCTTTGATTGTCCGCCGCTATCAACGGTCCGATGCAATAAAGAGGCGGTGTGGGACTATTGGGCACACAGAGTCCATCTGATATTGCCTTGACCGCTCTGCCCTCTAGCAATTCAAAAGTGTTGGCTATAATTCCGGCTGCTTCTACAGGCACGCGCCTAAAGAGATCGAGCCAGTATCTGTAAGGCACATCGTTGCGGTCGAGAATTGGAATCGACATGTCGGAGGAATGAATTAGTGGCGTGCCTGGGATATCGAGGAAGGCATCGAGATCTTTAAAGCTCTTGTTGGTGCTTTGGTGGATGGTGGGCCAGTAAAGGCAGAAAGTGAGAAAACCAGCACCAGAAGTGAAGAACAAGTAGGCAGGAATGTGAAGTTCATTGGCGACAGAGGGGGCGGCAGTGCAGAAAAGGTCCGATACAAGGGCACGAACGTTGTATGTTTCAGCTATAGACAGGATAGCTTGGCGGACGTTGGGGTTGCTGAGCTCAAGAACTCGAAGCATGAGAGCCTCAGGGTGGGTTGTGGTGGTGGAAGGGAGGGTGATGGTGGGTAGATGGTGGAATTTAATGGAGGAAAAGGTGGCAGAGACGGAGGCTACGTAGGGAGCGGTGGAGCTGGGGTTGTAGGGTGCTGCGACGATAAGTACGTGGATGGTGAGAAAAGGTTGGTGGGTAAGTAGGAGTTTTCCGAGTTCCATCATAGATATCAAGTGCCCAATGGCGGGTGATGGATAAAGGACAACGGCCTCCTTCCTTCCTGCCTCCATTGCTTTCTCGTTGTTTTGATTCTCCGGTGCCCGCGTGTTTATGGCTATTGGGGCGTAGTTAACAAACTCAAGAATGAGTTGATCTGTATAGACTTCAACTATTAAACCAAGAATGACTATGCACTAAAGTAACTTTATATAAATATATGCACACTAAAAAATATTGAATTTTTGTTTCAATAATATATATATTTTTTGGGGTGTTTCAGACATGTCTAATGTCTTCCTTTCGTTGAAGTAATGTAAATAGGCAATGGCCTCTGGCTCCTAGGCTAACAATAAATGACACCCAAGAATGAAGCTACAATATTACAAAGAAAAGCATTAATGTAACCACATGACTACAAGATCAGTTGACAATGTCCATGTATATATTGAACCACTTTGGCTCACTTCGGCTTCAGCTTCCTGAGAATCCCTTCCCTGCAGGTTTTTCATACCCATTCTCTTCGTCCCTGAAAGAATTTCAGAGGCAGTGAATTAATTTTAATCAATTTGATTACTTAATTTATAGATTTTCTTTAAAACGACTACTTTGAGGATTTTCAATCTATTATTATAATAAACATCAAAATTTTACAATTTTACTCATTAATCCAATATTAAATTTATCAATTACTTTACTCGTTAATTAGAGCTAAACTCACTGGTTATTATATTCCTTGATTCAACGCAAATTTGCATTTACAATTACTTGATCTTAAATTCAAATTATTTTAAAGTATTATTATAAAATCAAAGTATTTGTTTTATTAAAGTATCACTCAATCTCTCTTTATTTTGATCTACCAAAAAATATATTTTTTTATTAAAAGTATTCAAATCATTGACTTTTATTTACAAACATCAACGAATAAAAATATATAAATTTTATTAGTTATTGTAATTTAAATGTCTTATTATCTGAAGAGTAAAACCCGATCTAGAATAACACCCAAAGAGCACAATTTTGTATTCATTAATCTATAGCTCATGTGCTCAGAAAGACAAAAGGAATCTCATGTTTTTATTGCGAGGAACAGGTGACCATGTGATTGATTAGAGAATGCGAACGAAAATCGATTCAGCACAGCACCTTTTCCTTTTTTTTCTTTTTTTTCAATGCTTTCATCTGTAGCTTATGCCATCGACCATGCGATCGGAAAAGCTAAATAAATATCGATGCCAGCAAAGAACCAATTTTTATTCGTTCATTTTTATCTGACCGGCGCCATGTGATTGGCAGAGGACGTAGGAATAAGGTCATGAATTTGAATTTGAATTTGAATTTGAATAGCATTGTTAGTACGCTTCATTTTAATTTGAAATCTCCAACGTGAAGGATGAAGAGGAAGATATTTCCGGAGATGAAACTGATGATATTCTTAACATGACTTACTAGATTTCATTTTCTTATTTTTGTACGTATCCAACTTTTTTCCTTTTCTAAGTCCAATTTCTTCATTAAACATATTTGTTTTGTCTGAGTTTATGTTAAATTCATGTTTGTGACTTCATTTACCTGTGTAATAAAGTCATATTGATATTGACACAAATCCATTTTTTATTTGTAATGCAGCCGTGTCTGTCTGCAGCGTCTCCTCTCCGAGAACATAATGTTCGAGTCAGTTCCTGCCTTCGTACAAGAGGGATATCCATTCGCTCAATTAAGTACAGCGGAGCACTTGCAGGATCGCTCCAAATTTTGAGCTGAAAAACATTTCTTTTTGGATGTCAAATGGTCAAGAAGCCACGTATTTGTCAATCCTTGTTAGGGAGAAACTGGAATCACTAAGCTATAAATGAGTTATTTGTTAGGTATCTCTTCGACTTAGGATCTTTAAATAAATAAATAAATAAATAAATAAATAAATAAAGAAGTTGATTTAACGAGGTATACGTCGTTTAAATTAGGTTTAGAGAATTGTCAACGGAAAGACTGTCGTATGAGAAAAAAAAAATAAAGAGAGAAATAAGGTAAAAAATCTAGTAGGACTATAGTCTTTCATTTAAAAATTTAATGTTAAATTTATCCAATTAAATTAAACTTTTGCTTACGAATAGAAGATATTCCGGTAAAAATTAAATTTGATGAACTGTAAGTATGAATTTTTATTTATATTTTGTGGTTCATATTTTGATTTGTAATTTTGATCAACCGTATAATTAGAAGGTTGTTTGTGATCCGATCAAGCTATCTTTTGGTTAGTTAATTGAAGACACATGTTTTTTTTATTTTAGATGATTGAATTATGATTTGACTTTTTGAAAAGGTAGGTTTTTATCTTAAAATTATGATCACTTGTTTTTGGTAATGCTCTGTTTTCTCTATTGTAGTAATGTAGATGAATATTAATCTGTGGTTAGATTGAACTGAAATTTAGAAAAGTAGTAGGAGACATTTAAAATTTTATCTTGAACAGTTGAATTGTTGTTTTAAAGTCTAGTTGTTGAGTTATTAACAAAAAGTGTCTTTTGTCTGAGTTAACTCATTTGACTTCTTATTCTGGTTCAAATTGAGTTTATTTAATTTGGTTGATGTAACTGAAATTGTATACCTTTATTGTATTCACTTATTAATTATAGTGAAATTGATTTCTAAATTGTTGTGTCCAATGGTTTTTCCTTTTTACTTTGAAGGAGTTTTTCATGTAAACAAATCAGTGTATTCTTGTATAATTGTTTAAGTTGCTATATATGTTATTCAGTCAACTTCTCATAGGTTCAAACAAGTGGGAGAGGTCTCTTGGACAATTTATATTCTGTTGCCCCTTTCCCATCAGAATAGTATTAGAGTAAGGTTGTGTTTTTGATTTGTTTAAATGATGAAGTTGAATGTGAATAAAATGTTTTGTTTGAATAACACGAATTATCATATATAGAGGAATAAAATAAAATATCTCTTATTTGTGAAGAAAATGCATTTGTTAGTATTTATTACTTTTAAACCTGAGTCAAAGATGAGGAATGAGAGTTTGAGTATTAACAAGTTTGTGGCTTTATATGGTAATTTATTGATGACAATATTTACAATCACATCTATAATAAGACACATGTATGGACTTTGTTGAGCAAACTTGAGACATTGTATGTTTCAAAATTTGATAATAATAAGTTGTTTATACTAAAGAAAATGATGCAGCTGAAATATAAAGAAAGGAGTTTAGTTAAAGACCATTTAAATGAGTTTTAGGGTGTCATTGATCAATTGTTAGGCATGAATATTAAATTTGATGATAAGGTTTTCAAGTTATGTTTACTTGCTTGCTACATTATCTGATTCTTGGGAGACATTCCAAATTTCACTTGTGAATTTTGCCTTTAGTAGTGTTGTTTTATTAGAACTCGTGAAACATGATGTGTTGAATGAGGAGACAAAAAGAAGGGCTTAGGGTTCATCATCGTCCAATTCAGAGGTTTTGGTTATTGAAAATAGGAAAGAGAAGTCAAGAAAAGGGTAATAGTAAAAAGAGTAGAAGTAAAAGTCAAAATAAGTCAAGATCAAAGTATAAAAATATCCAGTGTCATTATTATGAAAAGATGAGTCATATTAAAAAAAATGGTATAAGTGGAACAAAGAAAATAAAGATGACAGTGATAGGCATGAGAAGACGTATAATGATAATAATTGTGTTACTATTACATTAACTTCTGGTACTGGTGACTTTATTGTTATTTTTAATGAAAATGTGATTAATTTGACATCTTATTAGACTGATTAAGTGATAAATAATGGTGCTTTGCTTTATGTTACTTCACGAAAGGAATTTTTTTCTACATATATACTTGATAATCATGAGATATTGAAGATAAGTAATAATAACTTAGTAGAAGTCATTAATATTAGTGATATTTACTTAAGGACTTATAGTGAAGTACAACTGACCTTGAAGGATGTCAGATATATCCTAAATATCCAATTGAATTTGATTTCAATAGGAAAGTTTGATGATAAGGGTTTTTGCAGTATCTTTAGTAATAGTCAATGAAGACTTACTAGAAGCTCCTTAATTATAAGACGAGGTAAGAAATATTCCAATTTGTATTTTATTCAAGTTTCTATTGTTAAAGATGTTATTAATGTAGTAGAGAATGAGAATTTGATTGATTTGTGGTATAAATGACTTAATCATATGAGTTAAAAGGGGATGAATTGTTTAACAAGGAAAAATCAACTTGTAGGTATAAAGAGCATAACTTTAAGGAAGTGTCCTCATTGTTTAGTTAGAAAATAGAATAGAATCACATTTAAAAGTCACCCTTCTTATAGGAAATCAAAATTGTTAGAGTTAGTGCATTCTAATATGTGTGGTTCTTTAAAGGTATGTTTACTTAGTGGTATTTGTTATTTTCTAACTTTTATTGATGATCATTTGAGGAAACTTTAGGTTTATACTATAAAGGCAAAAGATTAAGTGTTTGATGGGTTTAAATAATTTCATGCTTGATTAAAAGACAATTAGGAAAAAGGTTAAAATGTGTTTGTACTGATAATGGTAGTGAGTATAGTGATCCATTTGATAAATATTACAGTGTACATGGGATCAAACACCAAAGGACACCTCCAAAGACACCTTAGTTAAATGGCTTAACTGAAAAGATGAATAGAACATTAATTAAGAGAGTTAGATGTCTGCTCTCAAATACGAAGTTACTTAGATCTTTTTGGGATAAAGTCTTGAACACAACAATGCATATGATTAATTTATCTCACAGTGTTCTTTTGCAAGGTGATGTTTCAGAAAAAATTTGATTCAGTTAAGAAGTCTCTTATAATCATTTGTTGATTTTTGACTATAAGGCTTTTTTTCATGTCCCTAAAGATGAACGAACAAAGTTAAATGCAAAGACATGACAATATATCTTTCTTGGCTATGGTAAAGATGACTTCAGGCAAATACATGACAACAGATGCTCTTGATTCTAAACAACTAGCAATTGAAAAAATTCATACGGATGATAATGCAGCTAATATGTTAGCAAAGATATTGTCAAGAGGAAAGTTTGAATTATGTTATTCATTGACTGAGATGATTAACATTTCTACATAGTTAAAAAAGGAGAGAATTGTTAGGTATCCCTCTTATGTAGAAGGAACCTTTAAATAAATAAATAAAAATGAGTTGACTTAATGAGGTATAAATAACTTATTTATATTAAGTTTAGAGAGTTGTTGATAAAGAGGCTGCTAACTAAAAAAAAAAAAAAAGAAAGAAAAAAATAGGGAGAGAATCCAACAAGAGTACTAGTCCTTCTTTTAAAAATCCAACGGTAAATCTTTATTCGATTGAACTAAACTTTTATTGATAGATAGAGGATATCTTGATAGAAATCAAATTTGATGAATTGTAAATGTGAATTGTGATCTATGTTTTGTGGTTTATATTTTAAGATGTCGTTTTACATGCAATTTCAATTAACCTTATAATCGAAAGATCATTTGTGGTCTCATCAAGTTGTCTTTTAGTCAGTTGATTGAGACACATACTTATTGATTCTGGACAATTGAATCGTGATTTGGCTTTTTGTAAAGGTAAATTTTTATCTCAAAATTATGATCATTTATTTATAATAATGCTCTATTTTCTTTATTATGGAAGTGTAAATGAATAATAATTTGTGGTCTGATTGAGTTGAAATTTAGATAGCCTGGACATCTGAAATTTTATCTTGAATGGTTGGATTGTCATTTTAAGATTTGATTGTTGAATTATTATTGACAGAAAGTGTATTTCATATTAGTTAACTCATTTTGGTTCAAATTAAGTTTATTTAATTTGGTTAATATAATTGAGTTTGTATACTTATGTTATATTCACTTATTGATTATAATAAAGTTGATTTTGGATCAATATGTCCCTTGATTTTTCCTTTTGTTTTGAAAGGATTTTTTATATAAAAAAATTAGTGTGTTCTTATATAATTGTTTAAGTTGATATATTTGTTATTTAGTCAACTGTTCATAGGTTAAAACAAATGGAAGAGGTATCTTCAATAATTTGTATTCCGCTGCCCCTCTCCCATCATTATTTACCATATTTCATTTAAGAATGATAGCAAATGACATTTGGATTTGCTATTTACTATATTTCTTGTTGATACTTTCTTTACATGATGATTACAATTTCAAAGAAATGTAGAAAGTAGTTCTAATTGATACTCACATTTTTGTTTTGTCAACTAAGATTAATCAGCTAATTTTATTCCAACTAACACTAACTTGTGGATCCCCAATGGAGTACAACGTTCATTAGATTAGTTGGACTAAGTTTAATTTCATTGCAAAAGGAAAAGACAATTAAAAAAATCAAAGGACGATTAAACTTAAACCTTACCAATAACTCAAATAATCCATTATTAACCAAGTGGCTTCGCCCTTAATCAACATGGCTCCAACCATAGTTACTATGTTCCCTATCATATTTGATTTTCCTTATGTCCACCCATTTGTTTTAGAAATAGAACACACTTGAGGTTTTAAGGGTGTAAGGCTTAGCTCCACAAAAGTGCATCTGACCATGTCCGATAATATAAATGAACGATATCTGCGATTGATTTCAAAACTTATTTAATAAATGAACTGAGTTTAACCAGGAGATTATTAGATTAGTTTATATCCATAAAACTTTTTTTTTTAAAACTTAATAAAGGATTGATAAAAAGCTTCTTATCGGCTTGATATGATGGGTCGTTAAGAAAGCTCGAGAGAGGCTCAATGACACTTAGTTCATTTATGACTTAGTTTAAAACTTGAATTAAGAGTATAAATTAGAGAAGATTAGTTTCTAAATTTTTAAGAAATGAAGAAAAAATTCAAGATAAATTAAAGATTTTATGTTTATTTTTTCATACAAAGAGTAGAAGAAGAGAATTATCAATTGTTATAAAAGGGAAAAAATAAATATGCTTATCTTAAATTGTTTTATTTTTCTCTTTTGAACGATGATAACTTGTATTAAATATAAATTTACAAATATACTAAGCCAATAGCAAAATATCTTAAATTGTTTTATTACACAAGTAAAAAAAATTTCCTCTTAATCATATGACAGAAAGTAGAGAAAATTAAAAAATATTTTTTTACTATGAACTCTTCTATTTATACTCAATTGAAAGGAAAGAGTAAAGTTTTCTTTCATTACTTATTTGGTGGCTTTTAGACAAATTATTATTAATTATTGCTTTGTATTTTTGGACTATTGACTTTTATTTACTAAATTTAATGTTATTTGAATCGTATTTCGCTTCTATCACTATTTTTTATTGGTATTCCAATTGAAATGTTAAACAAATCTTGATTTAAAATTAGATGAAACTTAATTTTTTTAAAAATAAAATAAGATAAATTAAATTCAAATTAAGTTCAAACTTAGTAAATTTTTATAAAATTGTACTTGAATTCATAATTTTTTTAAATAGTAAGAGTGCTTGATATTAACAAACTCACAAAAGACGACATTATACGGTCCACTCCCTCAATGTGGTCCATGCGTTCAATAGGAGTTTTTGTTTAGAATTAGATGTTGAATTAGTTACTAAGGTGTCACAGCCTACTGGGTACTGTTTACGAAAATAGGAGTGATTGGTTCGCCATTAAATATAAAGGATTTGTTTGTATAAATATTTTGTATTTTTGTTTATTATATTTTAAAAATAGATTTGATGAAAAAAGAAAGTAGGGGCACCCAATGAGGCTCGACTCGCAAGATGATGTGACCCACCCAAGGCGTACAATAATTGCTCAAAAGAAAGAGGGCCGAAAGCTAGTGAATCAAAGAGCCTAAGTCCGTCATTGAGATCTAATTGATGTAATCTGTTTTACGGAAAATGACTTGTGTGGTCGTGCTTTTTCTTAACTACGCCCCCACTAGCCATAAACACGCGGCCACCGGATAATCAAAACAACGAGAAAGCAATGGAGCCAGGGAGGAAGGAGGCCGTCGTCCTTTATCCATCACCCGCCATAGGGCACTTGATATCTATGGTGGAACTCGGAAAACTCCTACTTACCCACCAACCTTCTCTTACCATCCACGTACTTATCGTCGCAGCACCCTACAACCCCAGCTCCACCGCTCCCTACGTAGCCTCCGTCTCTGCCAGCGTTTCCTCCATTAAATTTCACCCTCTACCCACGATCACCCTCCCTTCCACCACCACCACCACCCACCCTGAGGCTCTCATGCTTCGAGTTCTTGAGCTCAGCATCCCCAACGTCCGCCAAGCTATTCTGTCTATAGCCGAAACATACAACGTTCGTGCCCTTGTATCAGACTTTTTCTGCACCGCCGCCCCCTCCGTCGCCAATGAACTTCACATTCCTGCCTACGTGTTCTTCACTTCTGGTGCTGGTTTTCTCACTTTCTGCCTGTACCCACCATCCACCAAAGCACCAACAAGAGCTTTAAAGATCTCGATGCCTTCCTCGATATCCCAGGCACGCCACCAATTCACTCCTCCGACATGCCGCTTCCATTTCTCGACCGCAACGATGTGCCTTATGGGTACGTGCTCGATCTCTTTAGGCGCGTGCCTGTAGAAGCAGCCGGAATTATAGCCAACACTTTTGAATTGCTAGAGGGCAGAGCGGTCAAGGCAATATCAGATGGACTCTGTGTGCCCGATAGTCCCACACCGCCTCTTTATTGCATCGGACCGTTGATAGCGGCGGACAATCAAAGAGGTGCCCAAATTGGAGACGGCAGTTTGCCCGAGTGTTTAGCATGGCTTGACTTACAGCCGAGCAAAAGCGTTGTCTTTTTGTGCTTTGGAGGTCTGGGGCTTTTCTCAAGGGAGCAGTTGGGCGAAATAGCAATTGGCCTGGAGAAAAGCGGCCAAAGATTCTTATGGGCAGTGCGTAATCCGCCTTCAAACAACCACAAATTAGCCATCGAAGCACAGCCAGACCCAGATTTGGAGTCGTTGCTCCCGGTTGGTTTCCTGGACCGTACCAAGGGAAGGGGGTACGTGGTGAAATCATGGGCCCCACAAGTGGCAGTGTTGAACCACGGCTCGGTTGGCGGGTTCGTCACTCACTGTGGATGGAACTCAGTTCTTGAAGCAGTGTGTGCTGGCGTGCCGATGGTGGCGTGGCCACTGTACGCCGAGCAGAGATTCAATAGGGTCTTGCTGGTGGAGGAAATGAAACTCGCCTTGCCGATGAACGAGGCGGAGAACGGATTTGTGAGAGCTGCCGAGGTGGAGAAGCGGGTTAGAGAGTTGATGGAATCGGAGGAAGGTAAGTCAATTCGGAAGCGAACATCTGCTATGAAATTTGCGGCCGAGGAGGCGTTGAATGAGAGTGGCTCTTCTCGTGTGGCGCTGGCGAAACTAGTCGAGTCCTTGAACCTTTGAGCCGGCGGAACTGAGTTGCGAGTCTTAGATCAGGATGCAGCTTTTTAATTATCTTTGTATTTTGGCTTCTCTAGTCTGAATAATTATGCTTCTGTTGGTTCGATTATGACATAACATTGCTGCCGCTTAGCTGCTTAACTCATACGGCAATAAAAAGAAGAGGATAAAAAGGGGAAAAAGACTTAATTCATGGATGGGCCAATTGAGGAGGAAGTGCAGCGGAAGACCAACCCATTCTTCCAAAAAGTGGCTGCATTTATGTTGACATTTCACACATCTATAAAGCAAATGGACCCCATTACCGAGTGTATGTGTCGATCACTATTGCCGTGGAGCCCATTGGAAATACTAGGATGCACTAGAGCAACAAAAAGCTATCGTTTAAAAGGAGATCTTACTTATAACTAGATAGATTTAAGTAGGATAATTAATCAGAATTAAGGAAAGGAAGAAGGATATTTAACCTCCTTAGGTCAAGTAAAAACTAGAAAAATTTAGATTGAGATTAGAAAAAGGTCAAGAAATTTTGAGTTAATATACTGCTGGCAAGGAAATGCCCACGGCATAGAAAAGAAGATGACGAGAGAGTTTAAGAAATAATAAATGAGACAAAGTATCTGTAAACCATCCACCAAATGGTGCCACAGAACCCCACCAACGACGACTTTTTTTTTTGGGTTTAGTTAAAAAAAATATGCAATGTACAGCTAACACATTAATTAATGCAAGAAAAATAAAAAAGGCTCCTCAACGTGCCCCCGGTCCACCCCAACTCTTGCATTTTTCGGTGTTCATGGAATGGTCGGTGAACTATTGTCCTTTAGATGTCCATGGTGTCGAGTTTATGTTCGTAAAGGCACCGAGTTTTTTACTGCATATGAAAGGAATGTCCCGACCTAAGAATAAGTGGAGGAGAAGACTTTTTTAACAGTACACTATTTAAATCAAGAAATTGAAGCTGAAATTGAAGAATTGAAAGAAATTTATGTGGTAGTGTTAAAAGGTAAAGTATCTAGTAATTCAAAGATAGGTTCCAGAAGTAATCAAACCATTGTTAAAAGAATTCAGTGACATTACTTCAAATTAGTTATTGAATGGGTTACCACCAATGCCTAATATCTAACATCATATTGATTTAGTCCTTGGAGCTAATCTTTTCAACTCGTCACATTATTAAATAAGTCTTAAAGAAAGTGAGATCTTAAAGGAAAAGGTAGAAGAATTATTGCAAAAGAGTTATATCACGAAGAGCTTAAGCTCATGTGCAGTACCTATAACTCTAAAGAAAAATAGTAGTTGGCGGATGTATGTTAATAGTTAGGTCATCAGTAAAAACATCATTGGGTACAAGTTTCCTATTCCTCGACTAGGTGATATGTTAGGCCAATTAGACAGGTCTAAGGTATTTTCAAAGATTGATCTTCAAAATGGCTATCACTAAGTCAAGATTAAACCTAGAGACAAGTGTAAAACTACATTTAAAAGTAGAAATGGTCTTTATGAGTAGATAATGATGTCATTCAATCTCTTTAATGCCCCAAGCACCCATATGAGATTGATAAGTTAAGTATTAAAACCCTTTATTTGCAAGTTTGTAGTTATAGTTATATATTTTAATGATAATTTTATTTATAACCAATTAATGGAGGATCATGTTTTATACCTAAGGAAGGTATTATTGGTGCTGCAAGAAAATAAGCTATATGTAAATTTGAAGAAGTACAATTCATGACTGATAAGTTACTCCTTATAGGATACATAGTCAGTTCTAAGGTATCTGAGTTGATAAAGACAAAGTGCAAGCAATTAGAGATTGGCTTGCCCCTAAAATAGCAAGTGACATACAAAGTTTCTATGGTCTAGCAACTTTTTATCAAAGATTCATCCACAATTTCAATACCATTATGGCCCCTATCACTAAAATTCTTAAGAAAGTTAAGTTTTAGTAGGGAGATAAAGAAGAACAATGTTTTGTTTTCATTAAGGAAAACTTATGTACTGTTCTAGTATTAACCCTCCTCAATTTTGAAAAGTTATTTAAAGTTAAATGTAATACTAGTGGAATAGGGTCGGTGCTGCTTTTTCTCAAGAAAAGAGGCCAGTTGCATATTTTAATAAGAAACTAAGTGAGGCTTGACAGAAATGGTCAGCATATGACAAGGAATTTTATGCAGTTGTGAGAGCTTTGAAGCATTGGGAACATTATCTAATAGGGCATGAATTCATATTATACTTTAATCATCAGGCTCTTAAATATCTTTATAGTCAAAAGTAGATTAGCAATAATATGCATGCTTGATGGTCTAATTTCTAATAAAAGTTCTTTTTCAAGTTATTTCACAAAACTAGTGAACAAAATAAAATTACTCATGCTTTAAACAAAAGAGCATCACTATTAATGACATTATGTAGTGAGATAGTGAGGTTTAAATTTCTTCACGAATTGTATGAGTATGATGAGGACTTTACTACCGTTTAGGAGAAGTGCATTCAAAAGCAATTGACAAATGATTTTCACATTCTTGATGGCTATTTGATATGCGAAAATCAACTTTGTATTCCTCGATCTTCATTAAGGGAGAAAACTACGTGCGATCTACATAGAGGTGGTCTTGTGAGTCAACTTGGATGTGACAAGACAATTGTTGTTGTTCAAGAACAATATTATTAACTGCAACTAAAGAGGGATATTGGCAAATTTGTCTAATGATGCTATATTTGTCAAACAGCTAAGGATTAGTCACAAAATACAAGATTATATACGCCTTTACCTATTCTAAAAAATATTTGGGAAGACTTATCTATGAATTTTGTTTAAGGATTACCTCATACCCAACATAGTATGGACTCTGTATTTATTGTTGTTGACAAATTCTCTAAATTGAAACATTTTATTTCTTGCAAAAAAACCTCTGATGCCTCAAGCATAGTTGGATTAGTTTTTAAGGAAGTAATAACACTTACATAGAATGCCTAAATCTATCACTTCTGATAACGACACAAGGTTTCTCAATCACTTCTGGATCAATTTGTGGAAGCTATTTAATTCATCCCTAAAGTTTAATAGTATAGCTCACCCTTAAACAGATGGTTAGACTGAATCACTCAATAGAACCTTAGGTAATCTTATTTGAAGTATTTGTGGAGATCAGCTAAAGCAATGAGACTTTGCCCTAGTTCAATGTGAGTTTGCATATAATAATGCACAACACTATAGGGAAGTCTCATTTTTCCATTGTTTATATTAAATATCCAAAACATGCTTTAGATTTGGTTAAACATCCTTAAATCCCAAGCTTTAGCATTGTAGTTGAACATCTTACAAAACAGGTGCAATCTGTCCAAGTTAAGGTGAAACAAAAGTTAGAGGTCATCAATGAGAAGTACAAAAAGACTATTGACAAACATCAAAAGAGCTAGTTGTTAAGGTGATTGATCTACCTCCAGAATGGGGAATGTTAAGGACTTTCAATGTGATAGATATTTATCTATTTTATTCAACAGATAAGTCTCTTTATCCAGACTTATATTTGAACTAGAGGACAAGTTTCTCTTAAGTAGAGAAGACTGACATAGAACGGGTGGCCCAAAACTTTATAGACCAGAAGGATTGCCAAAAGCCTAAAGGAAAAATCCAAAAGTTTAGACTCTTACATGCAATTTCACTATTTAAAATACCATTTTACTTTTTAGGATATTATTTTACTATTCAGGCTTCTATGAAATTATTTAGAAAATTTTATTTTTTAAAAAAATATTTCTTATTTAATTAAATATTATTCTAATTAGTTAGTAAAGTGTTTTCTCATTTATGTTAGAGTATTTTCTCAATTAACTAACTAGTTTTACCTACAAATATGTGTAAGTCTAAGATATTAAAGCATTTAGAAAATTACATTTTAATAAAGTATTTATCTTATTTCTATCTTTTTTTTTAAATATTATTCTCTTAAGTTCAATCAAAGTATTAGTCTTATTTTTGCTAAACGCTGCATCAGAAAACCTTAAAAATTTTTGTTAATACTTTATGATATCAATAATAAAGTAAAAAAATTGAGTTTTCTTTCTCTTTCAACCCTTAAAATATAATCATTTTGCAAATATTTTGGTTAAATAGGACAAAACTTGCTACATGGACTTAATGGTATAGATATGAGAGAATTTGTTAGATGAAAACTATAAGATAGGAGTAGATATGTCTCCTTTTTTGTGACAATTTGTTCTATCTATATGTTTGTGTATTTTTTGTTAATATAGAAGCCTTGCTTGCTTGCAACTTAGTGCTATTATATAATTTCTATATATATAAATATAATTTGATATTCAAAAAAGTATTCACTTAAATTTATTTTTACGGTGTTCATGTCAATATTTTATTTGCCTTTGTCTGTATATGGCATGTAGCCGGCTAATATGCATCATAGATGCATAAAAAGGGTTTTGGGGATATGTTTAGAGCAACAAGGAGACTTAGAGTGGAATGGATCCAATGAGTATCCGAGACAAAGAGAACTTGGCTTAGGTCCTTCAATCCCAGGTATAAGAAGAAAGAAAGACATTAGGGGTTTAGTTTGGGGACCTCAAACCCATGACTACTTAGAAATGCGAACTAATGAAAGCATGTAATGCAAATGTACTAATGGCCAATTAATGGTGGGAATTGAACTCTTCGGGTTATTGTTTTATTTTGGAGTAGAGCATATGGCCTTCAAACATTGGTGAAGAACAATTGACAGGACTCTAGTACAATTGAAAACTCATCATCAGAGTTACTAGTCTGCAAACATTGGGGAGGAACTAAAAGTGGCCCTTTTGATAGTAATATCACTGTGCTACCATATGCTGTTATCCCAGCAGCTATAAATTCTATTTCTTTAGCATTTAAAAGAATTGTGGAATAAATTCTATTTCAATATCTCTATCTAGATTTTTTGCAATTATTTTCCATAAATTTGCATAGAATGTTGAGTCTTCAAGCTGATTGTACAAAATTTGCATTTATTGTTTGGCCGCTGGAACAGCTAAGCAGCTTCAAGCTTAGCTTTTCAATATCTTGCTTTAATGCTACGACAATTTCTGTAAAATTTTGGGTCCCTTTTGTGTGCTCCTTTTGTCCTCTAGCTGATTTCCATTCATAAAGTAAGATTTTTATGATTTTAAAAAAATCACATTAAACTAAAATAATATTTAGCTTCGAACAAATATTTCTTAATTATAAGTAGGTAATTAAAAAGAACAAGTGAAAAATTGTTGCATAATAAATACAATATGTCACAAAACACTCATTTTATAGAAGGAAAATTCTATATAAATAACATATTTTTGCTTAAAACAATTTTATACTATATATAAAATATTTTATATTATACAAATAATATTTCATACAACATACAAGTGATTATAGTAAATAGTAATATAATTTTTTATTTTATATACAATATTATCATTATAGATAAAATATTTGGATGTAATCTAAAATTTATTAAAGTTTATTTAAATTTGGCTCTTTTAACCATTCCCTTTATAGAATGCATAATTAGCATCTACCAGAAAAATTTTAAAAAAATATTAAAACTTTAAGATGAAAATAACAAAGTGTAAACAAATTGATAAACTCACTAAAAAAATTCATAAGACTTATTTCTGTTTTTTTTTTTTTCTCATTTCTATTTCGACTTGTTTACTTTAAAGACAAAAACAAAACTTTATATAAACTCAAACTATTAGGGCTCCATTCCATCGCGGGCGGCAGCCCCGACTACTCTTTGGCGACCTGACCAGCAGCCCTGCCCTCTCACACTTAACATCTCATTTAATCATACACAAGAGCTTTCTCGTCTTCTCCCCCACTTTCAAGCTCTCTTCCTTCTTCTGCTCGAAATAGCAGGTTTTTCTACTCGTTGTTGTTGGTGCTGGGGTGGTTTTCTGCAACAAGAAACCCAACGACAAGGATCCAGAAGAAGAAGAAGAAGAAGAAAGAGCGATAACTGAAGCAAAACTCTTACCTTATTTCGGGTCGTTAACTTCATTTTATCCCTTTATAACCGTTAAACTCTGGATTCTAGGTTAGGTTTCATCCCTGTTATTATAAACAGCTCAATTATGTCTTGTCTCTGCAGCAAATTTTATTAATTTGCTGTTCATCAGATGGTCAGTGAAATCTCCAACGAGAAGGATGAAGAGATATTCTTAACATCAGATCAGTGACTCACCAGATTTCATTTTCTTATTTTTGTACTTATCCATCCTTTTTCCTTTTCTGAGTCCAATTTCTTCATAAACATATTTGTTTTGTCTGAGTTTATGTTAAATTCATGTTTGTGACTTCATTTACCTGAGTAATAAAGTCATATTGATATTGACACAAATCCATTTTTCATTTGTAATGCAGCCGCGTCTGTCTGCAGCTTCTCCTCTCCGAGAACATAATGCTCGAGAGTCACGCAGATAACTTGATGGTCAGTTCCTGCTTTCGTACAAGAGGGATGTCCATTCGCTCAACTAAGTACAGCGGAGCACTTGCAGGATACTCCAAATTTTGAGCTGAAAAACATTTCTTTTTGGATGTCAAATGGTGAAGAAGCCACATATTTGTCATCCTTGTTAGGGAGAAACTGGAATCACTAAACTATAAATGAGTTATTTCCCATATTTCGTCATGACAATTGGATGTGCTATTTACCATATTTCTTGTTGATACTTTGTTTACATGATGATTACAATTTCAAGGAAATGCAGAAAGCAGTTCCAACTGATACTCACATTTTTGTTTTGTCAACTAAGATTAATCAGCTAATTTTATTCCAAATAACACTAACTTGTGGATCCCCATGGAGTACAACATTCATAGATTAGTTGGACCAAGTTTAATTTTCCTTGAAGGCAACCAAAAAAATCGAAGGACAAATCATTGATCAAACTTGAACCCTACCAATAACACAAATAATCCACTACTCACCAAGGGGCTTCGGCCCTAATCAACATGGCTCCAACCACAGTTATTATGTTCCCTATCGTATACTGATGTCCACCTATTTGCTTTAGAAGCATTAAATACTTGAGGTTTTAGGGGTGTAAGGCCCGGCTGGACAAAAGTGCATTTGTCCATGTCCGATAATATAAATGAACGATATTCGAAATTGATTTCAAAACTTATTTGATAAATGAATCGAGTTTAACTAGGAAATTGTTAGACTAGTTTATATTTGTAAATCCTTTTTTTAAAAGTTAATAAAGGGTTGATAAAAAGCTTCTTATGGGCTTGATATGATGGCTCATTACGAAAGCTCAATAGAGGCTCGATGCACTTAGTTCATTTATGACTTAGTTTAAAACTTGAATTGAGAGTATACATTAGAGAAGATTGGTTTCTAAATTTTTATGAAATGAAGAAAAAAGTCATGGTAAATTAGAGATTTTATATTTATTTTTCATACAAAGGGTAGCAGAAGAGAATTATCAATTGTCATAGGAGGGAAAAAGCATAAATGCTTATCTTAAATTGATTTATTTTTCTCTTTTGAATGATGATAAGTTGTATTATATATAACTTTATAAATATACTAAGCCAACAGCAAAATATCTTAAATTGTTTTATTATACAAGTTAAAAAAATTTTCTCTTAATCATATGACAGAAAGTAAAGGAAATCAAAATAGATTTTGTTCATATGAATTCTTCTATTTATACTCAACTGTAAGGAAAGAATGAAGTTTTCTTTTATTACTTGTTTGGTGGCTTTTGGGCGAATAATTATTAATTGGTGCTATGTGTTTTTGGACTATTGACTTTCATTTGCTAAATTTAATGTCGTTTGGATCATATTTCGCTTCTAGCACTTGGTGCTTATTTTTATGTGTTGACTCATAATCCACATAGGCATTAACCCTCATCTTGCGAGTCCAACCTCATTGGGTGCCGGTAGTTTCTTTTTTCATCAAATCTATTTTTAAAATATAATAAACAGAAACACAAAATATTTATAAAACAAATCCTTTATATAGTAATATATTAATGTCCATTTAATGGCGAACAAATCACTTCTATTTTCGTAAACAGCACTCTGCAGGCTGTACCACCTTAATAACTAGTTCAACGGCTAAGTCTAAACAAAAACTCCCATTGAACGCATGGACAATCCCCTCATTTGTTTGCTATTCAGAATCGAGCAAAAACGCTCCACCCCACCTCTTGCATTTCTAGGTGTCCTTCGAATGGTCGGAGAAATTTTTGCAAGTAAAATTTCTTTGTAGACACACCTGGGTTATGTTTAAAAAGGGCTATTATATTGTATGATTGTTATTATTTTCGGTACTTAGTTAGGAGTCATTGGACGGAAAGGATTTTGATTCTACTTTTGTTAGAATAAGCGATTTTAATTTTTCGTTATATGCCTGTAGAATGTTAGTGTTTTGGCTCTTTTAAGGTGAGAGCGTAAATGGCCATCGGCTTTTTGTATATAGGACCGACACATAATGATGCACAATTTTTTTTTGGTATAATGTTGTCTTTTGTGAATTTGTTAATATCAACCACTCTTACTAGTCAAAAACAATTATGAATTCGTGTACAATTTAATAAAAATTTATCAAGTTTAAACTTAGTTCGAATTTAACTTGTCTTATTTTACTTTTTTAAAAATCAATTTTCATATAGATTTAATATCAAGATTTGTTTAATATTAGAGTTAGTTCGATATTAAACTTTGTTCAACTCAAAATTTCATCAAAGATTATGATTCAACACGTAAAATAAGCACCAATAAAAGATAGTGCTAGAAGCCAAATATGATCCAAACAACGTTAAATTTAGCAAATGAAAGTCAATAGTCCAAAAACACAAATCACCAATTAATAATTATTTGTCCAAAAGCCACCAAACAAGTTATAAAAGAAAACTTCTTTCTTTCCTTTCGAGTTGAGTATAAATAGAAGAATTCATAGGAACAAAATCTATTTTGATTTTCTTCACTTTCTGTCATATTAAGAGAAAAATTTCTGAACTTGTATAATTAAACAATTTAAGATATTTTTCTGTTGGCTTAGTATATTTGTAAAGTTATATTTAATTACATCTTATCATAATTCAAAGAGTCCAAATCCGTGTGAGTTTCATCATTCCGCCATTGAAATATGTATGATGTTATCTGTTTTAGGGAAAATGACTAGTGTGGTATTCCTTTTTCGTAATGAGAAGTCTAGGGTGTCTGTCTGCTCCCATTGTCTATCTTTTTGGTATTTATTATATTTATTTATTTTTAAAATATAATTTATTCATAATTTTCTATTATGTAAATTTAACTTGTTATTTTTTATTTCAAATAAATCTCATTTAGTATATATAATGTAAAAATATGAGGGAGTTGCATTTATTTAAAAAAAAGTCAAAATAAAAATATCCGTCTTTTAAATATATATATATATAATGTCACTTTAGTGCACAGTGATTCTCGGCTTAATCGGTGACTTTGTTAACGAGAATCAAGACAACGAGAAAGCAATGGAGCCAGGGAGGAAGGAGGCCGTTGTCCTATATCCATCAGCCGCCATAGGGCACTTGATATCTATGGTGGAACTCGGAAAACTCCTACTTACCCACCAACCTTCTCTCACCATCCACGTACTTATCGTCGCAGCACCCTACAACCCCAGCTCCACCGCTCCCTACGTAGCCTCCGTCTCTGCCACCTTTTCCTCCATTAAATTCCACCATCTACCCACCATCACCCTCCCTTCCACCACCACCACCCACCCTGAGGCTCTCATGCTTCGAGTTCTTGAGCTCAGCAACCCCAACGTCCGCCAAGCTATCCTGTCTATAGCCGAAACATACAACGTTCGTGCCCTTGTATCGGACTTTTTCTGCACTGCCGCCCCCTCCGTCGCCAATGAACTTCACATTCCTGCCTACTTGTTCTTCACTTCTGGTGCTGGTTATCTCACTTTCTCCCTTTACTGGCCCACCATCCACCAAAGCACCGACAAGAGCTTTAAAGATCTCGATGCCTTCCTCGATATCCCAGGCACGCCACCAATTCATTCCTCCGACATGCCGCGCCCATTTCTCGACCGCAACAATGTGCCTTATAGGTACTTTCTCGATCTCTTTAGGCGCGCGCCTTTAGAGTCAGCCGGAATTATAGCCAACACTTTTGAATTGCTAGAGGGCAGGGCGGTCAAGGCAATATCAGATGGACTCTGTGTGCCCAATAGTCCCACACCGCCTCTTTATTGCATCGGACCGTTGATAGCGGCGGACAATCAAAGAGGTGCCCAAATTGGAGAGGGCAGTTTGCCCGAGTGTTTAGCATGGCTTGACTTACAGCCGAGCAAAAGCGTTGTCTTTTTGTGCTTTGGAAGTCTGGGGCTTTTCTCAAGGGAGCAGTTGGGCGAAATAGCAATTGGCATGGAGAAAAGCGGCCAAAGATTCTTATGGGCAGTGCGTAATCCGCCTTCAAACAACCACCAATTAGCCATCGAAGCACAGCCAGACCCAGATTTGGAGTCATTGCTCCCAGATGGTTTCCTGGACCGTACCAAGGGAAGGGGGTACGTGGTGAAATCATGGGCCCCACAAGTGGCAGTGTTGAACCACGGCTCTGTTGGCGGGTTCGTCACTCACTGTGGATGGAACTCAGTTCTTGAAGCAGTGTGTGCTGGCGTGCCGATGGTGGCGTGGCCACTGTACGCCGAGCAGATTCAATAGGGTCGTGCTGGTGGAGGAAATGAAACTCGCCTTGCCGATGAACGAGGCGGAGAACGGATTTGTGACAGCTGCCGAGGTGGAGAAGCGGGTTAGAGAGTTGATGGAGTCGGAGGAAGGTAAGTCAATTCGGAAGCGAACAACTGCTATGAAATTTGCGGCCAAGGAGGCGTTGAATGAGAGTGGCTCTTCTCGTGTGGCGCTGGCTAAACTAGTCGATTCCTGGAACCCTTGAGCCGGCGGAACTGAGTTGCGAGTCTTAGATCAGGATGCAGCTTTTTAATGATGTTTGTATTTTGGCTTCTCTAGTCTGAATAATTATTCTTCTGTTGGTTCGATTATGGCATAAAATTGCTTCCGCTTAGCTGCTCAACTCATACGGCAATAAAAAGAAGAGGAAAAAAGGGGAAAAAGACTTAATTCATGGATGGGCCAATTGAGGAGGAAGTGCAGCGGAAGACCAACCCATTCTTCCAAAAAGTGGCTGCATATATGTTGACATTTCACACATCTTTAAAGCAAATGGACCCCATAACCGAGTCAATGAGTCAGTCACTATTTCCGCGGAGCTTGGAAATACTAGGATGCACTAGAGCAACAAAAAGCTCTCATTTAAAAGGAGATCATAGTTATAACTAGCTAGATTTAAGTAGGATAATTAATCAGAATTAAGGAAAAGAAGAAGGATATTTAACCTCCTTAGGTCAAGTAAAAACTAGAAAAATTTAGAGTGAGATTAGAAAAAGGTCAAGAAATTTTGAATTAATATACTGCTGGCAAGGAAAATGCCCACGGCAGCCCTGAAGGCATAGAAAGAAAGTGACGAGAGAGTTTAAGAAATAATAAATGAGACAAAGTATCTATAAACCATCCACCACATGGTACCACAGAACCCCACCAACGACGACTTTGTTT
Organism: Ceriops zippeliana; assembly: GCA_037897445.1. Classification (NCBI taxonomy): domain Eukaryota; kingdom Viridiplantae; phylum Streptophyta; class Magnoliopsida; order Malpighiales; family Rhizophoraceae; genus Ceriops; species Ceriops zippeliana. The sequence goes on along the minus strand of JBAPLH010000107.1, from coordinate 2,602,295 downwards.
TTTTTTGGTTTAGTTAAAAAAATAATGCAATGTACAGCTAACACATTAATTAATGCAAGAAAAAAAAAAAGGCTGCTCAACGTGCCAACGGTCCACCCCAACTCTTGCATTTTCGGTGTCCATGGAATGGTCGGTGAACTATATCCTTTTAAATGTCCATGGAGTCGAGTTTATGTTCGTAAAGGAACCGAGTTTAAATAGGAAATTTTTAGAATAATTTTTGTTTGTAAACCGCTTTTTCGAAGACTCAATAAAGGATTGATAAAAAACTCGATATGGGCTCGAAAAAATGCTTTTTATAGGCTTGATAGAAGCTTGATATGATGACTCCTTAGGAAAGCCTGATAGAGGCTAGATGACACTTGGTTCATTTATGACTCAATTTAAAACTTGAATTTAAAGTATAAATTAGAGAGGATTAGTTTCTAAATTTCTATGGACTGACTAGAAAAGTCAAAGTAAATTAGAGATTTTATATTTACTTTTTATACAAAAGATAGAAGAAGAGGATTATCAATTGTCGAAGGGGGGGAAAAGGGATAGATGCTTATCATAAATTGTTTTATTATATAAATTAAAATTTTTTCTCTTAATCATACTACAAAAAAGGGAAAATTAAAAAGATTTTGTTGCTATGATGTCTCCTATTTATGCTCAACCGAATGTTTGGTGGCTTTTGGACAAATCATTATTAATTTGTGCTTTGTGTTTTTGGACTATTGACTTTTATTTGCTAAATTTAATTTGCTTGCATCATATTTCGTTTCTAGCATTATCTTTTGTTTTATTGGTGCTTATTTTTATATGTTGAATCATAATCTTTAATAAATTTTTGAGTCGAGTTAAACCTCATATCGAATTAAGTTTGATACCGAGGAAAGCTTGATATGAAAGTTAGATGAAGCTTTATTTTACAAGAAAAAATAAAAAAATAAAACAAGACAAATACAAACTAAGCTCAGACTTGGTAAAGTTTTATCAAGCCGAGCTTGAACTCATAAATTTCTTTTTTGGAATAACAAAAGCACTTGATATTAAAAAACTCCTAAAGAATGACCTTATATGAAGAGATTAAGGTTATTTGTGCACCCACTAAAAAATTGAGCTTATATGGAGCGCACAGGCCAGTCATGGAGGCGACCTTCTTTTCAAAAGGTCCCAAGACCCTTTTAGTTGAACGAGACGGGGATGAGTAATTGACAATAGGTGCGTCTGTCCCCTTGATAAATGGTGGGAACTAAGGCAAATTATGATTGCGGATGTCTAATCTAGCTTATCCCGATCCCTTGTTTGACTAATACGATGTTGTTGGGTTACAATATGAAAGACACAGATCTTACTGTCTCACATTGACCTTAGGACTTAAACTAGCCACTAACCATTTAATTTGTGATTGGAACACTATAAACACTAATTTAGGGGATTGCTCTATTTTTTAAACTAACGAGATTCTGTCTACTTTGTTATTATTCATTGGGGTTTCAGTTATGATCGTCAAAAGTTGGGGAAAACTTAACGGCTAACTGCAAATGACTATACCACTATATTGACTTGAGGTGTTTGACCCATAAGAAAGGGGAAGAGTTGACCAGGAGACTTAATTTGGTCTTTGTCTTTGAAGGGTAAATATAAATTTAATATGGATATTATGATGATTGATACAAGTAGGATGATAGGTATACGAGATGTGTTGTGTGGCAATTATAAAAAAGTAATATGCATATTCTCTAAAGTGATCAAGGTTACTAATATTAATTAGATAGAAATACTTGCAATCAAAGAGAATGATCTTTGGAGTCAAAGGAATCAAATGGGTGAGAATCCACTGATCATTAAAAATAATTTTCAAACTACGATTGCATGGGTAAATAATAAAAAAGAAAAATGATATAAAAGGGTAGTGTAAAATTTTATGGACCAAATGAACTGCTAAAAAGACAAAGGAAAAATATAGAAGTTATAACTTTTACATGAGATATTACTATTTAGAATATTAATTTACTATCTAAGATTAATTTTATTATTTAAAATATTATTTTATTTTTTAAGATATTGTTTTGTTATTTAGATTCCAATAAAATTATTTAAAAAAATTTTATTTTTTCTTTTTAAATATTTTTTATTTAATTAAATATTATTCTAATTAGTTATTAAAGTATTTTTTCAATTTGGTTAGAGGATTTTTCAATTAACTAGCAAGTTTTACTTATAAATATGTATAAGTCAAAGAAATTAAAATATTTATAAAATTACATTTCAATAAAGTATTTATTTATTTATATATTTCTCTTTGAAAAATATTATTCTATTAATCAAAGTATTAGCCTTATTTTTACTAAATGCTACATCCAATAATATTAGAATAGGTTTTGCCTATTTTGATGACAACACTAGATAAAGGGAATAACAATCATTTTACTAACAAAGATCAGAGGATGTTAGTCATCTAGATAACCATAGCGATGCTAGAACACCTTGACCCAAGGCTTGATAGATTGGAATATGGGATACAAATCATTAAAACTCTCTAGGTGAGAGGTGCCCAATAAAAATCAAAAAGATGAAAAGAATAAGGTAATAGATTTTGCTTGCGATCTACCTCTATCTTGACTTGTCCTTGCTAATTCACATAGGCATTAATGTTATGTAGTAAATTTTGATGAAGAAACAAATTTGCCTAAGTATCAAGCTTATGCAATAGATTTTCATAATGAGAATGTTGATTTTGATAAATATTTAAATTATGTCACATCAACATCCTAGAATGTCAAAAAAATTTTGGTTAAAAATAGATATCTATTTTTAATAATGAATTTAATATTAAAAATTTTATAAATTAGTTATTCAAAATAAAAAAATTCTTTGATTAAATAGAGATAACTGAAGTAGAAAGATTCAATTTATGTATTGGTTATCTAATTGATTATCTTTTTTGTATTTATTATATTTATTTTTTTAAAATATAATTTATTTATAATATTTTATTATGTAAATTTAATTTGTTATTTTAAAAAAAAAATCTAATGTAAAATTACGAGGGAGTTGTATTTATTTAAAAAAGTCAAAATAAAAATATCCGTCTTTTAAATATATATATATATATAATGTCAATTTAGTGCACAGTGATTCTCGGCCTAATCGGTGACTTTGTTAACTACGTCCCATTGGCCATAAGCACGCGGCCAACGGAGAATCAAGACAACGAGAAAGCAATGCAGCCAGGAAGGAAGGAGGCCGTTGTCCTTTATCCATCACCCGCCATAGGGCACTTGATATCTATGGTGGAACTCGGAAAACTCCTACTTACCCACCAACCTTCTCTCACCATCCACGTACTTATCGTCGCAGCACCCTACAACCCCAGCTCCACCGCTCCCTACGTAGCCTCCGTCTCTGCCACCTTTTCCTCCATTAAATATCACCATCTACCCACCATCACCCTCCCTTCCACCACCACCACCCACCCTGAGGCTCTCATGCTTCGAGTTCTTGAGCTCAGCAACCCCAACGTCCGCCAAGCTATCCTGTCTATAGCCGAAACATACAACGTTCGTGCCCTTGTATCGGACCTTTTCTGCACTGCCGCCCCCTCCGTCGCCAATGAACTTCACATTCCTGCCTACTTGTTCTTCACTTCTCCTGCTGGTATTCTCACTTTCTGCCTTTACTGGCCGACCATCCACCAAAGTACTGACAAGAGCTTTAAAGATCTCGATGCCTTTCTCGATATCCCAGGCACGCCACCAATTCATTCCTCCGACATGCCGATTTCAATTCTCGACCGCAACGATGTGCCTTATAGGTACGTGCTCGATCTCTTTAGGCGCGTGCCTGTAGAAGCAGCAGGACTTATAGCCAACACTTTTGAATTGCTGGAGGGCAGAGCGGTCAAGGCAATATCAGATGGACTCTGTGTGCCCAATAGTCCCACACCGCCTCTTTATTGCATCGGACCACTGATAGCGGCGGACAATCAAAGAGGTGCCCAAAATGGAGACGGCAGTTTGCCCGAGTGTTTAGCATGGCTTGACTTACAGCCGAGCAAAAGCGTTGTCTTTTTGTGCTTTGGAAGTCTGGGGCTTTCTCAAGGGAGCAGTTGGGCGAAATAGTAATTGGCATGGAGAAAAGCGGCCAAAGATTCTTATGGGCAGTGCGTAATCCGCCTTCAAACAACCACAAATTAGCCCTCGAAGCACAGCCAGACCCAGATTTGGAGTCATTGCTCCCAGATGGTTTCCTGGACCGTACCAAGGGAAGGGGGTACGTGGTGAAATCATGGGCCCCACAATTGGCAGTGTTGAACCACGGCTCGGTTGGGGGGTTCGTCACTCACTGTGGATGGAACTCAGTTCTTGAAGCAGTGTGTGCTGGCGTGCCGATGGTGGCGTGGCCACTGTACGCCGAGCAGAGATTCAATAGGGTCTTGCTGGTGGAGGAAATGAAACTCGCCTTGCCGATGAACGAGGCGGAGAACGGATTTGTGACAGCTGCCGAGGTGGAGAAGCGGGTTAGAGAGTTGATGGAATCGGAGGAAGGTCAGTCAATTAGGAAGCGAACAACTGCTATGAAAATTGCGGCCATGGAGGCGTTGAATGAGAGTGGCTCTTCTCGTGTGGCGCTGGCTAAACTACTCGAGTCCTTGAACCTTTGAGCACATGGAACTGAGTTGCGAGTCTTAGATCAGGATGCAGCTTTTTAATTATGTTTGTATTTTGGCTTCTCTAGTCTGAATAATTATGCTTCTGTTGGTTCGATTATGACATAACGTTGCTTCCACTTAGCTGTCATGCGACTTAATTCATGGATGGACCAATTGAGGAGGAAGTGCAGCGGAAGACCGACTCATCCTTCCAAGAAGTGGCTGCATATATGTTGACGTTTCACACATCTATAAAGCAAATGGACCCCGAGTCAATGAGTCAATCACTATTTCCGTGGAGCCCATTGGAAATACTAGGATGCACTAGAGCAACAGAAAGCTCTCGTTTAAAAGGAAATCTATACCCATCCCCGTGATGCCACAGAACCCCACGATGCGACTGACTCTTTGTTTTGTTTTTTTTAATGGTTTGGTTAGAAAAAGTGATGCAATCCACCAGCAACACATTAACTAATGCAAATGAGGCTGCTCAACGTGCCCCCGGTCCACCCCACTTTATGTTCGTAAAGCAACCGAGTTGTGTGTCTTATTATTGGACATACAGGTCTTTATTACACATTTTTCCCCTCCATGTCATCTTTTATTAATACAAACTAAATATTTAATTCTGAATACATCTAAAAATAAAAAATATAATTTAATTTATTTATATGTATTATTTTTAACTGATTGCAATACCAAACAAATATTACTTTATTGTTTTAGTTGGGTATAGGTTTTCAATCACGATTGTAAGTTGGTTTTATTTAATATTAATGATCGTTTTGTTGTGAATATAAGACATCATGCTATTGTTTATATTTAACTATAATCTATTACATTAAGCTTATAAAGAAGTTACAAACTATTCTTGTTGGTGAAATTGAATTTTTTTCCTTATATGTCAAGTCATCAATTTCCTTATTTTCGTGTCATATATGATTTTGTTAAAATTCTAATTACAAGATATAAAACTTAAAATTCATATTTAAAGAATGACATTTGAAAGTGAAGTTTATAATTTGTTAACAGTTCGTAATCTTTTTTATTAATTAGTTTAAATACTTATCTCAACTCTTTTAATGAAATTGAATTAAATTACATTTAATTTTCTTCCATGTTTAATTTAAAATTTTTTTTAATTAACTCAAATTTACAATTTTTTATTTTTACAAAAATACCATATATCATTATTGACTCACTAAAATATGGTGATTAAGGAATCCAAAAGTGATGGGTTATGTGCATTGTCATGCACATAATATTTAATATAATTATTACTTTGTATAACATTAAACCCTCCGTGCCTCCAGACAGCACTCAATGGCTCCATTGTCACAAGACATAGCTACTACCACTGTTCTTTCTTTCACTTGTAGACACGCCCGCTGCTGCAGCCACCACCGTCAGACCGTACTCTCCCATGTCCGCTCCACGATTCTCCCCTCACTACTATTAAACCCACGAAGAGCCCATCAAACACTCTGCTCAAAATCTCTGCCTTTGGTTACAGCTTTCAATGGCCTCCGCAGATTCTCAGTCGCTGCCTCCACCACCACCAGCATCGCCACCCCGCATAGTGAGAATTCCGATTTGGCTTTCAAAACTCCATCAGATAATCGCGTCCCCGCCACAATTATTACCGGTTTCTTGGGTTCTGGGAAGGTATGGGAGCTTTCTTGTTATATTTTATTTTTTTGTGTCTCAAATTTTAGACTAAATTACTAAAAGTGGTCTATGAGAGTTACTTTATAATTTAATATTGTGGTCTTGTCAATTTCTTCTTTCTGTCAAGGCCTGCTCTGTAGAGCCGGTGCACCGAACCGGAATAAACAATGATAGGGTAGTTAAGTCCATTGTAATTGCCAACGGCGTTACAATGGCTAAGGAGATCCACGGTCAGGATGAGTCAGTGACGACGGTGTTAAATAAAACCGTTAAGATTAAATAAAACGGTGCGTATTAGACAAGGAGAAGAACTTAGATATTGTGATACGTGTACAAGGCGGCCGGTGTATATAAACGATGATCGGTGAAAGTTGTAAGGAGTTGTAAGGGGCGCCGATGACAGTTTCAAATTACTTCCCTCGCCAGTCTTTCACTCTGCTCTGCTTCTCTCTCTCTCCCTCTCTAACTCCTAAATCTTCAACACAATCTCAAATCTGTAACTGTTAACAAAATTCACACGGCAATAATCAAATAAAGAGAAAAATAATACCAAAATTTTACGTAATTCAGTAATGTGACCTATATTTATGAGAAGAGAGAATACTTTTATTATTAAAAAGAGTGTGTTAAAGAAATAAATAGTATGATTTATCTCTCAAATCTCATTCTTCTCGTAATCCTAATATGTCTCTATATTGGAATATAGGGACAAAAGAGTAATTCTAACTCAATTGGAATGCATGACATATTCCAACAAATTTCCACCTTACATTGTATTTTCAAAACACACAACAAAATAAAAATCCTTTTGTATCTCTTCCAAATGGCCCCTTAGAGCCAGTCAATCAAAATGAATACCAATTAAGTCCAAACAATGCTTGAACTTGATAGTTACAACTGGTTTTGTCAACATGTCAACTGGATTGTCAGTAGTAGTGACCTTTCTCACTGAAATCAAACCTTGAGATATAACATCTCGCAAGAAATGGTATCTGACATCAATGTGTTTGGTCCTCTTATGATACACTTGATTTTTGGTTAAGTGTATAGCACTCTGACTATCACAGAATACGGTGGTAGTTTCTTGTAATAAATCCAAATCAGTGACCAAACCTTTCAACTAAATAGCTTCCTTGACTATTTCTGCTATTACCATTTACTCAGCTTCTGTGGTGGAAAGAGCAACTGTTGATTGCAATGTTGCCTTCCAACAAATGACATTGCCTGAAAGAGTGAAAAAATAACCAGTTGTTGATCTTCTTCTGTCAAGGTTACTTGCAAAGTCAGAATCCACAAAACTAGTAAACAACCTACTGCTTCTGCTGAACATTAGTCCTACATCTGTAATGCCTATAAGATACCAAAGTATCTATTTAACTGCTTGTCAATGTGCTTTCTTAGGATTAGCCATATATCTACTGACCACATTGACTGCTTGTGAAATATTTGGACGAGTGCAAACCATAACATACATAACACTGCCCATTGCATTAGAGTATGGAACACGTGACATATATTCCTCTTCCTATAAGCTATTGGGTGACAAAGAGGCTGAAAGTCTGAAGTATGATGCCAAAGGAGTACTTACCGGTTTGCAACTCATCGTCTCAAAACGATCAAGAACCTTCTCGATGTACCTTTTCTGTAAAAGGCGCAACTCTCCTGCTTGCCTGTCTCTGGTGATCTCCATGCTTAAAATACTCTTTGCAGCTCTCAAATCTTTCATCTTAAAATCTCTACTAAGTAGCTTCTTCAAACTATTGATTTCAGATATGCTTGTAGAGGCAACAAGAATATCATTGACATATAGTAGCAGATAGATAAATGATCCATCACGAAACTTCTTATGGTAGACACAACTATCATACTCATTCCTTAAGTAACCATGGCCAACCATAAAGCTGTCAAACTTCTTATACCATTGTCTAGGAGACTGCTTTAAACCATATAGTTATTTCTTCAACCTGCAAACATGATCCTTTTTACCTTCAGTCTAGAAATCCTTGGGTTGATCCATATAGATGACTTCCTCAAGATCACCATGTAGAAAAGTAGTCTTGACATTAAGCTGCTCCAGTTTCATATCATACATAGCAACCATAGCTAGAAGCACACGAATGGAAGTGTGCTTCACAACTGGAGAAAACACTTCATTGAAGTCAATTCCTTCTTTCTGGCTATAGCCCTTTGCAACCAGACGTGCCTTGTACTTTGCATCTTCAACTCCTGGGATTCCCTCCTTTTTCTTGAAGATCCATTTGCAACCAATAGTCTTCTTATCTTTGGGAAGTTTCACTAAGTCCAAAGTCTGATTCTTATGCAGGGACTCAATTTTCTTGATCATAACAATATTCCACTGGGAAGATTTGGCACAAGTGACAGCCTCTGAGTAGTTTCTAGGTTTATTGTACTCCACCTTTTCCGCTACTGCGAAACAATAAGCAAAATCTGAGTATAAAAACCTAGCTGGTGGCTTGATAGTCCTTCTGGGTTTGTCTTTGGCGATACTATATGGCTGTGCCTGTTGAGTATCTAGGGTATCCTCGTCTGTTTCTGAAGTGTCAACCCGAATCTATTGACCTGACTTAGAAGGAATATCACTTTCAAACTCCACCTACTGTGTGGAACTCCCACCATCTTCATTGTTTGGCCTTAAGACTTTCTCTTTTGGATGCAGTATAGTGGATTCATCAAATGTCACGTCTCTACTGATGAAGAATTTTGGAAACTTAGGATCTGGACACCACAATTTATAACCTTTCACACCAAAAGCATACCCAAGGAAAATGCATTTCTTAGCTTTCGGTTCAAGCTTTCCATCATTAACATGAGCATAAGTAGGACAGTCAAATATCTTCAAATCAGAATAATCTGCAAGTTTGCTTGACCACATCTCTTCAGGTATCTTACACTCAATGGAAGTAGAAGGAGATCGATTTATCAACTAACAAGCTGTATTAACTGCTTCTGCCTAAAACTCTTTGCCCAAACCTGCATTGGATAACAGACATCTAGCTTTCTCTATCAAAGTCTTGTTCATGCGTTCTGCAACTTCATTTTGCTGTAGAGTTTTTACAACTGTGCGGTGTCGAACAATGACTTCAATTTTGCAAAACTCATTGAATTCGTTATTGTAAAATTCAAGGCCATTATCTGTTCTTAACCTCTTAATCTGCTTCCCAATGTACTTTTCAAGTAAAGTTTTCCACTGCTTGAAGGTTCCAAATACTTGATTTTTCTGTTCAAGAAATAGACCTAAACTTTGCGAGAAAAATCATCAATGAAAGTGAGCATATAATCAGCACTCATACCTTTAGAGAGAACTTGAGAAGGACCCCAAAGATTTGAATGGATGTAATCCAATGTTCCCTTTGTTTTATGGATGGTTGTACTGAAGTTCAACCTTTTCTGCTTCCCAAAAACACAATGCTCACAAAATTTCATTTTTCCAGTGTTTTGACAACACAAAAGACCTCTCTTACTCAAAGCAACCATACCTCTATCACTCGTGTCCCAGTTGTATATGCCACAACTTTGTCACGTCTAAATCTAAAACTGAAGTAGAAACTGCAGTTGAGTCTATGACTGTTGAACCATGCAAGAAATACAATGTGCCAATTCTAGCAGCTTTCATAAATACAAGAGTACCTCTGGAAACCTTCAAAACTCCACCTTCACACCTAATTTTGCAACCATTCTTCTCAAGAGTGCCCAAAGAGATAAGATTCTTCGTCAAATCTGAAATGTATTTGACCTCAGACAAGGTCCTAATGATACCGTCATACATCTTGATAAAGTTCTTTCACCAAGGATTTCTCTCAAAACTTCATTTCCCAAACTGAGTTGAATCGAGGATAGAACTTTATCATCCATGTCATCCTAATTTGCATCGGACATTGACTCCGGTTTCTTCTCCTTGCCAAGTAGGCCCTTTTGGTACCTTCTCACATTAGAATTGTCATCATTTTAACTTGTCACAATGCAAAATTGATGTTTCCATCGAACTTCTCAATTTCAGACTTCACCGTTGATGAAGATGAAGAAGTCATTGCAATAAAATACTTACAACGAAAATTAAAAAATACAAATTGATAGTCCAAATTAATAAAATTACCTAAGTACAACCTTGCTGCCGACGCTACAGTGTCCGACCGGTGCCGCCGATGCTACAGTGCCCGACCCGTTGGAGACAAGACGGAAAAGACAGCAGCTCAATCTGTTTCTTTCCGATTTGTGAGAGCCGCCGTCGGATCTGCTCCGATCGACTCCGAATTTGGTGGGTTGGCCGCTGGGTTGTGCGACGGGTCTCTCTCTCTCTTCCTCCCTCTGCTTCTGGGTCTTGCCAATGTGGGATGTGGGTTGGCCGCTGGGCTGTGTGACGGGTCTCTCTCTCTCTTCCTCCCTCTATTGTTGGATCTGGCAACGAACACACTCCGATTCGGTGCGTCGGCAACTTTCGGGTCTCTCTCTCTTTTTCTCCCTCTGCTTTTGGGTCTTGCCGGTGTGGGATGTGGGTCGACCGTGGTATTTTGGTGGGCTTTGATACCAGTTTTTTAATGAAAATCACACGGAAGTAATCAAACGAAGAGAAAAATAACACTAGAATTTTACATAGTTCGGTTGATGTGACTTACATCCACGGGAAAGACAGAGAGAATACTCTTATTACTAGGGAAAGTGTGTTACAGGAAACAAAAAGTGTAACTCACCTTTCAAATCTCACCCTTCTCATAACCTTAGTATGCCTATATATATAGGAATATAAGATAAGGGACAAAAATAATTTTAAGTCAATTGAAATACAAAGCATATTTCAACAGTAACTCTAACGTGACAGTCTGGTATCAGAGCAGTAGATCCTGCACTGACGAGGGTAAATCTGGTGAAGAAGACGAGATCTATAAGGAAGAAGCGATCAAAAGATTGGAGGAGCAGTACTCCAACTTAAAGGAAGATAATGTGGCATTGAAACAAGTGGTGGATACGCTCTCTTAGAAGCTGACGGATTACTTCGAGCGAGGCCTGCTGAACCACCTCCTCTTGTGCAAGGATCGGTTGTAGACGTGTCAAATCCTACTGAATCTAGTAATAAGAATGATAGTCCAAATCAGAAGGATTCGGCAGGAATTTTACCCCTACCTAAAGAATTTGTGAAGAGAAACGGAAGTAATGGAATAGAGAGGAGAGGAATGGGAGAAAGTAGTGTGAATATGAATCCTATGGTCTCACTGCACTATTTTGAGGGCACCAACCCTAGGAATGGATGATGAAATGTAATCGCTACTTTTGCTTGTATAATGTGCCTAAGGAGGACAGGGTGGAGGTGGCAGCCATGTATCTGGAAGAGCAAGCAGAGGTGTGGTTTGAGGGATGGTTGGTAGACCAAACAAAGGTCTCTTGGGAAAAGTTTGTGGATGACCTGTCTGTGTGGTTTGGGACCAGCAAGTTCTCAGATGTAGTATAGGAATTTAACAAACTGAATCAGGGATCCTTGAGGGAGTATCAGGAGAAATTCAAGGAGCTTAAAGCACTAATGAAGAGTGCCAACCCACAATTGACAGAGGAGTATTTCATGTCAAGCTACATCAGTGGTCTTCATGAGTCCATTAAGTCAGCCAAGAAAATGTGGGAACCAAAATCATTAAGCCACCTTTATGAATTGTCAAGATTGCAAGAGTAGGTGATCAATAATTTAGGAAGGTTTCAGAGGGGAATAGCTAAAGCAATAGTAGGGGAACGACAACATTGGGGAATGAATTCTAAGGAGACTAATAGCATGGGAGAAAGGAAGTTTGGCTGGAATAATAAGGTAAACATGGGAGGAACAAGTAGGAATGGAGGAGGAATTGGGAGGCCAAGCGGTCCAAACAAAGTGGTAGGGGAGAATAAGGGTCCCAATGAAGGAAACAGAAGAATAAATCCCTGCTGGAGATGTGGAGACAGATACTTTCTAGGACACCATTGCAATAGGAGAAATGTGTTAAATGCATTGGTAAGAGAAATGAGAACTGGTAAAGAAAAGGAAGATGAGAAGGAAGAAACTGAGGAGGAATTCCATGACTTGGAATCAGAAGTAGGATAGGAGTCCCAAGGATCCATCTCCATTTATGCACTCACTGGGGCTGCAGGACTTAACACCATTCACGTGAAAGGAAAAATTGGCAATAGGAGTATCATGATTCTGCTTGACTCAGGAAGAACACACAGTTTCCTCAACTCATCCCTAGCCAGAGAGATATCCTGTCTTTTGGTTCCTACCCATCCCTTGGTAATCACAGTGGGAGATAACTACAAAGTAACCAGTAAAAAGAAGGTCTGTGAATTGGAATGGAAAATGCAAGGACAATTGTTTAAGGCTGACCTTAGACTTATGAATTTGGGGTCTCTAGATGTGGTATTAGGGGTGGACAGGCTAGGAAAATTCAGTCCTATACTCATGGACTTTAAGCACTGCAAATTATCCTTTGCAAAGAATAGAAAGACAGTAGAAATACTGGGGACAGCACATAAACTAAGAGCTGCATTGAAGATGATAATGGGAATACAACTACAAAGGTTAGTAAGAAAGGAAAAGGATAAAGTTCAAGCACATCTTTGCTCTATCCAATTTAAGGAGAAAGGAGGCAAGAAGGATGCAAAGGACCAAAATAGGGGAGAGGTAATTGGAATACTGAAACAGGTTCTAGAAGAGTATGAAAATGTGTTTAGAGAGCCTAAGGAAATGCCTCCAAAGAGAGCTTATGATCATGCTATCCCTTTTAAAAAAGAGGCACAACCTATGAACCTCAAACTTTATAGATATCTCCACTATCAAAAGGATGAGATAGAGAGGCTGATCAGAGAGATGCTGAAATCAGCTACTATTTAACCAAGTAACAGCCCTTTTGCATCTCCTATGTTATTGGTTAAGAAAAAAGATGGAACTTGGAGATTTTGTGTGGATTACAGGCAGTTGAATGCGTTGACAATGAAGGACAAGTTTCCAATTCTGGTCATAGACAACCTTCTTGATGAGCTAGATGGGGCAACCGTCTTTTCCAAAATAGACTTAAGGGCAGGTTACCATCAGATCAAGATGAAGGAGGAAGACATTCCAAAAATTGCTTTCAAAATTCACCATGGCCATTTTGAATTCAAAGTACTGCCCTTTGGACTTACAAATGCCCCAGCCACTTTCCAGGCATTGATGAACTGTGTGTTTGGAAAATTTCTGAGAAAGTTTGTATTGGTCTTCTTTGATGACATATTGGTCTACAGCCCTACCTTGGAGGTCCATACATCCCATCTCTCTCAGGTCCTGCAAGTCCTGAGAAATGAGAAGCTATATGCCAAATATTCCAAGTGCTCCTTTGGTCAAGACAGAGTGGAATACCTAGGAGACATAATCTCAGCAGCAGGAGTGGCTACTGACCCTAGCAAGATAGCAGGTATGCTCAATTGGCCAGTACTTACTTCCATAAAGGAATTAAGGGGTTTTCTGGGACTCACAAGGTAATATCGCAAGTTTGTAAAAAATTATGGAAAAATCAGTAAGCCACTGACTGAGTTGTTGAAAAAGAATGAGTTCGGATGGAATGAAGCTGCAGGAGAAGCATTTGAGAAGCTGAAGAAGGCCATGGTTACTGCCCCTGTGCTAGTTATTTCAGATTTCACTAAATCCTTTGTGATAGAGGCTGATGCTAGTGGAGGAGGACTGGGAGCTGTGTTGATGCAATCGGGTAGACACATTGCATACTTGAGCAAGAAGCTAAGTGATAAACATAAGGGGTTATCAATATATAAGAAGGAACTAATGGCTATCTTGATGGCAGTTACTAAGTGGAGACATTACCTTGAAGGGCATCATTGCATCATCAAAATTGATCATGAAAGCCTTAAATTCCTACTCCAACAACCCTTGCATAAGTATATGCAACAAAAAGGGGTTACGAAGTTGCTTGGACTTGATTACAGCATAGCCTATAAGAAGGGATCCACAAATAAGGTGGCAGATGCTCTCTCAAGGCAAGGAGAAGTAGTGGGGGAGAAGGAAGCCAATTGCTATGCTTTATCTGCTTCAGTACCTGAGTGGACTAAGGAGGTTGTTTCCAGTTATGAGGCAGATCAACTAGCTAAGGAGCTGATACCTTCCTTACAGCTACCTGGTAACTCTAAACCTCATTTTTCACTAGTTAATGGCATCTTGAAGTATAAAGGAAAATTTTATTTGGAAAATAAGGGGAATTTGAGGAGGCAAATGATCACTAACTTTCATAGTTCTGCCTGGGGAGGACACTCAGGTAGCAAGGCTACCTATCATAGGCTTAAGAAGTGTTTTCATTAGCCTAAGATGAAGAAGGAAGTCCATGAAGTGATTAGAAGTTGTGAGGTATGTCAAAGATGTAAGGGAGAAAACATAAAGTACCCAATATTCCTTCAACCATTAGCTATTCCTACACAAGCATGGTAGGACATCAGTATGGATTTTGTGGAAGGAATGCCTAAATCAGAAGGCAAGGAGGTAATATTGGTTGTGATTGATCACTTCAGTAAGTATGGTCATTTTGTGGGGCTCAGTCATCCCCTGTCTGCACAAGGGGTAGCCAAGGTGTTAATGGAACAAATTTTCAAGCTCCATGGGATGCCTACGTTTGTGGTATCTGATAGGGATAAGCTTTTCCTTAACTTGTTTTGGCAGGAGCTATTTAGGTTGTTGGGAACTGAGTTGCACATGAGTACAGCCTACCATCCACAATCAAATGGACAAACTGAGAGGCTCAACGAATGCTTAGAATCCTATGACATTTCAGCATCCAACACAATGGCACAAGTGGCTTCTTATGGCAGAATGGTGCTATAATAACAATTACCAATCCTCGCTGAAGACAACTCCTTCCAGGCTCTATATGGATATTCCCGCCTCAAGTGACAGACTTGCCTTCGCAGGAAGTTAGGGTGGCCATGGTAGAGCAGTGAATTCAAGAGAGGCAACACATGAGTGGACTGTTGAGGGAGTAGCTTTTGAAGGCCCAAAACAGAATGAAGCAGCTGACAGACAAGAAGAGGTTTGAGAGGGTATTCCAAGTAGGGGATTGGGTGTTTAAAGCTCCAGCCATACAGACAAGTTTCAATAGTTGTCAGGAGGAATTTGAAGCTGGCTTCCAAATACTATGGACCATTCCAGGTAGTGGAGAGAGTGGGACAGGTAGCTTACAGGCTGCAGTTGCCACCCACAGCCAGTATTCATCCAGTTTTTCATGTGTCCCTTCTGAAGCATTCCTTAGATCCACAACAGCAGCTAATGCCACAGTTGCCAACGGTGGGAAGTGATGGACAGTTGTTAGCAAAACCTGTGGAGGTGCTGCAAAGGCGGATAGTGAAGCGGAACAACGGAGCTGTCACTTAGGCGTTAATAAGGTGGTCCAACCTCGCAGAAGAAGATGCCACGTGGGAGGACTGGTCTTTTGTTGAGAAGCAATTTCCAATTTCCAGCCTTGAGGACAAGGCTTGAAGGGGGGACTCTTGTCAGGGTCTGCTCTGTAGAGCCGGTGCACCGGAACCGAAATAAACAATGATAAGGTAGTTAAGTTTGTTGTAACTGCCAACGCCGTTACAACGGCTAAGGAGATCCAAGGTCAGGATGAGTGAGTGATGACAGTGTTAGTAAGACCGTTACCACTAAATAAAACAGTGTGTGTTAGACAAGGAGAGGAGCTTAGATATTGTGACACGTGTACAAGGCGGCCAGTGTATATAAACGATGGCTGGTGAAAGTTGTAAGGGGCACCGATAACAATTTCAAATTACTTCCCTCTCTAATCTTTCTCTCTCTCTACTCTGCTTTTCTCTCTCTCTCCTCTCTAACTCCCAAATCTCCGATGCAATCTCAAATCTGTAACCCTATTTCCAACAGCGGACGTGACACTTTCTTTGACAAAAGATGTTGTTTAGATTGCTGTAAGCTGTGCAGATTGTCTGAGCATACCTTACTAATGAGTAATTGCTGCTGTGGCGGCATCTCTTCTCCGTTTGTGATTTGATATTGATTTTCTTGCTTGTGATGGTAGCAGTTGCGTACTTCAAAATTAGGTTTGAATTGGTATGTTGTTCGGTTGTTTGATATGCTTCCATGTTGTGATGGACAGACAACATTGCTCAACCATATATTGATTGCAGACCATGGGAAGCGCATAGCTGTGATAGAGAATGAGGTATATAGAGATGAATTTTGGAACCTCATGACAATTTTTTGGCTCAGTGATGGTTATGTCACTTTGCAGAAAATGATTCTGGTCTTTAATCTTGTTGTTTGATACTAACAATTCATGTAATCATAACTTGTAGATATACTTTTAAATTGATTATATATAGTTGAATCAATTTGTTTCCTATTGCTGAATTTGCAGTATGGTGAAGTGGACATTGATGGTTCTCTAGTTGCTGCAATAACTACTGGGGCTGAGGACATTGTTATGCTGAACAATGGTTATATGCGCTGTACGATAAGGGGTGATCTTTTGAGGATGATCGGGTAGGTTGAGAGAAAAAAGGGAAAATCTGATCATATTTTAATAGAGACTACAAGTAGGAGATTAATACTATTCACATACCTAAATTTAGATTATAAGCATTGGAGGTTATTTATCTCGGATTTTTTTGTGATCTATAATTGATAGAGAATGATAGTCTTGTGGCTTAATTTCACTCATGTATATGAAACTTGTTTCATGCATCTATCAAACTTCCCTTTAACTGTTCAATGGCACACCAGGTTTCAGTTCTGCAGGTTTGGCAATTCCTGCACCAATCATTCAGGCTTTTATGCTGAGGATAAGGTTTTCAATGATGTCAAGTTAGATGGTGTTGTCACTTTAGTTGATTTCAAGCATGTTATTTTTCATTTGGATGAAGTGAAGCCAAAGGGAGTAGTAAATGAGGCAGTTGAGCAAATTGCTTATGCTGACAGAATTTTAGTCAATAAGGTATTCTTTGCATTTGTAGTTTGCCGTACTCTTTATTAAACTTTGGTCAGCTTTCATTGCTTGGTTATTCCTTGCATTTGTAGTAAATAAGTTATTCAGAATTATGGTAAATAAGGTATTCTCATGCAGACAGAATTATAGTAATTAAGAAGTTATTCAGAATTATGGTAAATAAGGTATTCTTATGCAGACAGAATTATAGTAATTAAGGTATTCTTATGCTGACAGATATTATGAAAGAGCTGCTTAGCTGAGATTGGGATTTTTTTTTCTGGGAAATATTTTTAATGCTTCTAGATTAGCTTTTCTGGTAACCAGTGTTGCCCAGGTGCTTGAAATTTCATGCCACCAAATGAAGCTTACCATTTGAATTAAGAAACCACAAAAATGAAATATATGCCAGTTTGCATTGTCCAATTATTTTGGTTAATAACCTGACCTTCAAAAAGTTCTTCAATGAACATCAAGGTTCAGTCTTGCATTTGTCTCAGTAAGCAAGCAATTTCTTCTTTACTGCAACGCATAAGGGTAAGTATCCTGCTCTTTATGTTAAGCTTTTCTTTTGTTACGACTTGAATTTCTTTGCGTGCTGACTTGGAGTTGGCTTGTTCCTCTTAATTCAGAACATTAACCCTATGGCTCATTTGAAGTGGACGCAATTTGGAAAAGTTGACTTGGATGATGTACTTGGCATTGGAGGCTTTGCTTTGGAGATGCAGCTTTTTTACTTGCCTTGCTTCTGGATTTGAATTTCTAATTTTTTTCATGTTCTCCATTGGCTGTCCTCAATGTTATTTTTGGGCATTTCTTGGTAGGAAGTCTATGATTATATTCATTTTATGCCTCTAATATACATTGCCTTTTTTTTTTTTAACCAAGTTTTTTCTTCTTTTGGTTGCCCAACATCTCTGCACTTTAGGTTGGCATATATTCCCATTGACAAGGTTTTGCACTGTATATCTCTGCAAGTCTTCATATCAAGTCTTTGCTTGCCTTTCTTTGAGAGAGGAGTTTGCATTTTGGAGAGAAAAGTGATCTTTGCAGTGCATCAAATGGTACAGCCTATGTAATTCAGCCTTTATAAGGCACCAGGTTCAGCTGAAGTCAATGCTAGTACCAGGTTTGAGTTCCCAGTTCTAGTAGGTGTAGTGCATATTTTTGTTACAAATTTTGGTGAGTCAGTGTTAAATGAGTCAATTAAAGAGAGTTTACTGGCATCATTTTTTGATTTCTAAGAATGAGAAAAATATAAAGGAATGTTGAAAGTTCATAAATTGGGCACTTTGTTGGAACTTTAGTCTAATTGATAAGAGCACTGTGCTCTACTCAGATTTTCTAAACTGTGCTTAGACAAGCAAAAATGATGGATAACTCCTTTATATGCCATGCAACTCATTATAGTATAGCATACCATTGAGCCTTCTCTATGCACAATGTAACTTAGAAGAGTTTGTCAATAAGCAAGACCCTTTCATATTCAACAAAAGCTCATGTATATTTCCTAGATTTTCTGCCACTTTATTTTGGCTGTACTTATTTGGGTCATTGGGTTGGTAATAGCACCCAAATGGCTAATCAGTAGGACAGAACTGCATGAAAAAAAGAAAATAAAAAACTAGATTCTCTCATCGTACAAAGTGTTTAAATTGTACAAGAAAAAGCAACCAAATTGATCCTGGCAGTTTTAAATGGTTCAAGTTGGTTTCAGTCAAGCTTTTCAACCAGCTTGCTGGAGAAAGTGAAGAACAAAATTATGGGAGAATATCATCAATCTGCAGTTGCCAGATCTTTGGTTGCTTTTGTTCCTTGTAAGCACAAAAATATGGGTGCTATGTCTTTTGTAGTATAATTGGTAACAGTCAATTCATTGTGTTGACAGGTTCTGTTCAACTGGAATATGAAGGACAATAAGGTATTTGGCAGGTGCACCCACTTTTGTGTAAGAAATGCAGGTGTCACTGTGTCTTTATATTAATGATGATACAAGGCTTTTATTGCTATGACTAAGTATTTCATAAAACTGATGTTCTATTCATCTTCTTTCTTGCATTTTCTTGTGGAATTGTTTTATTGTTTTGTTGTTTTTGCTGAAGTGGATGGTTGATCCTGTAAGTGTGGAGGCAGATTCTAATGAAGTGGCAGTTATTAACTTTTTGGCTATCACACTCTGAATTCTTCATAGGATTGAGGGTGCTGTTGGTGCAGATGCTGGAAAGGAAGATCACGGCAGTCATGGCCATGATCATGAGTACCATGACCATCATCATCATGACCACAAGCATGGTAAGTCTGTTGTCTACTTATTGGAACCATCTTAGCTTCTAGATCACGAAGGTATAGACACACAAAATAAATATTACATGGTAAGTCTTTTCTTTGTAAACACAAAAATATGGGTTCTATGTCTTTTATAGTAGACAATAAAGAAATATTTCATTCATCATCATACATGCATACAAAAGCAAAGAAGTAGGACTTTGATTTTTCTGTTTGTGTTTGTGTGTCTATGCATGCAAGTGTACATGTGTCTGTGTGTGCATGTGTGTGTGTTGTTCTATCTGTCTATATGTGGACATAGACATGGTGTCTATTCTTCTGTCCACATCATTGTGGAAATTAGAGAATTTATTAGTTGCACAGGTGAACGACTAGGTAATTGTTTTTTTCATAAGTAATTTCTAGGAGAATTTTTGCTCATTTTTTTCTTTTCTGGCCTTAGAAGGGCTTTGGGAAAACCCAAATCTGCGTTAGAATATAAACATCAATTCCATCATCCATGCTTTAGGTGAAGGTCATGTCTGAACACTGCATTAAAATTGATGCATTAATTGCTATGAAAAGTTGCATTTCAGAAGTTCCAACTCATTTTTATGTGCAGTGTTTTAGTTTTGTAATTGGAGAAAAAATATTCTAAATTTACAAAATAGACCTTATTATATTTTACATGAAAGTCTTCTTTATATCATTAGTTTTCATGAATTCATTGGGTTAAATAGTAAGGACATGATTTTTTAAGAAATAGAATTGAGGTGTAAGAATATAATATATGATAAGTTACCATAGTTTAAACTTTTGAGTTAAAAATTTAATAATAGTGAATATATTATGATTCGTAAAGTCATTTTCTTTAATGTTTTTTGTTAAAGTAATCGCCAAATTATTTGTCGGACGTTGAAAGCTTTCAATCCTTCATGTCGCACAAGCCATTTTTGTTACTAATTTATCAATTGGTAGAAAAGTATTCCACATTGCAAAGCAAGAAGAAACGAGAATTTTTCCTTATTGTTAGTGAGAAATTTCCTAAGAAAATAAAAAGTCATAATGAGCTTTTCAAATTTATCCACTGTGTTGTTACAATTTGATATATATCATTCAATTAATCAAATATTTAGATTGTATAAATTCTTGAATTTTATGATTAAAACATTTGTATTCATTTTTTTAATTAATAATAAAATTTTACAAGTACATATTTTCAAAGAAATAGGCTTGAGTGCAAGGATGTGTTAGATTTTCATATATAATAATAAGTCTACCTTAATTTAAACTTTTGAATTTAAAATTTACTAATATATTATAATTTATGAGTTAGTCATTTCTTTTCATTTTTTTTAATTTTTTTTGTTAAATTGATTGCTAATTTATCTCTTGATGGGGCAACTAGAAGCGATGACTAAATGAAAGTAAATGACATTAATAAGAGGGACAAGTAATTAGACTCTGGATAGAAATGGTTCTCATCTCTCGATGAAATCTAATGAACATGCATGGATCTATTGGTCACATGTTTAATTATTGTGTTGCCACATGGTTTTGCATAAATTTTACAAACTCCATAGTCCATGATGCAAGCTTTTCCTTGACCTTTTCAAGTTCCTGATGCAAGATTTTACTTATTTTTGCTGCTTGGCACAAATTATTTTCATATAACTTTTCTAGTTTGTGAATTTCTTTCAATATTCTGATTATTGGATGCATTCAGCTACTGCATAATTCGGCTTATTCTCATGCAGGTTTGACTGCATTGACTCATCTGGATCTTTTTGGATCTTGTATTACAGATTTGGGAACTAACTATTTGCAAAGTAAGTTTTACAGTGGTACATCACTGGAAGAAAAATAAAAATGCCAAGTCATTTGTTATGTCGACTGTATGATTACCACTCAGTATTTTGTGCTAAAAAGCATAGGGCTAAGCATCTCATAAAACTACCTTTTATTTGGAAAACAGAGGATGTTCATTTTCCAGGCAGCTTCTTTCCTAATAATTTGGTATCGGCAATTATAAGTCAGATGATAAATTTTTTGATTACACACCTTGTTTGAGAGCACAATATTCAATTACAATGGCTTCTTTACTGACACCTTTTTAATTGATTCTGATTCCACCTTACTGTTGCTGCTTCGGTTTTTCAGTTGCATATTTCTTGTGTAGATTTTAAGAATCTGCAGTCGCTGGAAATATGTGGTGGAGGATTGACTGATGCTGGCACAAGGAACATAAAGGATCTTTCATCTCTGACACTGCTAAATGTGTCCCAGAATTGCAACCTGACAGATAAAACAATGGAATTGATTTCTGGTATCAACACTCACCTTGCTTTGTACTTTCTAAAAATGCTCACTCTAATTTTCATATGGGTAAAATTACTTGACATCTGAAGGTTGATGTTAGTGGTTTACTGAGGAACAGATAATGTAGATGATAGTGGGATATTTATGGAAGATCATCTTTATAATCTTTTCATGTGGGTTATAAAAGGAAGCAAAGATTCTTTGTGGGTACACTGAATTTGCATTTGTTTGCTTTATTTGGTTGGGGGATGAATGCTATGTCTATCAAATATGTAAATTTATCCACTTGTTACTTTGGGATGAGGTGGTTACGGAATTGGATTGGGCAGCTTTTTGTACTTTCTGTTTGATTTTCTCTAAGGATGATGATGTTTGCATCTTGTTTCACTTCCTTTAACCTAAAAATGGTATCCTAGTGCTTGAGGCTTCCACACGGTCTGTTTTGGAAAGGTTTAGATATATGTATCTTTATCCATCCCTACTTAAACGAAGAGACTATTTCCTTGATTTGAACCTGTAGGATTCTATGTACAATGCAATAGTTTATTATTACACCAAGGCTCACCTTTCCTCCTATTTTATTTTCCTTTTTATTCCTTATTATTTTCTTTTCCAAAAGGGAAAAAATGCAAACTCTTTTATGTAAATGTAGAACCTCCCTAGAGATATTTAATTTGTGTTTGTTTTGTCTTTTGGGAGTTCATTTATTTTGGATTCATAAGTGACCCTTGGTGGACTAACATCTACTTTAACAAGTTCATTCTGAACCTTCTGTGTTGAAATGAGCATGTACCTACCACTAAGTGGAACATATGAATTGGGAAAGATAAAATGTTAATCCAGATGCCAGCCCTCAATTTTATCATTGTTGTGAACTGTACTTCAGTGCTGTCTGGTTGTTAATGAAGCCTTTTGAATTCCTTTGGGTGAACAGTAACATGATGTTTGATCCAATCATGCAAGGTTGCTTGAAGTATTCTTCATTGCATGATTTCCAGCCTAGATTTGATGTTTGTAGATAATATCAGGGTTTCAAAGATCTTTACGAATTACATTTTGAATATGTATGCAGCGTTGACAGGACTTATCTCCTTAAATGTTTCAAATTCTCGTATAACCAGTTCAGGTTTATGGCATTTAAAATCTCTGACCTTGGGGTCTTACAAGGTGACTGCGAACAACATTATGAAGCTTCAATCAACTGACCTGCCTAATTTGGTAAGCTTCAGCCCTGAATAGATGGGGATTTGTCATGGAATATGCTGTAAATGGCTACTGCTCTCATGAAGGACAAGCAACTGTTATATATAAAAGAATATGAAGCTTAAAGCCTGTGCTGTAAATATGGGTAAGACTTGAAGTTGATGATGGTGGCTAGATATTGTTATGCTTTGTGCAAATCTATCTTTCATATTGATTCACTATGGAAGAAATTGTACGTAAGGTTCCCTGGCAAGTCTTTAATGTTATGAACTGCATGTGTGAGAATACATTTTCTGGGGTAATTTATGAACTTGTAATGGTTGAGACATGTTCCCAGGCTTTCAGACCATTGCCACTCTAAGCAATATGTCCATGTGAAATTGTCGTGCTTTGTGGTTCTTCAACTCCTCACAACCATGGAAAACCTTGTTTTGATGCAAAATGTTCTTGCCCATAAGGGAAAGGACCTCTAAAGAATTAAAGTTGACATTTTGTAGAAATTTGGGGAAGACAAGGTTTGAAATTCCAGTTCTCTGAATTTCATAGGAGTAAGCAGTCTCTTCCTTTGCTGCATTCTTAAAAATCAAAGAGTAAAGGCAATAGATGATAAGCTAATGATCCAATATTTTAACGACTTTGTGTATGATATAGACCTTATGGATCTACCTTTGCAACGTCGTAGGTATACTTAGAGCAATATGTAGGAGATGTTATCTATGAGCTAGGTAGACAGATTTTCGGTAAAGGTTGAATGACTATAGGAAGTAACAAATTTGAAACAATGGGGTGTTTTGTACTCCTCTAATCATTTAGGAGTTTGTTAGGGAACAAATGATCGAAATTGGGGGTCCACTCTTTTCCATTACTTTAATCATTGGATGAAACATGTGAGACTACAAAAAGATGTGGAGACAATATGGGCTCAAGCTTTGATATCTGGCCATCCATTGTACAGTCTCGAGGGTAAAATGAGGGCTATAAAAATTTTTCTAAAGTCATGGTATATAGGTAGGACATGGCAGCTAACATTGAAATTTTTCTTAAGATTAAAGTAAATTACTAGATTGCTATGAAAAAAGATGAGCAAGAATGACACCAGAAATCTTGACTTTGTTAGTTAAGAGAGAGTGATAGGAATTCTAAATTCTTTCATATATAGGCATCCAATAGGAGGAGGAAAAATGTAATTAAGGCCATAAAGTCAAGTGATGAAGTCATATCCAAACTTGCGAAGGCAAAAGAACACATCTTCAACAAATTTAAGGACTTATTAGAAGTATTCATTCCACCATGCATGTAAATGAATTAAAGTTTTTTTTTTTCCCAAAGGTGAATAGGGTAGATAATTCGATCTTAAAGTGTTGTTCACTAAAGAAGTGTAGGAAGTCATTAAAGACTGTGAAGCTTTAGGACCAGATAGATTTAACCTTAATTTTGTCAAACATCATTGGAAAACAGTGGATCAAGATGTGATGGGGAGTATGGTAAGCTATGCAAAGATCTTACTGCTGCTTTTATGGTTCTAATAGCAAAGGTCAATGGAGAGCTATGGAATCAATCAGTTCAAATCAATCTTGTTGGCTGGTTTCATATACAAGATTATAACTAAAATTCTTGCCCAAAGACTCAGGAAGGTAGTTAGCAAGGTAATTGGGAGAATCTTAGTCAGCTTTTTTGTAAGAGCATAACATCTTGAACAGTATATTAGTGATCAATGAAATAATTGATACTATGAAGAAATGGAAAGAAAAGGGGTAATAATTGACATTGACTTTAAGAAAACTTATGACACCGTCTAATGGAAGTTTTTAGAAGACGTAATGGGATACGTGGGTTTTGGTAGTCAGTAAATGAGATAGATATGGGAATACATTTCTACACTGATGTCATCGACTATGGTTAACAATAACCCAATGTAGCAGTTTCATATAGCAAGAGGATTAAGGCAGGGTGATCCTTTATCCCCATTCCTATTCATTCTTATTGTCGAAGGTCTCAATGAATTATTTAGGAAGGCCGAGGAGTTAAGGTTAATCACTAGCATTCCACTCAGGAATGACATTAGACTAACACCTCTTCAATTTGTAAATGACACCATAATTTTTAGTGAAGTAAAGGATAAGTCAATGAGTACTTATAAGTGCATCCTCTAATGCTTTCAATGTTTGTTTTTGGTTAAAACTTAATCTCATAAAGACAGCAATGTATGGAATGAAGGTACATGAAACAAAGTTATAATGGTTGCTTGGCATTGTAACCTTAGTTCACTATTGCTAAAATACCTTAGACTACCATTAGGGGTGAATTCGCACTCCAAAGGATTATGGGACTTGGTGATATGAAAATTGGAACCTAGGTTAGCCAAGTGGAAAACGCATTTTCTATTGAAGGCTAGGTGCTTGGTTCTTAAAAAGTCTTGCCTACAATCTATTCCGATATAATTTATGTCCTTATTCAAGATGCCAAGAAGTATGGGTTAGGTGACTGAGAAGATTCAAAGATTCTTTTTTTGGGGCAAGGAAAAAGAAAAAGGATGGATGCATCAGGTTGGTTAGGGCTTAGTATGTTGATGAAAAAAATAAGGTGGTCTAGAAGTTGCCAATTTAAGAGATGTTAAGACAAGATTGTTGTCTAAGTCACTATAAAAGGTAGAGAACACTGATAATGTATTGTTGGTCAAAGTACTATAAGCAAAATATGGAGTACGTCATCTATGGCCTTAGGACCAAACAATAAGATGTTTATACGCCTCTCCAATTTGGCGCAGCATATGTTTGCCATGACATAAAGAGGATAGGGATATGGACACGATAAAGGCCAACTAAAGCTATTTGGTTGGTGATTGTGCAAAAGTGAATTTTTGAAGTCACATATGGATAGGTGAGTTAACCTTAGGCACGAGATTTTTGAAACAGTACTCGTTATCTACAGAGAAAGAGGGCTTGGTCAGTAGTTTTGGTAGATGGGAGTATAACCATTAAATTTGGGACTTCGGGTGACAAAGGAGGCTATTCAACTAGGAGAAGGATCTATATGCTATGTTTATATATTTTATCTCAGCTTACTAACCAATAAGAGGGAAGAAGGATAGAATTATTTGACGATGGGAGAAAGATGGACTATTCTCGATGTGTTCCTTCAGTGATTTTCAAGAGAGTCGTAGAGGTCCACTTGAGGATAGGACTATGGGCATATGGCAGGAATTGGCTCCACCAGAAGTGGAGATTTTCATTTGGAAATTGATTATAAATTAACTTCTTGTCAAGGAGATGTTATGTCGAATTAGGAACTTTAATTGGGATCCTATTTATCCACTGTGCATTAAAGGGCAAGAATCAGTCAATAATTTGTTTCTTCATTGCCATAGCACTTAGGCTATTTGATGTATGTGTTTAAGATGGTGGGATGTGTCATGGGTGGTGTTGAGATCAATTAGAGGCATGGTCTGAGTTAAATTTGGGATGGTGGCTACAGAAATATAGTTGATGGGATTTTATGCCATTGCATGATCCATTTGGTTAGGAAGGAATGATGATGTATTCATAAGCAAGCTATTTTGGGTTGATAATACGTATGATTTGATTCATATTAGACAATGGTAGTGGTCATAAGCAAAATTACCATATAGCAATTTTGTGCTTGATGATTTCATAATGAACCTTTGTGGTGTCCAACTGGTTTTAAAGGTGAAGGAATGACCACTAGCATTAAGTTAGGTACCTCCCCCGCAAGGTACATAAAATTCAACATGGATGCAACATGGATGATTTAGCATGAACCTGCAAGTATAGGGCGTATGCTATGTGGCGATGATGAGAGAGTTGTTTGTATGTTCCCCAAGGTAATTGGGGCCTCAAGCATTATTGAGGTAGAGATTCTTGCCATTAGAGAAGCAATTGATCTATGGTAATAGAAGTATGATGAGCACAAAGCTGATTCTCAAATAGCGGTGACATGGATCAACAATAAGGAAGAATGATCATAGAAACTAGCGTGTATATTCAATCATATAATGAATATAATCAGAAACCAAGTTTTCTTCATCTTTTAGCATCGGCAATTATAATCATTTTACAAATGCCTTGGCCAAATAAGAAAGGAACTTTCACACAACTTTTGTAACATAAATTTAAGGAGTTGTTCTTATTAGATTCCAAAGTTATTTTTCTGAAGAATTTTTTTGTATTTTTACTCACCTAACAAGTTTGTTTGTGTAATATTGTGTATTTATATATGCATAATATTAACTATAATAAAATTTGATGTTCATAAAAAAAAAAAAGAATAAATTAATTCCTTCTTTATCTTTTTCGTTGAATTGCATGTCAAATTACCTATTGATGTTGTTGGAAGCTTTCAATGCTTCGTATCAAACAAGCTATATTTGCTACTAAATTGTCAATCAGTGCAAAAGTATTCCACGGCATAGAAAAAGGCCGCACGCAAGGTTTCTCAGTTCAAGCGACAGCAGAAGGATGATTTGCAATTAACAACCCGAAACTTGCGGGTCAAAGTCGCCATTACCACAGACCATCGTCCCAGGTCTACTAATTTGTCAATTAGTGGAAAAGTATTCCACGGCAAAGAAAAAAGGCAGCCCGCAAGGTTTCTCCTTTCAGGCGACAGCAGGAAGAAGACTTGCAATTAAACAACCCGAAAATTGCGGGTCAAAGTCGCCATCACCACAGACTGCAGTCCCAGGTTCATACCCTCTCTTTTTTAATTTTTATTAACTCGAAATTATTCAAGTCGGTGAGAAATTTGAAAGAAAAGATTAAAGATGTAAAACCTTTTTTTTTTTTTAAATGGTATTTTTGTCCCCTTTTTCCATTATTACCTCCTTTGGTTTAAGGAAGCTTTTACGCATGAAGCATGGTTATCCTACATTTTCCTCTATTAGTGTTTTATTATTTGTTTTATAGTTAATAAATAAAGAAATTAATTAACATTCCATTTTCAATTTGTCAAGCCTATTTGAGTTTTTTAATTTTTTTGCTAAGCAATTTCGCTGTGATCTTAATTATTTTTATTTAATATGTTTTAACTTATATATCAATTGAAATAAACTATTTTGATTTTTGGATGTTATTTCATTGGAGCAGGATGTCATAGCTTACAACTGTAACAAAGAATAATTGCTTGTTTCTTCTAGCTAAGAAACGAAATAAAACAAACGTAATAGGAAAAAAAAGAAGGAAGAAAAAAAAACAAACAAAGAAAGAAAAAGCTAAAAGTAGTATGAAACCGTGTGGATTTAGCCGGTTCTCAAAAAAGAGTGCACCCCGCATAAAATAGTAGCTGTAAAGAGTGAGACATTGACGGTTGTAAAGCATTTTTTGTTTTGTAATTGGTAAGAAAATATTTCAAAGTCTTAGATATGCTTTGAAAATTAGTGAAGTTATAAGTAATCAACACGCTTTGAAAATTAGATGAATATAAGTCTAAGTCTTCTTTTTAAGTCTTCTAAAACTCAAGTTTTCGTTATAACATGGACACCGACACCGTCCTCCATACTTCAAGTTAAAGTTATCTTTGAATTCCATCTTAAAAAATAGACATTAATTGCTATAAAAAAAATTGCATCCAACAAGTTAAAGCTCATTTTTATAAATAATATTTTAATTTTGTAGTTAGAGGAAAACTATTCTAAATTTATAAAAGAGACCAATTATATTTCTATGAAAGTCTTTTATATATCAATAATTTTGTAATTTCATCAAGTCAAATAACAAAGACATATTTTTGAAAGAAATAGGTTTGAGGGTTAGTATCTATTTGATTTTAATATATGATAAATTTATCTTAATTTAAAGTTTTAAATTAAAAATTTATTATCGGTTAATAACTTATAATTTATAAAAATACATTTTTTTTTCATTTTGATCATTTTTATTTAATTGGTAGTTAAATTATCTATTAATGTTGATGACTTTCATACTTGGTATCACACAAACCATTTTTGTTATTAATTTATCAATTGGTAGACAAGTATTCCAAATTACAAAGTAGGCTTTAGTCTATTTACTAGAAATACAATAAAACAAGGGAATTTCTCTTTATCATTATTTATGAATTACCTAAAAAATTTATAATGATTTTTTTCAAATTTATCCACTTTGCATTGTTACAATTTAGTATAAATTCTTGACATAATATTATAATTTTATAATTAAGAAATTTTTGTTCATTCTTTTAATTAACTATTAAATTTTACAAAAAAATGACATGTTTTCAAAGAAATAGACTTAAATGTAAAAATGCTTTACATTTTAGTATACGATAGATTTAACTTAATTTAAGTTTTTAAGTTAAAAATATACTATAATTGATAAGAGTTAGTTATTTTCTTTTATCTTTTTTTTTGTTAAATTAATAACGTACTGGATTTGTTAAATTACACAAGTTAATATGTGGTTTGAGGGGCCTTTTGGGTTTTGTTGCAGTTTTCTTAGTAATTTAAAGTAAAGAAATTGGAGTTGGATTTTTCTCATATAATTTTATTATTTTATATACACATATACATATAAAATAATATAGATATATAGACATAAAATCTATTGCATTGTTCATGTCATTGTCTAAATTTGTGAACCTATTAGCCACGGCAATGAGCTAAAATTTTAGGAAATTTTTTCCATTAAGTCTAGATAGAATAATATAAATAGATAAACATGGATCCATGTCTATTCTTCTATTAAGGTTATTGTGAAATTTAAAGAACTTATTAGTCAATGAGTCAAACTTCTAAATTTTTTTTTTTTTCAGAGTTTCAGATGCATTTTTAAAAAATGCAAAGTTTGCATTAAAATATGAACATTAATTTCATCATCCATGATCATTAAAAATATAAAATATCAATCATTATAAAAAATTACATATCACAACTTACAACTTATTTTTACAGGTAAGTATTTTTATTTTGTAATTGGTGAAAAAATATTTTTAATGTAGAAAATAAACCCCCTTACATAAAGGCCTCTTTGTATTTAGTTTTAAAGATTTCATTAAGTTAAATACCTACAATAGATATACAAGAGAACCCAAATTAGTAAAAAAAAAAAAAAATAATTATATGTTAAATTTATCATTGCATTACATTTTACTTGAAAAGTCTATCAAAATACTTTTGATCTTATCAAAGAGGAGAATTTGCTAAAACTTTATCACATGTCATGCTTGAGGACAACTCATCCATTCAAAATATCTGAACTCTTACTTAGAATTAGGGTTAATACACAAAAATCTATGAAATTTATGAATTTTTTAAATCTAGCATGAACTTTTTTTTTTAAAATAATATAGTACAAACTCTACATTTAGTTCTAAATTTAGAGCATCACTAGTGAGCTTCAACAGAAACTGATAAAATGCTCACGTCGCATACCAACATAGCGTTAGAAGCCACGTAACATGTAACGAAAAGCCACTAGGCACCCAAAAAATGAAAATGAGAAAGCAACTTATAATTTTTAATTTTTCTTATTTTATTTGTTTTATTTTAAATTTTCTATATATGTGTTGAGTGAGACAGAGGGAAATTAGAATAGCAATCGGAAAAGGGGTCATTTCGATTTTTATTTTGTGCTTTGTTGCTTGCCAATGGAGTATCGCTTCACTAGAAAACATTATTGTTTTTGGGTTGTGATTTATGTGGCATTTGCGGGTGTTCTTGAGAGTTGTTTGGAGGAAGAGAGGTTGGGTCTACTGAGTATCAAAGGCTACTTTAAGTTAAACGAGGATAGTGCAGATGATTTCCTTGCTTCGTGGACCAATGATCCAGTGGCTGACTGCTGTAGCTGGGAGCGCGTTAAGTGTAATAACACCATGGTGACTCAACTCCCTTTGGGCTTTTTGCTGCCGCCATCCATGAACAGCAACCACACGGTTCTGAACATGTCCTTGTTTACTCCTTTTAAGGAGCTGCTCTATCTAAACTTATCAGGGAATTTCTTTACCAATTGCTATCAGAATTATGGTACGTAATATCTAATATTTCTAATACTCTTTTTTTTTTTTTGCAGTCAATTTTTTTTAATAATTTGTAACACAAAAGCGCAACATTTCTAAGATAACATACAGTAAAAAAATTTAATTAATTCTGCCTCATTTAACTCTTTAAAGTCAAATAAAGGGGTTATGTTTGAGATTGAGTTGCTTTGTCACGTACGCCTTGCTTGCTTGACAAGACCATCTTTAATAATTTACATTTTATATCGTGAATAACTTGCATGTAGGCATGCCCATCCGCATATATCTCCATCTACCTATCCAGAAATTAAGTCGGACTCATGCACCAAAAATTAGAATTGGTCTCGTCATTTTGGAAGAAACATTTTGTCTTTGCTCACAAATTTAATTGAGAATCAAACCAAATGGAATCCATCCAGAAATTTTCATTTGCACACATTTAATTTGTCTTGGAGTGTTTTTTTTTTTTTTTTTTCTAGAAAATTATGGTTGCAATATCTTGTTAAAATATTTTGGGAACAGCAATTATACCTGATTGACAATAGTCTTGTTTTTGTGAGCTTTAGTCCCGATGATATTACTTGCATTAGTAACACATTGCTTACATATAGATTTCAAGGCTTTGAAGAATTTGGTGGAACTTGATCTAAGCTTCAACAATTTCAGCGGCAACATACAGCCCTGTCTAAGCTCCCTAACATCGCTTCGATCGCTCTATCTTCGGGAAAGCCTTTGGTATTATGGAAATGCTTCCATCCCACCAGGTAGGCATCATAAGTCTCTCAGGTTTCTACATATTTGGCAGAATTAGCTTCTTTGTAAAACTTAAAATAATCGGATCTATGTTGGAATCTACTTAATGATACTAAAATTATACTAAGGTAAGAATCATATAAGATTTTGTTTCATTTTCACCCAAGTCTTGTCTAGAATTCGAGTCCAAGAAATGGGAAATGTTGCGAACCTTTGCGTAGAATAGAACCTGTGATGTTTATGTTGCGAACAATCCTTTAGTCACTAAATCCCTAAAAGCGCCAACAATAAAAGACATGTCTATATTTTCCAAGACAAAGTAATTCTAAACATATGATATATTAGTTACTTATCCTATTTTGTTTTATTCTTTGCGGTACAGTATCTGAGGCAAATTTCCCATAAAAATACATTTAATCGAGACATTAGTTTTCATACAAAGGAATTATTCTATAATATTTTTTTTTTTTGTCGTAGATGCTATCAAATACATCTCAACTCTAATAGTAAATAAAAACTTATCGAAAAAATAAGAGTCAAGGCAAAATTTATTATGAGTTGTGATAATAAAAATAAATATAAGAGAATTACTAATTTGCAAAGAAAAAAAAATATAAAATCTATTACAATAAATAATAAATAAATAAATAAATAAATATTTCTAAAGAGCTAAAATTTTTTATACTTGAAAATTGAGTTATCACTTTCTTAATTTGTGATAACACTAATTTCTGTTTATATTTATAATGTTGAATAAAAAATGTAAGAAAAATATAAAACTTTTGTAGGGGCAAAGCAAAACTTTGAGTGAAACAATTATATAAAATTTAGTTAAAGACTTCGTAATTTTTTTTTTCAGTGGTCAAAAGGCTTATTCTTATTTTTCAATAGGACAAGTCTGCTGCTAAACATTAGAAGTGTTGTAAGAGTCCAATCATGTAGGTTTGAATTATTTCAAAATGGATTAGTTGTAGTTCACTTCCGTTCAGGTATAAGTTATTTGGGGTTTGAGTAGGGTTAAATCATTCACAAGTCAAACATGATAATTTTAAAGAAAATAATTTTTTAATTGTAACTAATTTTTTATTTTGTATGTTTTTCAAAAAAAATATTTTATATAATTCATAACTTAATAAACCTCTTAATTGACAAAAAAAAAAATCAATTCATTGGTATGCTATTTTATAATTTATATTTATATTTTGTCATAAAATGTATGTGTTAAATAAATATTTTTAGGTATAAAATTTTTTACACGTGAGGCTTAACTTTCCAAAGCGTCAGTTGCGGCCAAAATGGAGTTAAAAGCTTTATTTGTTTATTTATTTATGTATTGCACTTTTAATACTAACAAATTTATTTAAATGTCAAATTGAATGTCTGTGACATCTAATTTTGACTTTTAGTTTTAGTGGTAAGTACACTCATCTATATAATCAATTTAATTTTCTCATTTCATTTTTTTTTCTCATCTAATACATGTAATCATTATTGAAGCAAAACTAGATTTGAAATATCTTTCGATTTTCTTATTTTCTGATAACACTAATTTTTTAATATTTATAATTTTGAATAAAACAAAGATACAAAAGAAAAATAAAATTTTAGTAAGAGTACAATAAAAATTTAAGTTGTACAATAATATAAAATTTAATTTAAAATTTCATAATTTCCATTATTTAGTAGCCAAAAAATTTATTTCTTGTATTTTAGGGCTGCAAGTCCCTGACTAGGTCCAATTGAGTTATTTTGCCTTGTGATACTTGTAGTTCACTCAGCATTCAAGCTAGATTCGGGCTTGAGTTGTTTGGATTTAAGCAAGTTTGTGTCACTTGCATGACAATACACTAATATTTTAAAAAAATATATTTTTTAAATTTTAACAAAATTTTAGTTTATATGTAAATTGTATTGTCATTTATACATATTATATGTTATTATTATTATTATTATTATTGTATTATATTATAAAATTTGTAAAATTATATATTTTTTAATATTTTGTATATTAATTCATATCAAAACTCTAGAAGTATATTATAAAAATTATGTATATTAATACTATTTATTATATAATATTATCAAAATAAAGAATATTATTTTTATTATGTAATTTATAATCCAATGGATCTTTTAATGGGTATAAAAAATACCAATTCATTAGCATATCACTCCATAATTTATATTTTTATTGTCACAAAATAGATGTATAAAATAGGTATTTAAGGTGTAAAATTTTCTAACTTGAGGCTTTACCATAAAAACTTTTTAAAGAATTAGTTAAGGTACAAAAGTAATTAGAAAAAAGTACCAATTTATTAGTTGTTCTACATGACTCTTATTAAAATTCTAAATTTCAAATTCTATAACTTTTAGTTTTATATGTACATAAACTTATCATGATATCATATTATACGTAATACTAATTTATTAACTACCCATATGACTGATTCATTTTTCTCATTTCATTTTTTTATTTTTTCTTTATTTAATAGAATTTGGACGTTTGAAGAAATTGGAAGTCCTAGATTTGAGTGAAAATATATTTTCAAGCAATATTTTCAATTTTCTTGGCAATATGACTTCACTCAAAGTTCTATCTTTGGTCGGCAACTATCTCAATGGATCTTTAACCCAACAAGGTACTTATTCACATTTAATCAATGCTCAAATTTAGGTATTACATTTCTTATGTCATGCTAACTAAACGAAAGATATTATTGCAGGTTTATGTCAATTGAAAAACCTTCATGAGTTGTATCTTGGTTACAATAACTTAAGCGGAACTATTCCAACTTGTCTTAGTAATTGGACATCCCTTAGATTCTTGGATTTGTCATTTAACAGACTTGAAGGCAATATCTCATCCCTTTCAATTTTTAACCTCAAAAACCTTAAGTTTATTGATCTTAGAGAGAATCTTTTACAAGATCTATTTTCTTTTTACTTAATTGCCAACTTCACAAACCTTGAAGTATTAAAGTTATCAGGTCTTGAGGTTCAAACTCAGTATTCGTGTGATTGGCTACCTACATTTCAACTCAAGTTTCTTGTGATACAAAACTGCAAGTTACAAAGTATTCCTCAATTTCTTAGTCACCAAACTGACCTGAGAATTGTGGATCTCTCTCATAATCACCTAATTGGAACCTTCCCCAATTGGTTATTAGAAAACAATACGAAATTGGAGTTCCTTGCTCTTAAAACTAACTCCTTCACAGTTCAGTTTCATTTATCCTCCAACTCTAGCTTTTTTATAAAACACATAGATCTGTCAGACAATCACTTCCACGGAGAACTACAACCAGATATTGGCAATTTGTTTTCAAGAGCTACTTTACTTAATCTTTCCGCAAATGCCTTCGAAGGTCGCATTCCATCCTCACTTGGCCATATGTCAGAACTGGAGCTTTTAGATCTATCTAGCAACAGGTTTTTTGGAGAAATTGCCACTACTTTGGTAGGACTTGCAAATTTCTCCAAGTTGACATCTTGGTAGCTTCACACAACACATTACATGGTCAAATACCAAATTCCATTAATATGACTTCTTTATTGATCTTGCAACTCAGTGAAAATCAAATTACAGGCAATTTATCAAGTTGGATCTCACACTATCCAAGCTTATGGTGCTTAGATATTAGTGACAACCACATAACAGGTGAGATTCCTCCCTTCATTGGCAATCTGACATCTAAGTGGCCAATTTCACTAAACATGGCAAGTAATGAGCTAAAAGGCAGAATTCCAAGTGAACTGGCTGGGCTTAAGTTGGGTTATTTAGACCTTTCATATAACTCTCTTTCAGGCCCTATTACGTCATGCTTCAATTTCTCATATTTACAGCATCTAAATTTGGAAGGAAATAAACTCACTGGCTCGATTCCGGAAACATTGCTCAATTCTTTTAGCATTGTGACAGTGAACATTGGAAATAATCTTTTGTCTGGTCACATTCCATCCACGGTTGGGGCTTTATCGAATTTGAGGGTTCTTCTTCTTGGTCGAAATTCTTTGGGGGGTTTGATACCAAATCAACTTTGTCAGTTGAATAAACTTAGCATCCTGGATCTCTCACATAACTCATTTTTGGGACCCATACCTCGTTGTTTAGGTGACATCTCTTTTGGAAAGTTAACCTTATTTGATTTTGCATACCCAATTTATGCAACATATAATTTAAATGAGGGACGCTTTCTATTAGAAGAAATTGGGGGCATTCAATACCCATTTCCAGACTCGGATGATGTGTTCGGGAATGTAGTGCAAGTTGGGTTTGTGACAAAAACAATGCCCTTAATATACAAAGGTAGCATTGTTAAATTGATGTCTGGATTGGATTTATCTTGCAACCAGCTAACAAGGGAAATACCAGAAGAGCTTGGAAATTTAAGTCAGATTCATGCATTGAACCTATCTCACAATCAGTTGACAGGTCTTATTCCAACAACTTTTGCAAAACTTGGAGTGATAGAAAGCTTAGACCTCTCCCACAACAAATTGAGCGGAGAAATTCCACCAGAACTGATTGGTCTTAATTTTCTATCGTACTTCAGTGTGGCATATAATAATTTATCTGGGAGGCTTCCAGACATGGATTGGCAATTTCAGACATTTGACAGTAAAAGTTATG
Organism: Ceriops zippeliana; assembly: GCA_037897445.1. Lineage (NCBI taxonomy): Eukaryota > Viridiplantae > Streptophyta > Magnoliopsida > Malpighiales > Rhizophoraceae > Ceriops > Ceriops zippeliana. Next base: position 2,565,895 of record JBAPLH010000107.1, on the reverse strand, counting down.
AAGGAAATCCATTTCTTTGCGGACGTCCATTAGCTAGTTGCAATGTCATTCATGACATGCCACAATTGCCACCATCTACTACTGATGCAAGTGAAGAAAAATGGTATCACATTGATCCTGTGTCCTTCATTGCAAGCTTTGTAGCAGCCTACCTCATATCCTTGGTGGCCTTTGCATCAGTACTTTACATCAACCCTGGTTGGCGACGAAGGTTGTTCTTGTTCATTGAGAATCTCATTGACGAATGTTACTTCCTGGTTTTCTAAACCATTCCCAAATTAGTTGCTATGCTATATAAGTAGCCATGTTGTGTGTCTTATTATTGGACGTATAGGTCTTTAATGCACATTTTTTCTCTTTCTGTTTGCTTGTCATCTTTTATGAATACAAAATAAATGTTTAACTCTGAACAATGTAAAAATAAAAAATATAATCTAATTTATCTATATATATTATTTTTGACTAGTTGAAATGTCAAATAAGCATTGTTATATTGTTTTAACTAAATATAGGTTTTCAATCATGATTGTAAGTTGGTTTTATTTAATGTTAAGAATCTTTTTGTTATGAAAATAACACATGATGATATTGTTTATATTGAACAATCATATATTACATTACACCAATAAAGAAGCTACAAACGATCCTTGTTGGTGATCTCTTTCTTTATTCCTAAATAGCCTCCAAATGCTTCATCAGTCATTCATTTTACTCTATCAAAATAGTTTTCCTTGTATGTCGAGCCATCAATTGCCCTCGTGTCACAAATGATTTTGTTAAAATCCTAATTCCAAGATATAAAACTTGAATTTCGCATTTGAAGAATGATATTTCAAAGTGAGGTTTATAACTTGTTTTTCAATTTTAGATAAATTTTCCTCATTGATTATAGGTAACTTGTAGAAATAAGCAAGTGACTTCAACTCTTTGAATGAGTTTGAATTAAATTGCATTTAATTTTCTTCTGTATTTAATTAAAAAAAATTTTAAATTAACTCAAATTTATATTTTTTGACAAAATGTATAATATTTCATATATCATTTATTTGACTCACTAAAATATGGTGATTACACTTAATTACAACACTAAAATTGTAAAGAGTGAAGATGACAAAAGAACAAAGAATACACAGAGTATAGACAAAAATAAGGATACATATATAATTTAAGAAAGAATACATAATGATTCAACTCTTTTGACAAAAAAAGCAAAAACAAAAAGTAATACGGATGCATTGTCATGCACGTAATATTTAATATAATTATTACTTATACAATTCTAGAAATTTAAGATATAAGATTGTTCGATTCATATTTTTTAAGGTATCTAAAAATATGTCTCATCCATAGGCTTGGAGTTGGAGTTTTGTGGGGAGTTTTGGAGTAAAAGAAGCATCCAGAAGTTCACTACCATTGCATTGCGTAAAAGCATAACAGCTAGAAAAACAAAGCTACAGCCACCACCGTCCGTTAGAAAAACAAAGCTCCACGATGCTCTCCTTACTACTATTAAACCCACGAAGAGCCCATACAACGCTCTGCTCAAAATCTTTGCCTTCGGTTACAGCTTTCAATGGCCACCGCAGATTCTCAGTCGCTGCCTCCACCACTACTACCGCCAACCTGCAGAGTGAGGATTCCGATTTGGCTGTTAAAACTTTCTCAGATAATCGCATCCCCGCCACGATTATTACCAGTTTCTTGGGTTCTGGGAAGGCATGTAACTTCCTTGCTATGTTTTATTTTTTTTAGGTCTCAAGTTTTAGACTAAATTACTAAAAGTGGTTTGTTAGAGTTAAATTTTATACTTTAATTTGGGCTTCTCAATTTCTTTTCTTTCCTTGACAAAGATGTTGTTTAGATTGCTGTAAGTCGTGCTGATTGTCTGAGCATACGTTACTAATGAGTAATTGCTGTTGTGGCGGCATCTGTTCTCTGTTTTGTGATTTGATATAGATTTTCTTGCATGTGATGGGAGCAGTTGCGTACTTCTAAATTAGGTTTGAATTGGTATGTTGTTCGGTCTTTTGATGTGCTTCCTTGTTGTGATGGACAGACAACAATGCTCAACCATATATTGACTGCAGACCATGGGAAGCACATAGCAGTGATAGAGAATGAGCTACATAGAGATGAATTTTGGATCCTTGCATTAATTTATTTGATTAGAAAATTTTTGTTGTCTTGATAATATGACAAGGGGAATTTTTTATTTTAATTTTTTTGGCTTAGTGATGGTTATTTCACTTTGCAGCAAATGATTCTGGTCTTGAAGCTTGTTGTTTGATGCTGAAAATGAATGCAATCTTGACTTGTAGATATACTTTTAGATTGATTATCTATAGTTGAATCAATTTGTTTCCTGTTGTTGAATTTTTAGTATGGTGAAGTTGACATTGATGGTTCTCTAGTTGCTGGAATGACTACTGGGGCTGAGGACATTGCTAATGCTGAACAATGGTTGTCTGTGCTGTACAGTAAGAGGTGATCTTGTGAAGATGATCGGGGAATTGGTTGAGAGAAAAAAAGGAAAATTTGATCATGTTTTAATAAGGACTACAAGTAGGAGATTAATACCAGACACAGGGCTAAATCTAGATTATAAGCATTGGAGGTTGTTTATCTTGGATTTTTTGTGATCTATAAGTGAGAGAGAATGATGGTCTTGTGTAGCTTAATTTCACTCATGTATATTCTTAACATACTATTAAAATTTAATAATTAAGGCATTTGTATTTATTCGTTTAAGTAATTATTAAATTTTGCAAGAACAAATATTTTAAAAAATGAACTTAAGTGTGAGGATGTATTATATTTTATATATAATAAATTTATCTTAATTTAAACTTTTAAGTTGAAAATTTACTAATGTTCGTGTATTATAATTTATAAGAGTTATTTACTTGTCATATATCCACGTAAATGCATAGAGATATTTTGTCAATGACCACTTCTTTTTTTAGGGTGTTTTTTCTTTTTTCCATCAATTGCGTGGGCAATTGTCATCAAGACCTTTCGGTTTTAGAGATCCCAGTTGTAACAAAGACTGCTTCATTATTACTCACGTAATTAATAATGCACATATAGCTGACTACGGCATTAAAAAGTTGACTCTCTTTCGTAGGTACGCTGTCCCATATATGTGCTGTGTGAGAGACAAGGAAATTAGAATAGCAATTGGTAAAGGGGTCATTTTGATTTTTATTTTGCGCTTTGTTGCATGCCAATGGAGTATCGCTTCGCTAGAAAACATCACTATTTTTGGGTTTTGATTCATGTGGCGTTTGTGGGTGTTCTTGAGAGTTGTTTAGAGGAAGAGAGGTTGGGTCTATTAAGCATCAAGGACTACTTTTTAAACATTGGTGATGAATATCGATGGTATGCTAATGAAGTCTTTGCTTCGTGGACTGATGATCCAGTGGCTGACTGCGGCAGCTGGGAGGAAGTCAGGTGTAATAACGCTACCATGGTGACTGAACTCTCTTTCGACTCTCTGCTGCCCTGGCAAATGGACTCGAGTCAAAGGGTTCTGAACATATCCTTTTTTAGTCCTTTCAAGGAGCTGCTCTATCTAAACTTAACATGGAATTTTGTTTACTGATTGCTATCACAATTATGGTAAGTAACATCCAATAGCTCTAATACCTTTTTTTTTTCTCAATCAATTTCTCTTTGATAATCTGCAACACAAAAGCTAAATATATCCAAGATGGCATACAGTTAAAAGTTTAATTAACTCTAATTCATTAACTCCTTAAATTCCAACAACGAGATTATGTTTGAGATGAAATTGCTTTGTCAAGTACACCTTGCTTGCTTGGCAAGACCATCTGCAATAACATTTGCTTCTGTTTCTCAATCATTTACATGTTATACTGTAAGTATATCACACGTAGAAACACCTACACAAATAGAACTGGTCTCATCTGCAATAACATTTGCTTCTGTTTGTCTTTATTCACAAATTTGAGCGGGAATCAAACCAAAGGATAAAAACTGGTATTCATCCAGAAATTTTCATCAGTACAAAATTTAGTTTTATGTAGAATATTTTTTTTTCTGAAAAATTATGATTGTAATATCTTATTAAAGTATTTGGGTAACAGCAATTATACACATATACTTTTAGTGTTTCACAATAGTTATGTTTTTGTGATCTCTAGTCCCGATATTACTCGTATTAGTAACTCATTTCAAGGCTTTGAAGAATTTGATGACACTTAATCTAAGCTTCAGCGGCAACATACGGCCCTGTCTAAGCTGCCTCTTCGATCGCTATATCTTCGGGATTGCTGTGGGTATTATGGAAAATTTTCCATCTCAGGCAGGCATCGTAAGTCTCTCGAGTTTCTACTTTTTTGGCGGAATTAGCTTGTTTGTGAAACTTAAAGCAATCGGATCTAAGTTGGAATCCACTTAATGATAGTAAAATTATCCTAAAGGTAAGAATCAATTAAGATTTTGTTCCATTTTCACCCAAGTCTTGTCTAGAATTCCTGTCAAAAAAAATGGGAAAGCAAAGTGTCCTAGTAGTGAACATTAGAAACTGTGATGTTTAGGCTGCGAACAGTCGTTTAACCCCCAGGCCACTACGAGCTATGACAATAAAAGGCATGCCTACTCTATCCAATTAAAGTAATTCTAAACATAAGATAGAATAGGGACTTTTCCTATTCTTTTTTGTTCTATGCGGTAGAGGATCCACAATTCTTTTGTCAATTAGGGCAAATTTCACATGCAAATACATTTAATCAAAATATTAGTTTTCATATTAAGGAATCATTCTATAATTTTCCTTTCAAATATATTTTAACTCCATCAATGAATAAAAAACTATTGAAAGAATAAGCAAATTTTATTATGAGTTGTAATAGTAAAAAATAGACAGACAAAAATTATTGATGTGTAGAGAAAAAATATAAAATTTACTTAAATAAATAAAATTTTCTAAAAAATTGAGTATTTTTTATAACTAAGAATTGATATATGACTTTTCTAATTTGTACTAACACCAATTAATTTTTATATTTGTAATTTTGAATAAAACAATGATGTAAGAAAAAATAAAACTTTAATAGGACAAAATAAAAATTTGAGTGAGATAATAATATAAAATTTAGTTAAAATTTTCATAATTTATACTTTTTAGTTGTCAAAAAAACTTATTCTTATTTTTCAACAGGGCAAGTCCACGACTAGGCTAAACATTAGAGGTGTTAAATGAATCTAATCAAGTAATTTTTTATTGATTTACTTCATGTTTAATCACGATGAAACAAATTATTTGTGGTTAAATTTCGTTTAGATCACATTCAAATTTAGGTAATTTGGGTTTAGGTTCGCATTATGCATAAGTCAAACATGATATTTTTTGAGAAAATAATTTTTTATTTTATATGTGAATTGTATTATTATTTATACACATTATATATTATTATTATATTATATTTCTAAAATACGTGAAATTATATATTTCTTAATTTTTTTATATTAATTTATATCAAAACTATAAAAGTATAATATAAGTATTATGCATATTTATATTATTTATTATATATTTTAATTAAAATAGATAAGACTAATTTTGTTATATAACTCACAATTTAATAGACTTCTCAATTTACAAAATAAAAAAAAAAACCATTTATGAGCATTCCACTTCATAATTCATATTTATATTTTGTCACTAAATGTATGTGTCAATAGGAGAGGCACAATCGGAGATAAAAGCTTTTTATCTATTTATTTATTATAGTTTTTAACACTAATAAACTTATTAAGATTCCAAATTAAAAAAATGTTGATTCACTTGGACTCCTAACTCTATAACTCTTATTCTTACTACTATGTACAATCATCCTATATGACCGATTCTTTTGTTTTTTTTTTTTTTTTTTTTCATTTCAGGTTCTTTCTTTGTCCAATTGGTGTAATTATTATTAAGCAAAACTAATTCCAAACGTCTTTGAGTCTTCTTATTTTGTAATAACACCTATTTCTTTTATTGTCTATAACTTTAAATAAAACAAGGATGTAAGAGAAAAATAAAATTTTAGTGAGAGTAGAACAAAAAAGTGAATGGTACAATAATGTAAAATTTAGTTGAATTTTTCATAATTTCTATACTTTAACAGTCAAAAAGACTTATTTCTTGTTTTTCAAGGAAGCACGTTCCCCACTTGGCTGAACATTAGGGGTATCGAACAGGTCCAGTTGGGCGGGTTCAAGTTAGGCTGCTTTGGGTTCAGGTCATTTTAGGTCAGGTTACATGCGATTCACTCCGCATCCAGCTTAGGTTCGGATTTGAGTTGTTTGGATTCAAGCAGGGTTGGGTCACCCGTAGGATGGCATGTAATTTTTAAGAAAATAATTTTTTTTTTATTTTTAACCAATTTTTTTTATTTTATAGGTGAATTGTATTGTCATTTATACACATCATATATTATAAATCAAATTATATATTATTGTTATTATTTATACACACACATTAGATACTATTATTATATTATATTATCTTTGAAATTAAATATTTGTTAATATTTTGAATATTAATTTATATCAAAACTATAGAAATATATTATAATCATTATGTATATTAATATTATTTATTATATAATATTATTAGAATAAAGAGCACTATCTCTATTATATATTTAATAGACCTCCTAATGCACATAAGAAAAGATATCAATTCATTAACAAGCTCCTTCATTATTCATTTTTTTTTTTGCCACAAAATATATGTTTTAAATAAGTATTTTAAGATTTAGAGTTTTTGGACTTAAGGTTTTAATATAAAAGCATTCTAAAGAATTAGTTGATGTACAAAAATAGTAAAAATTTATAAGTACCAATTTATTAGTTTCCTGTGTAACTTTTATTAAAATTTCAAATTTTAAATTCTATTATTATGAGTCTTAGAGGTATATAAACTCATCCTATCATAGTATTATATTGTACATCAAATTTTCTTTTTTCATGTTTTTCTTTTTTATTTTTCTAATAGAACTGTGAGATTTAAAGAAATTGAAAATCTTAAATTTGAATGAAAAATGTTTTCCATTCTCTTCGCTGTATAACTTTACTCAAGACTTTATCTTTGGCTACCAACAACTTTCATAGATCTTTAACCCAGTAAGGTAGTTATTGACATTTCATCAATGCTCAAATTTAGTATTATATCTCTTATATCACAGTAAATGACAAAGATTCCACCACATTTTATTATTATAGATAATTGGACATGCTTTTGATTCTTGAACTTCTTAATAGACTTGAATGAAATATCTCATCCACTCTAATTTTTAATCTCAAGGACTTAAAGCATATTGATATTAGAGATGATTTTGAGTTTTTAAAATCGACTCAGCGACATTAAGACGATCGGTATAAATTGACCCTTCATGTCACCCTTTTTTGTTAAGTTGTATCACGTGGCCACTTTGTCATTTAGATAATTGAATTTTTTTAATAAATATGAAAATTGTGTTAAAAATCCAAAAATAAAAAATTGAAAATTTTCTTGAAAGTTATGAAATATTTTTATAAGAAATCTAAAAACATTTTGAGGGAATCAGTTTTTCAAAAGAATAAAATTTTTGAAGATCAAACAAACTCATATATATATACCTCTATTTCTCTACTTTGTTTTTTTTATAGATTTAAACACACCATGAATACTCTTCTAACATAACCATGTTCAAGTCTCCATAATTAGACATAGAGAGAGAGAGAAGAAGAGAAAGAGCGATCGAAAGAGCAGAAAGGGGAAGCGAAAGAGATAGAGGGAGAGAGAATTTCAAAAAGAAAAAGAAAAAAAAAACAGAACGTTTACAAAGAGAAATATTTTTATATTTTTTTAATAATGTTGTTGATATTTTCTTATTTTTCTAAAAAATTTTAGATTTTTCATAAGAATTTAAAATATTGTGAATTTTCAGTAAAATTTCCCAAATTTAGAATGATTTTGATTTTGTAAAATTTCATGTCATCAATTTTTTATAATGTAGATAAGAGTTTAAATCCAAATTAGAAGTTGAGATAAAAAGCCCTCGTGGAGTAGTTGAGTGCAATGGTCAGCACTTTTGTCTTATCTTCCTGGCGGCTCCCTCCAAGAGTGCAGGAGCCTTGGCGTGCAGTAAGAATATGCTATGCCTTCAGTGACATCTCGAGTCTATTCGATTGTGAAATGCATGTACATGGGATTGGGATTTAGGTATCAAAAACAAGGTTCTGGGATATAAATTTTCATAGGATAACAAATGTTTCTCTTCATGAACATGAACAGAAATTTGTCGAATTACGCAAATTTTTTTAGTGCACAAATTTTTTCATCTTCGTCATTTTCTACGTCTTCGAACAAGTATGTGCAAGAATTCTTCTATCCAACTCCCAAAATATTCTTATCGCAATCCCAATACTAAAAGATATTACCAAAGATCAAGCACCAAATCAAGAGAATCATTGCACACACATCACATTGAACCAATCTTCGGCCTATTTGACAAGGCCAAGGCCAAAATTTTATTCTAAAACCCCTCAATTAATGGCAAAATCAAATTATACTTGTTTGGTTACTTCCATGAATTACTTCCAGCTGCCTTATATGCTACCGCCGGAAATCTTGACCAATCTGTATATGTCTTTATATCTCTTAGTGTCTATCACCCGTTGTCTCTGTTTTGGTAAGAAGCCAACTTTTGACCCATATACACTCATGGTCACAAAGATCTGTGTTGAGAAGGATGAGGGGCAAGATACCGGTAGTGATGGTCATGGTCATGGTGGAGGTGGCGAGTTCTAATATCATATCAACAATTTTGCTGTCATTGCATCTCTATTTAATATTTTACCTCGACTCAATATGTGAGCAAAATTTTCATTTGCTAATTTGCCAAGCTAACATTGCAATTCAACCATCTTTATACGTATGTCCACGACTAAAATTTTCTATACACTTGTTTACTTGCACTAATAATATTTGTTTTAACGTTTAATTGTGAAAGACTTAGAATTGCTTCCCATTATATAAGCCATTGTCACTTAGAGCATTTACACTAACATTTTGCTTAGCAAACATAAAATAGCTAGTTCATGATATGGAGGTGTGAGAGATGGACGGAGGGCAAAGAAAACCAGCAACATGCCGTCAATTACTCTCGTAGTTCATTGACAATACGCAATTTGTTCAACATCGATAAAAATTATCGCCATGGGCCTAAATTACAGATGGGTTGGCTCTCTCACCCATTCATAACAATAATTCGTCTGCCTATAGCTGGTTGCTTCCTGGATGACTTGCCGAGGAGCGACTTATGCCGTCTGGCCGCCTTTACAAGGTAATTCACACCAAATACAAGTTTCCTTTGGTCTCATAAATAGCCTTTTAAACTATTTACGCGTCATATAATAAAAATATGAGAAACTAATCAAATTTTGGCTTTATTTTTGTGCTTGTGCAGCACTGGCCATGCCTGCCGGACCGGGAATGAAGTTCTCCTTGCGTGGGAACAATCTGGGTTGATAGTCCTCAAAAAGTAATGAGAAGGGTTAAATAAGCAGATATTGTTCAATTCTGTTTGCAAGCCAAAACAAGCCGTGGTTTCAACCCTCCATTGCAAGAAGATCATTTCTTCGTTTTCTCTAAAATGAAATGAAGATGAAATTGAGTGATGTGTTCCGCTTTCTTGAGCTCTGCTTGCTTGGCTTCGTGCACATGATGGTTATATGCACCCAGATTGTTTATGATAAGCCTTCCCCAAAGTTAGTTCAGGCTCTTCAGGTCGCCTAGAGAAATTGCATCGCCATCACAGCCAACATCAATCAGCTCCGATGTGCTAACACCAGTTAATTGTGCAGTTCCTTTTGGCAACCTAACAAGGCCTTCAATGTTATGAAGATGCCTCAAGTTAATTAGCTTTCCAATCCCAAGAGGCAGGTCCAAATGATGACACAGAAATATCTATGGTCTGTAAACTACGCAGTTCACATAGTGTTTCGGGCACACTCTTCAATTCATTGTTGTCTAACAGATCAAGCCACCTCAAATTAACGAAATTACAAACAGAGGAAGAGATCTCTGCACAGTCACTGGATCTGCAGCTCAAAGATGTATTTATTCACCGAATAAAATTGATCTAACCTTGCTTCCTCCTTTAGCATAGAATTCATAAACTAATTGCTCTAGGTAGGCTGTCTTACTTGTCTTCTGTTGTGGGTTTCAGCCAACAAAAATAGGGTTCACTTCTTAAAACTTTGAGATGGATTAAGATATGACCCATCTTATGGAAGATCCAAGCATAAATAACAAACTTCTCTCTTATTAACTCATTTGGATTATCCAATTGTGCACATACCTTCTGCACAACAATTTGGGCAAAATCATGCAATATATCCTCCACCTTACAGCCGGTGATATCAAATTCATCCTTCTTCAATTCTTGAAAGAAAGAACGCATTGCTCAATTTTGTGAGTAATTTTTTCCAATGATTTTTATGTGATGACTTTGTTTTTAGTTAAATAACCTTGAGCCATCCACAATTCTATGAATATCTTCTTCTCAATTGCTTAATCCTTTGGAAAAATAGCACAGCAAGAGAGACATGTTTCAATGCTGGAGATAAATCATAATAACTTCTTGCATCAAATCTCCCAATTCTATAATAGCTGCAGATCTTAAAATATATATAAAAAATTGTTTTAAGAATCTTTCTCCCATCAAAATGATCTGCAATATATCTCTAAATTTTTTTTATCCTAATAAGCCTTTAGACTGGTATGTTAAAGGCAAATTTAGCGAGAGTTATCTTCCCTATCCCTTCCATGCCTACGATAGAGATAACAAGGATGTCTGGCCTGCCATCAACCCTAGGCTCACTCACCAACATATTTAGCTCTGTTATGCCAATCATAGATATGGTCATAAGTCGCTCAATTGGTGGGTCGGCCCCTGTTGGAACAAATTTATAGCGGTCTTTCTGTTGGGCTAAAAGGTCGAACCTTTTATTCAGCTCTTTTATCTTGTTAGCGACGTCATGACGCCAAACGACTCGTTTACAACAAAAGCAAGAGGACCATAAGAAGGAGCATACCTTCCTCTCAGGTTTCTGATCCTGTTCATCTGCAGGTTTGCTTTGTGATCTGAGAATTGCAGCTTCCCAATCGTCCAACACATCCTCAATGTCATAAGCGACGTCTGTGAGCTTCTCCAGCCAATCTCTAACCCTGGCCTCCATCACTTGCCTTGTCTCTGCATAAGCGGACACAGCTTGGATGATAGTGAGATCACTTTGCAGCTTCTCTGCCTGTCCTTTAACACCCACTACAAGCCTCACCTTTTGTTCAAGCTCACGAATCGCGATGAAGCCAAGCTGCTTCGCCAGCAGAGAAACAATTGCCTCAGCCATTAGTATGGTAGCGCAAGGGAGGAATCCAATATTTGCTTAGATTGATGCCCGAGGAGGTTGTTTGCGTTTCCTCAAGTAGGATAACGACGCTTGCCAGCTACGCTTCAATGAAAGGACAATACGATTCCTTGCTTCCTCAATTTCGTGGAATCCAATCTCTTACTTTGACAAAAACGAAAGGGTGACATCAATGTGATAATTTAGGTATTTTTAAAGCATATAGGATAAATCCAAAGGGCGTTCTAAATTTTTAGGATAAAAATTACATTATTATTTATTGTAAGAAAATTATTATTTTGTGATGAATTATTTATTTGCATATCATATTTTTTAAATTATTATTATTATTATTTTCATAATATTGACATAAATTTTGAGTTTTGGTACACGTGGCACATCTACTTCAAAGGTAAATCCAAGCTGAAAAAAGTAAAGTTATTCAAATAAATAAATCTTACTTTTAGAAAAAAAAATGATGAAAATGTATGCGTTAAAAATGTGAAAGAATTATAGGGTAGCTCTTTAATTATGCTAATCAATGATAACATTTAGCCAAAATTTTACAAAAGTAAAGAGGTGCTCTTGAAAAACAGAGAAGCATCTTTTTAGGGTTACTTAATATGTACTATGGCATGTTACATTAGATTTAAAATCTTGAAAGTATAAGAAATGTAATAAATAGAAAAAAATATATCATATTTTCTCATTCATTTTCTCTTTAAATTAATTTTTAATTGTTCATTGAAGTTTGAATTTTTAGGGGATTTCTCAAAATTCAAGTTAAAATTCAAATTTTCAGCTAAGATGTTGCGTAATGGAGGCAAAGGAAACGTGAAATATTATGTTATTAAAATAAAAAAAATTATAATATTTACCATATTGAATTTTTTTATAAAATAAGTTAAATACTTATCTAATTAGTCAAGTATTTTAATAAAAAAAATAAAAATTTTACAACAAATTAAGAATTTTAATAGTAAAGTCACCTAAACTCAATTTTAAGTTTGGAGTTAGGGAGTTATTATTGTAACTAGATCATGATATACCTACAATAAATTTTGAACGAAATATAGTTTTGTAATTTAAATTTAAAATTACAATAAAATAATTTTACTTTTATATTTATTTTCATATGCTTTATAAATCTAACTCATCTAATAAGAATTACATATACATCAATAAATTAAATTTAGAATTACTTATACTCGATGCAATTAAAAAAATATAATTATTGAATTTTTTCTAACCCAATAATTTCTTTTTTTTTTTTTTTTTTGGTAAGGATCAAACTTTAAGTATTAAATTTTGTTATAACTTAATAAAATTTGAATTTGATAGTACATTTTTGTAATTATCAATAAAATAAAGATATTAAGTTTTAGTCTCAATTAAAGTCAATTAATTTAATAAAAATCTTGATTAATATAGGCTACGACCATATAATAGTCCCAATAGTGGTTGGAAGGTTACAGCTTCTTTCACGTACACACAAAACAATCTTTGTTACTTTTACGATATCTTTTTTCTTCATAGGTAATATTTGGTATTAAATGTTTTGGCCTTTGGCAAATGTATGTGACGCAAATATATATGTCCTCTGCTTCAAAATAAAAATGGAAACATTTTTCGATTAAAAATCATCATAATTAGGAAATTAATTTTTTATTTGATCATAATTTTACAAAATCATCGTGCTTTTAATACTATTTAACCATCGTAACCTAGCAAGAAAAAAAATCCAAACTATATTAAAAGATATCAAAATTATAATTTGACTTGTAAACTTAATTAAATTTCATAATTTAATTCGTAAACTATTCTAAGTATTAGTTGAATTATAAAATTTTTATTTATATTTATTATAATGGTCAAACTCAGATCATTTGCAAATTTATGTAAAAATATATTTAAGTCCTTAAAATTTAAAAGTGTAAAAATCCTCATGCATAAATATCTTAACGAGAAAATTAGTTTTAAAAGTTTTGAAAAAAAAAATAAAAATGAAGAAGGGATAGGCAGCAATATGTGACAAAGAAGAGGAAATGGAATGCTCGCAACAGGAGAAAAATGCACAATTACAGACAATCAAATAAGAAGAAAATTAATTATAAATTAAAAAATAAAAGAAATAAATAAAATTCTCTGATATTCTTACCTTACATCGTGGTTTCAAATGATTATTATCAAATAAAATAAATTCATATTTAAGTTATATAATTTGATAAAATGCATCAATTTAAGAGTTAAAGATAAATGACATGATCTCACTTGATCATACATCACTTACTTGTAAATACTTACCCTTCTTGCAACTATTTCTACTGGCAAGGCCCAAAGCACGCCCAAAAAGAACTTAACTCTTAATTATGAGTGGTTAGATATCACAATGACAAATAAGGCTTTAGGTTCCCATTCTTGGTCTAAACAAAGTTCACTTAAGTCCAAAGGTCACGTGTATGAGCTGTGGATCAAACATTACCAAAGATGACTATTTTAGTTTAGGTAATCATTAATTATTTATAAAAATAATATATTTAAGTAATTTAAAATAATTTTTATATTTTATTTAACATATTTTATATTATATACAAACTATATATAATATAAAATGTTTTATATGTAATATAAAATTTTTTTGTTACTATTCAACTTGAATCTCCTGCAATTGTTGTTGAATGAGAAAGGGAAAACAAGATGATGTTTGCAACATTGTGAAGTTGAGAATTTTACACTGATAGGGAATAAAATATAATAAATTTGAGTGAAGTTATGCATGATCTGGTTCCTTCCTTCTCAATCTTCTTTGAGCTTCCTCCTCTTTCCTTACGAGAATTGTTCCCCTCTTGGTGCTCTGTTTTGTAAGCCTCACAGCTCTCGCAAGCGAAGGACTCCGACATGGAGATACTCTTTATCACTGTCCTTCTCTTGTGCCGACACCAAGCAGTCTGTATGAAAAAGGCAACCCATGTTCTCTAATGATGGGAATGATAGCAAAAGGAATGTTGCAGCTTTTTGAGATGGAGGTGTCAGAATTGATTGGCAACAAATGTCAGATCCTCATCTCTCAGTTCAGAATCTTCCACTTCATTTAGTGCTGTGACTATTTTAGTGGAAGAAGGCAAGTTGAGAGAAGCCCAAGCTAATAGCTCCTCTCCACAAAAGTCTCCAGGCTTCAATCTAATTGAGTTGAAGAAACCTGTGCAGCCTCCATTAGTGGCCGAACTCTCTAGTCTGCCTCTAATAATAAACAACATTTCTGTTACAGGTCTCCCTCACAAACAATATGGGAACCTTCTGTGCTCAATAAGATACTAGATGCTTGCATATTGCATCAAGCAGCTGATCATCCATCTGTAAGAAGAAGAGGACCTGCAAACAAGAAAAGCAAGAGTCACTTCAATGGGTGCAGCAGAACTATCAAGTCGATTAGTTTGTGCGGTACAACTGCCAAGGAACAAGTTGGATTCCTTGGTTGAACAAGCACCTCAACTAGTACTCCAAATCCTTTCCCTAGAACCGAATGTATGAGAGGAAACTCACATATTGATCAATGTCCAAGCATTCGTGGCATTGGATATCATGCTGAGGATCAGCAAGCAATCCATGCAGTATAGCTCCTTCATCGGCTCTGCGAGTAGCAAGTCACTTGCTTGTATTGAACAAAACGTCGAACCCGCTGTCTTAGTTCTTTAGGGAATTTGTGATGCAACGATGAAACGAAGAAGAAAATAACACCAGAATTTTACATGGTTCGGTCTATGTGACTTACATCTATGGAAAAGATAGAGGGAATACTCTTATTATTAAATAGAGTGTGTTACAGGATACAAAGAATGTAATTCACCTATCAAATCTCTCTAATTCTCATAATCCTATTATGTATATATATAGGGATATAAGATAAGGGCAAAAGAGTAATTTGGAATATAAGACATATTCTAACAAATCTCTACCTTGCATTATATTCTCTAAACATACAACAAAATAAAATCATTATGTCTCTCCTCCAAATGACCTCTTAGTGCTAGTCAATTAAAACGAACACCAATCAAGTCCAAGCAATGCTTGAATTTGTTACGAAAAACTGGTTTCGTCAACATGTCAGCTAGATTGTTTGCAGTAGTAACCTTTTTCACTGAAATCAAATCTTGAGATATAACATCTCGCAAGAAATGGTATTTGACATCAATGTGTTTGGTCCTCTCATGATACACTTGATTTTTGATCAAGTGTATAGCACTTTGACTGTCACAGAATACAGTGGTAGTTTCCTGTGATAAACCCAAATCAGTGACCAAACCTTTCAACCAAATAGCTTCCTTGACTGCTTCTGCTATTGCCATGTACTCAGCTTCAGTGGTAGAAAAAGCAACTGTTGATTGCAATGTTGCCTTCCAACAAATGGCACTGCCTGAAAGAGTGAAAACATAACCAGTTGTTGATCTTTTTCTGTCAAGGTCACCTGCATAGTCAGAATCTACAAAACCAGTGATCAACCTATTGCCTCTACTAAACATTAGTCCTACATCTGTAGTGCCTTTAAGATACTGAAGTATCCATTTAACTGCTTGCCAATGTGCTTTCCCAGGATTAGCCATATATCTACTGACCACACTGGTTGCCTGTGAAATATCTGGACAAGTGCAAACCATAGCATACATAACATTACCTACTGCACTAGTGTATGAAACACATGACATATATTCCTCCTCCTCTAGGCTATTGGGTGACAAAGAGGCTAAAAGTCTGAAGTGTGATGCCAAAGGAGTACTTACCGGTTTGCAACTCATCATTCCAAAACGATCAAGAACCTTCTTGATGTACCTTTTCTGTAAAAGGCACAACTCTCCTACTTGCTTGTCTCTGGTGATCTCCATGCCTAAAATCCTCTTTACAACTCCCAAATCTTTCATCTCGAAATTTCTACCAAGTAACTTCTTCAAACTGTTGATTTCAGATATGCTTGTAGAGGCAACAAGAATATCATCGACATATAGTAGCAAATAGATAAATGATCCATCGCGAAGCTTCTTATGGTAGACACAACTGTCATACTCACTCCTTAAGTAACCATGACCTACCATAAAGCTGTCAAATTTCTTATACATTAAACTATATAGAGATTTCTTTAACCTGTAAACTTGATCCTCCTTGCCTTCACTCTTGAAACCCTTGAGTTGTTCCATATAAATGACTTCCTTAAGATCGCCATGTAGATTAGCAGTCTTGACATCAAGCTGCTTCAGTTTCATATCATACATAGCAACCATAGCTAGAAGCACACGAATAGAAGTGTGCTTCACAATTGGAGAAAACACCTCATTGAAGTCAATCCTTTCTTTCTGACTATAGCCCTTTGCAACCATACGTACCTTGTACCTTGCATCCTCAACTTTTGGGATTCCTTCCTTCTTCTTGAAGATCCATTTGCAACCAACAGTCTTCTTATCTTTGGGAAGTTTCGCTAAATCCCAAGTTTGATTCTTATGTAAGGACTCAATTTCCTCAGTCATAGCAATACTCCACTGAGAAGATTCGGCACAAGTGACAGTCTCTGAGTAGTTTCTAGGCTCATTGTACTCCACCTCTTCCGCTACTGCCAAACAATAAGCAAAATCTGAATTTGAAAACTGGGCTGGTGGCTTGATAGTCCTTCTAGGTTTGTTTCTGGTGATACTGTACGGTTGTACCTGTTGAGTATCTAGAGTATCCTCATCTGTTTCTGAACTGTTAACCCGAATCTATTGACCTGACTTAGAAGGAATATCACTTTTAAACTCTACCTGCTGTGTGGAACTCCCACTATCTTCATCATTTGGCCTTAAGACTTTCTCTTTTGGATGCAACATAGCGGATTCATCAAATGTCACGTATCTACTGATGAGGAATTTTGGAAACTTTCACATCACATCATGGTCTGGACACCATATCCTATAACCTTTCACATCAGAAGCATAGCCAAGGAAAATGCATTTCTTAGCCCTCGGTTCAAGCTTTCCCTTATTTACCAACTAACAAGCTGTATTAACCTCTTCTGCTTCCCAAAAACATAATGCTCACAAAATTTCATTTTTTCAATGTTCTATCCACACAAAAGACCTCTCTTACTCAAAGCAGCCATACCTCTATTACTCATATGTCCTAGCCACATGTGCCACAACTTTGTCATGTTTGAATTTGAAACTGAAGTAGAAACTACAGTTGAGTCTGTGACTATTAAACCATGCAAGAAATACAATATGCCAATTTTGTCAACCTTCATCAATACAAAAGCACATTTGGAAACCTTTAGAACTCCACCTTTACACCCAATCTTATAGTCATTCTTTTCAAGAGTGCCTAAAGAAATAAGATTCTTCGTCAAATCTAGAATGTGTTTAACCTCAGACCAGGTCCTAATGACACCGTCGTGCATCTTGATTTGCACTGTACCAATCCCAGTAACCTTACACACGTGATCATTACTTAACAAAACACCACCATTGATTGGCTTGTAAGTGGTAAATCATTTCTTGTTAGGAGTCATATGTTACGAGACTCTAGTGTCCATGATCCAGGTATCTTGAAATCTGCCTTGGCCTTGAGTGACACAAAACAAATCATCACTCTCATTTGCTGCCATATGAGCTTCTCTTGGTGGATAGTTCTTCTGATTACTATCACTTACTTTCTGCTTGTTTTTCAACTTATAACAATCAGACTTGATGTACCTTTTCTTCTTGCAATAATTGCAGGTCAAATTCTTATGCCTTGATTTCGATCTTGATTTACCTGAATTTCGACCTCTCCCCTTTGATCTTTCTCGATCAATAATCAAACCAACACTCTGATCTAATGTCTCAGAAAATGTCAAACTACTATCAATTTTCTCCTTAGCCTGCAAATTATTCCTGACATTCTCAAGGGAAATATCTTCTCTACTATAAATCATAGTATCTATAAAGTACTTGTATAAAGGAGGCAAAGAGCATAATAGCAATAAATTTTGATCCTCATCATCAATATGAACCTCAATCTTACTCAAATCAGTAACAATTGAACTAAAGTTTTCAATATGTGATTTCAAAGATATATGAAAAGTGTAAAGGCGTTGCTTTAATCGGAGTCTGTTAGTCAAAGATTTCGTCATGTACAGACTTTCTAATTTTAACCATGCACCAGCTGCTGTTCATTCATCGAAGATTTCTCTCAAAATTTCATTTTCCAAATTGAGTTGAATTGAGGATAGAGCTCTTTCATCCATGTCATCCCAATCTGCATCGAACATTGACTCTGGTTTCTTCTCATTGCCATGTAGGGCCCTTTTTGTACCTTCTCGCATCAGAATTGTCATCATTCTAATTTGCTACAGTGCAAAATTGGTATTTCCATTGAACTTCTCAATTTTAGACTTCACCGTTGATGAAAATGAAAAAGCCATTGCAATAAAACACTTACAATACAAATTGAAGAATACAAATTGATGGCCTAAATTAATAAAATTACCCAAATTACAATGTGCTTTCAACGCTATAGTACTGACTGCGTTACTAAAGTGCTAACGTCGTTCTATAGTGCTGACGCTGTTTCTACAGTGCTGCTGCCGATGCTACAGTACCGTCAACCTGTTGGAGCTTGATCTGTTTCTTCTTCCGTCAGATCTGCTCCGCTTCAGCGTCAAACCACCAGAATGGCCGGAAATAACGAGCGACAACAACGAGATCTGTATGTAGAAACTCAAACAAACTCCGATCGACTTCAGATCTGGTGCGCCGGCTGCTGAAAAGGACCAGATGGAACGGTTATTGAAGAAAGACCCCACCAAGAGGTTAGGCTACCAGAGAGGAGGGTGCGAGATCAAGGAGCACGCTTTCTTTAGAGGCGTCAGGTAGGACCTATTGATGAAGGTGTTGCGCCCGCCGTTCATCCCGTCCAAAGATGACCCCGCTTCAATGTAAGAGGAAGCACCTCGTGGGTTGGACATTGGTGAGTACCTCCAGAATTTGAGAGGTAGTAGGGATGAATTTTTGGTGGGTCGTTGGTGGTGGTGTGCTTTGGGGAGAGACAAAAAAAAATTTTTTTTTTCTGTAAATCGGCTAGGATGGGTTGCCGAGGAGAGAGAGAGAATTTTTTTTCTTTTGGCTTTGATACTAATTTATTAACACAATCGATAAAACGAAGAAGAAAACAACATTAAAATTTTACGTGATTCGATCTATGTGACATATATCTACGAAAAAAATAGAAAAAATACTCTTATTATTAGAGAGAGTGTGTTATAAGATATAAATAGTATATTTTTCAAATCTCTCTAATTCTCATAATCTTATATTTATATATATATATATTGATATAAATAAATAAAAAAATAATTTAAAATATAAGATATATTCCAACAAATTCCTCAGCATCCCTTTGTAATTCTCCGTTCCTTAAGTCTCGCCATAAGAGATCGGAGGTATGTCCACCACATATAAGCAAATGCTATGCCATCTAATGTTTGCAGTGAAATTGGAAACCAAAAGGCAAAGATGTCTTTATTCCTTAAAAAAAGAGTAGAGCAATAACAAATAGTTGAATAGAAGAAGTAACTTGGCAATCTGAATAGCGACTCGGGCATAAAGCATTTTCCACTACCTGCATATTGTCAATCAAATGGGCAAAAAGAACAAGACCCACGATGGAAATGAGTATTGCAAATGATGTCTCCCCCACAAACGTGCTAGTTGATAAATTCCGCCCAAATGAACTGAAAATACAAAGGCAACCCACATGAATTCTTAGTAAACCATAATAGACATTCCCGATGACATGCAGTTCAAACAATCGACATTTACAGTGCAAAAGAAACATGTAGATACCACGTTGAGAAGTTTGTTGATTCCGATGATTCAAAATAAATAAATAAAACATACCTTAGCTGCTGTAAATCCCACCACTAGTAGTAAAAATATTTCTCAACAAAATGCGAAGAAACAATACTTTTTGTCACTGAATTTTCAAATATGCCATATTTCAAAGTGATATCTTCATTGGAATCATCATGGTCCACATTTTGCAATCATCATGGTC
Source organism: Ceriops zippeliana (assembly GCA_037897445.1). Classification (NCBI taxonomy): domain Eukaryota; kingdom Viridiplantae; phylum Streptophyta; class Magnoliopsida; order Malpighiales; family Rhizophoraceae; genus Ceriops; species Ceriops zippeliana. The sequence continues at coordinate 2,545,438 of JBAPLH010000107.1, read as the reverse complement.
AAAAGTATCAGGGTCTAGATAACTGAGGATGCATTTGAGAGGGCCATTTTCCTTTTTACAATATGATTTCCACCAGAATATATACAATATTATAATAAAATGAAATATAATAAATGTTCATTTTAGATAAGAAAAAGGAATCGTAAGTGTTTTGGGAAATAGGTTTATCTCGTTACATTCTCTATTTTATTTACCCTGCACAAGCTAATAGTAGTTGGGACATGTCCAGGATTGATCAAGCTCACCTGTTTGGAGTAATGTCAGTTTCAAGGGCCCCATCAACTGTGCCTGGCGCCCTTGTTGGTTCTGGTTTGCTTGATCTGCTCAAAAGCTTTGCCCGGGTTGCTACAACAATATCATGAAAGTTTGGAAACTCTGCAATGGGATTAGGATAATGCACTCCTTCCCAGCTCTTCAAATGCTTAATGATTGGGTAAGGGATGGTCCCTTCGGTTGATTCAATTTTCTGCAACTGTTGTACTGCATTTCACAATGGTATATCCGTCAAAGTTTCAAATTCATGCATGCGGGAATTCTTTAAATCATTGAATGCTATAAGTAAATGACATTACCTCTGAAAATAACCAAACAAATCTGTCCCATGCTTTCCCAACTGATTTTTATCTATTCCACATTAGACTCTGAAAATAACAATTACAAGGGTATTTATAATCAGATAGATATGATGAGAAGGAGAAGGAGGAGAAAAAAGGGGAAATAAAAAAAGGATTTCAAACAATTACCGCTACAAGATATTAGTTTTAATGAAGACCTGCATCTAATTGAAATGAGTCAAACCTTGCTCGGCTAATTCTTTTGTAGCAAACCCCGTGCATGAGATGTAATTCAACTCCAGGAAACTACGATTCAATCAAAGAACAGCCTCCATAATAATTTTTCAGTTTAAAATATACAAAAAAAAAAAAATTCAAACTCAGTTCTCCTTCCTTCCTGAGGCTGTGCCTACGGTTATAGAAGATAACAAAAATGAGGGAGAGAGTGAGAGGCAGTGAGTAAATGTGTGGGTGAGACAAAGTGCGTGTAATAATGTATGGAAATAAATATTTTAATTTGAAAACTGGTTTTAATAAATTTGGGAAAACTAAAAAAAATGAAAAAAAGAAAAATGGATTGACAGCAATAACAAAGGAGGAATAGAATGGAGAAAAATGAAGAATAAGTCATTACAAACAAACCAACAAAGAAAAAAAAATTATAGATATATATATAAACAAAAAAAAGAAATAAATAAAATTGTCTCACATGAAAGATGTGAGATGTGAGAGATTTTGGACCAATCTTCTCCCTTTTCCTTGTTGTACCGTTCTTTCAAAAGATCACTTTCTCTAATTTCCAGTGTATGAAGCATTGTATTTTGCAGAATATAATTTGGCAGTGCCTTCAACCGTGGACAGTCCTTAATTGTCAAAGAGCGAAGGGATGACATTATAGAAGTTGAAGGAGTTTTTGTAGTGCCATCATAATAATCATCCCACTCTTCCCAGTCATGTATTTGATAGAATACAAGTTTTGTCAATTTGGGAAAAGCAATAACTACTGAGGAGGAAGAAGAAAATGATGATGACGATGAAACTGATATCTCACTTTACTCTCACCAGTTTGAGTTCCTATTCCTAAAAATTCAACCCCTACTTTTTTCACACCCGACACATTATACAAGACAAGAGTTTCAAGAGACGGCAGCTTACCCAGTGAAGGCAAGTGCTCACCCCATCCACAATTCCATAACTTAATAGTCCTCAGATTCGTCAATGAAATCATCCAACTAGGAACAGTACCTCGGTAGTCCCATATCTTCAGTATTTCCAAGTTTGGAGATGGCTCCAAGGCTTCCAACAGCAATTGATGTTCTTCCTTTTTGTCTCCTCCAAAAAAAAATTCAAGATGCAATTGAGTGATGTGTTCCTTTATCTTGAGCTCTGCTTGCTTAGCCTCGTCCACATGACAATCACGTGCACCCAAACCTCTTATTCGAAGGCTTCCCCGAAGTTGGTTGAGGTTCTTCAGATCGCCAAGAGAAAATGAATCATCATCATCATCATAACGACCAACATCGACCACCTCTAATGTCCACAGACCAGTTAATTGTGCAATTGCTTTTGGCAACCTCCTAGGGCCATCCAAATTATGAAGATGTCTCAGGTTAATTAGTTTCCCAATCCCAAGAGGCAACTGCTCCAAACGAGGACACTTAGAAACATCTATGGTCAGCAAACTATTGAGTTCACATAGTGTTTCAGGCAACTGCTTCAATTGCTCACACTGAGTAACATCTATGGTCTGCAAACTATGCAATTCACATAGTGTTTCAGGTAACTGCTTCAATTGCCAATTGTGAGACAGATCAAGCCACCTCAAATGAACCAATTTACCGATGGAGGAAGGGATCTCTTCAAAATTACCGTCTCTGAGGCTTAACGATCTTAGATGTGTTGATTCACTGAATAATCTTTCTAGGTCTCCTGTCGTGAACGGCAAGTCATTCCGCCGTGATCCCAATATTAAAAGGCTGCGTAACTTTTTAGTACCGTTAAAGGATTTGAGCCACGACGTACTATTTGTGCAATTTACCCTTAAATGACGCACTCTAGTGATTGACCCCGCCTGACCACTGTTGACCTCCACACCAACACATTCATTCCCCTCAACAATTTGGGCTAAATCATGCACCATATCATGCATCTTACAGTTGGTAATTCCCTCATAATCATCGTATTCAAATTCTTGAAAAAAACAGCGTATTGCTAAATCTTGAAAATAATTTTCACCAATTACCTCTAAATTACAGTTCTGTTTTTTTCCAAGATAACCTTGAGCCATCCACAACTTTATTAATTCACCCTTACTAAATTCATAATCCTTTGAAAAAATAGCACAATAAGAGAAACACTTTTTCAACACAGGAGATAATTCATTGTAACTCAACCACAAAGCAGGAATAACATGACCTTCTTTTACTTCCCATATCTCATTATCCAAAACATATTGCCATTGTTCTCTAGTTTTTCTAAACCGCAAAGTGCTTCCCACAGCCTTTGCGGCAAGAGGCAAACCCTTACATTTACTTGCAATTTTTTTACCAATCTTTTCTAAACGTTTGCATTCTGCATGACTCCTATCAAAAAATGCTATTGTACTTAATATTGACCAGCATTGCTCATCAGACAATTTTTCTACTAACAAAATATTATCTTTTAAACAACTCATGGCCAATGCAACACTTTCCTTGCGGGTGGTTATCAAAACTTTACTTCCTGGTAAAGTAAGGCTAAGAGATTGTTTCAACCGATCCCACTTTGTAGAGTTTTCTTCCCACACATCGTCCAGAACGAGAATAAACTTTTTATTCTTAATAGATTTTCTAATCTCTTGCAATAAGACTTCCAATTCTATGACAGGTGGAAGAGTGGCTTCAAGACCTGCAAGAATTGCCTTGGCAACTCTTACTTCCTCAAATGGATCCGAGACACAGACCCAAACTTTCGTATAGTCCTTTATCCTATTATCATTAAAGGCAGATTGGGCAAGAGTTGTCTTGCCAATGCCCCCCATCCCAACGATAGAGAGGACACGGAAGTTTGACCCATCACCATTACTAGGCTCACTCAACAACATGTTTACTAATACATTTTTATCCTCCACCCTACCCTTCACCTCTGTCATGTCAATCATAGAGACAGTCCTAGGTCTCTCAATTGGTTGGTTGCCCTCTCTCTGAACAAATTGGTAGCGATCTTTTTCATGGGCAATTCTGTCTAATCTTTCATTCAGCCCTTTTATCTTATTAGCAAGGTCACGACGCAGACCGATTTCTTTAGGAGCATTTGTAAAATAAGACAAAAGAGAGGAGAAGAACCTCTTAGGAGGTCTCTGCGGACTCTGTTCATCTCCGGAATTGCTCTGCGAGTTGAGAATTACAGCTTTCCAATCGTCCAACACATCCTCAATGTCATAAGCGACGTCTTTGAGCTTCTCCAGCCAAACTCTGACAGATTTATCCCTCACTTGCCTTGTCTCTGCATCAGCGAGCACAGCTTGGATGGCAGTGAGATTACTGGTCAGCTGGCCAACTGCATTTTCAACACCCGGTACACGCCTCACCTCTTGTTCTACCTCAGGAGCCATGATGGAGACCAGCTGCTCCACCACCAGAGAAACAAGTGCCTCAGCCATTAAACTCAAGGATTAAAGGAAGTCAAAACTGAAAAAGGGAGGACTAGCTAGTATTTCTGCTTAGGTAGGCTGATGTCTCGGAGGCTGCTTGTGTTTATTTAAATAGGAAAATGATGGCTGAGCACTCTTTTCATAATGTCATTGATTAGCACGGTATTGAAAAAAAAAAAAAATTGTCTAGAATTATGACTAACGATGAATATAATGATTTTTTAAAATTTTATTATAAATTATTATTTTTGTTAAAAAAATTTTAGATGATATTTATAAATAATAATAAATATTACAATTTTTTTAACTTACTACAAAATATTTATTTATTAAAATAAATAAATTTTGTAATGTTAAAATATAATTTTATTTATTTTTAGCATCTTCTAATAACGTGTTAGATTTGATAAAAATACTAGTGCCATTAAATTGATAAAATTTTAGGGTTCTTGCTAAAATTACCACAAAACTAAAAATTGTGGTATTTATCTAATTAAAAAAATATATTTTAAACTAAAATTTAAAACAGCCCTTTAAAGGGAGACATTTCAGCTCACATTGAATTACTGAGCATCCCAAGATGGGGAGTTCTGGACTAGAAGTATCATGCTCATGCAATTTCCCTCCCTATAAAAAAGCAAGAAAAAATTGTCGGCATACTTTAGGACGTTCAATAATTAAAATTTAAAAATTTTAGATTAATTTTTTAAAAAATATAAAAAAATAAAATAAAATAAAATATTTATTATATAATTTATAATTTAATAAACATTTGGATAAAAAAAAAAAAAAAAGAAATCCGCACAACCATTCAAAATGATCTAGTGGTCGATAACCAGGTCCGATCTTCTCCACCGCCCCATTATGTACATCCTTTCCACGTTGTCCGGGAACAGAGACAATTGAATTCCCCCATTTCCCCGATTAGTTGTACGATCACACGGGTTGACATGGAAATTTGATGGAATTTAAGCATGGCATATTGTCTCACCTACAACTCTTTTGACGAAAAAAAAACATAGTTACCTAGAAACACATATCTCCTCCAATCAAGCAACAACAAACCAACTGATATTCTACCTGGGGTTGTCATGATTGGAACACACGGTAAGCACACGGCATATGAGTCCACAAGGGAATATCAAACAATATAATACCTATGCAAAACTAATAACTTTGTTTAGAGGGGACACACTTTATGGGTTTCTCATGTATCAAGTGGAATTCGTTTCATTTTAGATGAATTTGGATTGTAGACATTGAAAATGTCATCCCCAACCGAGAACACCAGCCCTCACAGGTCCATAAATTTGCATTTTCTTTACGATTTGCTTAGCCTTGAAGGAAAGAGGGGTCACATCTATCTTGACAAGAGAAGAAAACGAAGAAAAGAACGTAAGTGCCCCGAGAAGGAGGTTAAATGGTCGGCATGGCCTTCCGCTCCTCTCGCAATCAATATGCCGGGTATCTAAGGTTGGGAAAACTGAAAAATGGATTGTCGGCATTAAGTAACAAAGGAAAAGGAATGGAATGGATTGTTGGCAATAAGATAAAAATGTACAAGAAGTCATAACAAACAAAGCATAAGTCAATTAATTAAAGGAAAGAAAAAAATACAAATAAAGGTAAGGAACTGAGCTCCAAATTTTTTAATGGATTGAAGTTATGCTAGCATCAGAGATGCGATCCTCTCCATTCTACTTGTTGTATCATTCTTTTACAAGTTTGCAAAGATAGAATGACAGTACTTGAAGTATTGTATTTTGCATAATATAATCTGAAAGTACCTTCAATTTCAAACCCTCAATAATTGTCAAAGAGTGAAAAGATGACATTATAATAGTACGAGGTTTGGTGGTGCCATCACAATAATCATCCCACTCTTTGTTAACTATCCCTTCCTACGTGGAAGAATCTTTAATTAACACAAAGGTTGATTTTATGAGATATATTTCATTTGTATCATAAGATTATTTTAATTAAAGTTAGAGATAACAAACAAAAAATAAATAGAGAACATAATTTAAATAAAAATAAAAGTTATTATTTGTAAAATTTAATGGTAAATACTTGTTTGATTGAGTTAAAATTTTGTTAACTAATTAAAGACATCTCGTTTTTTATTATGAATAGTGAATATTAGATTTGATAGATTGTAAATCTAAATTTTGATTTATATTTTATGATTTGTGTTTTGTGAATGTGTTTTACATATAGTTTCAATCAGCCTTATAATTAGAAGGTCATTTATGGTATAATTAAGCTGATTTTTTATCAATTGATTGAGGACATATATTTCTTGATTTGGAATGATTGGATTGTAATTTAACTTTTTGCAAGGGCATGTTTTTATCTTGAAATTATGATCACTTATTTATAATAATAGCCTATTCTTTCTATTGCGGCAATTTTGATAAACTGTGTAGATGAATACCAATTTGTGGTCCAATTGAGATAAAATTTGGATAACTAGTTGGGACATTTGGAATTTCATTTTGGATAGTTGGATTGTTATTTTAAAGTTTGGATATTAAGTTATTATTGATAGAATGTACTTATTTTTATTAATTAACAAATTTAGTTTCTCATTTGGTTCAAATGAATTTGTTCAATTTTGTTGATATAATTGAAGTTATGTGCTTTATTGTACTCACTTGTTGATTATAATGAAGTTGATTTCTAAATTGTTGTGTTTTATAGTTTTTCCTTTTTACTTTGAAGGATTTTCCACATAAAAATTTAGTGTGTTCTTATGTGTAATTATTTGAATTGTTATCTTTATTATTCAATCAACTTCTCATAGGTTCAAACAATTGGAAGAGGTCTTTTGGACAATTTATACTCGGTTGTCCCTCTTCCATCAGAATGATATTAAAGTAATTAATTGTATTTTTTATTTGTTTAAATGATAAAGTTGGATGTGAATAAAATGTTTTGTCTGAATGATACAAATTATGATATATTAGAGAAATAAAATGAAAAATCTTTTATTTATGAAGAAAATACATTTGCCAGCATTTACTACATTTAAACTTAAGTTGAAGACTAATGATAAATGAGAATTTAAACATTAATAGGTTTATAGTTTTATATAGTAATTTGTTGATAACAATATTTATAATCAATTTGTCATAAGACACATGTATAGACTTTCAGAAGTAAGTTTAAGATATTGTATATTTTAAAGTCTTATAATAATAAGTTATTTCTATTAAAAAATGATGCAACTAAAATATAAAGAAGTGAATTCAAATGTGGATACTATCATTAATTAATTATTATTATAAAAAATAAATTTAACGACGAGGTTCACTACAATTTCAAATATGTTATATTTATATCTCATTGGGATCGCAACCGCTAAAGACCGTGACACTGTTACCCCACATTTTGCAATCATCATGGTCAAAAGTATACAATTCCTTTTTATAATATGATTTCTAATAAAATGTATACAATATTATAATAAAATGAAATATAATAAGTATTCATTTTAGATAAGACAAAGCAATCATTAGTGTTTTTGAGAAATAGGTTTATTACATTACATTCTCTATTTTATTTATCCTCCACAAGCTGATGGTAGTTGGGACATGTCCGGTATAGTTGGGACATGTCCGGTATTGATCAAGCTCACCTGTTTGGAACGACGTCAGTTTCATGGGCCCCATCAACTGTGCCCGGCGCCCTTCTTGGTTCTGGTTTGCTTGACCTTGCTCAAAAGCTTTGCCCGGCTTGCTACGACAATTTCATGAAAGTTCGGAAACTCTGCACTGGGATTAGGACAATGCACTCCTTCCCAGCTCTTCAAATGCTTACTGATTGGGTAAGGGATGGTCCCTTCGGTTGATTCAATTTTCTGCAATTGTTGTGCTGCATTTCAGGATAGCATATCCGTCAAAGTTTCAAATTCATATATGTAGGAATTGTTTAAATCATTGAATGCTATAAGTAGATGACATACCTCTGAAAATAACCAAACAAATATGTCCAATGCTTTCGCAACTGATTTTTATCTATTCGACATTAAACTCTGAAAATAACAATTATAAGGGTATTTATAATCAGATAGTTAGTTACGATGAGAAGGAGAAGGAGAAGGAGAAAAGGGTGAAATAAGAAAAAAATTTCAAACAATTATCACTACAAGCTATTAGTTTTAACGAAGACCTGCATTAAATTAAAATGAGCCAAATTTTGCTCGGCTAATTCTTTTGTAGCAAATACCGTGAATGAGATATAATTGATTTCCAGGAAACTACCATTCAATAAAAAAAAAAATGGATTTGCAACAATAACAGAGGAAGGAATGGAATGAAATGTCGTGGTAATAAGAGAAAAATGCAGAATAAGTCCTTACAAACAAATCTGAAAAAGAATATATATATCTATATATATAATAGAAGAAATAAATAAAACTTCCTTGCACGAGAGATATGAGATGTGAGAGATTTTGAACCAATCTTCTCATATTTTCTTGTTATAGCATTCTTCTAGAAGATCACTTTCATTAATTGCTAATATACGAAGTATTGTATTTTGAAAAATATAATTTGGCAGTATCTTCAAAGAGCGAAGATCACTCTGATCATTTCTAAATTTTCAAAGAGCGAAGGGGTGACATTATAAAACCAGGAGGAAGTTTTGTAGTGCCATCATAATAATTATCCCACTCTTCCCAGCTATCCATCCCCCAGAATAGGAGTGTTGTCAATTTGGGAAAAGCAACAACTAGTGAAAAAACAGATGAATATGATGCCGACGTTCTCTCACCAATTTGAGTTTCTTCTATTCCTAAAAGTTCAACCCCCACTTTTTTAACACCCCTCATCTTATACGGCCAAAGAGTTTTAAGAGACAATAGCTTACCCAACGAAGGCAAGTGCTCACACGATTTACATCTGTGTAAATAAATAGACATAAAAAAAAAATCATCCAACCAGGAAAGGTAGTACCGCTGAACCCCATATCTTAAGCATTTCCAAGTTTTGAGATGGCTCCAAGGCTTCCAGCAGCAATTCATCTTCTCCTCCAATAGAAAAATCAAGACCCATTGAGTGATGTGTTGCTTTTTCTTGAGCTCTGCATGCTTAGCCTCGCCCACATGACAATCACGTGCACCCAAACATTCTATTAGAAGCCATCCCCGAAGTTGGTTGAGGTTGTTCATATCGCCAAGAGAAAATGCATCATCACAGCGAACATCAACCTCGTTCCTCAGACCAGTTAATTCCGCAATTCCTTTTGGCAGCCATAGGTACCATTATGAAGATGCCTTCAGTTAATTAGTTTTCAAATTCCAAGGGGCAACTGCCCCAATTTATAACCATAAGAAACATCTATGGTATGCAAACTATGCAGTTCACATAATGTTTTAGGCAACTGTTTCAGTTCCTAATTTTGAGATAGATCAAGCCACCTCAACTGAACCAATTTATTGATGGAGGAAGGTATCTCTTCAAAATCACCCTCTGCAAGCCAACGATCTTAAATGTGTCGATTCACTGAATAATCTTGCTAAGTCTTCTGTTGTGAATGACAACCCATTCTTCCCTAATCCCCGAATTAAAAGGCTGCGCAATTTTGTAGTACCATTAAAGGATTTGAACCACGACATACTATCTGTGCAATAACGTTAAAGGATTTGAACCACGACGTACTATCTGTGGAATCTACACTTAAATGAGCCCTTAAATGACGCATTCCAATGATTGACTCCGCCGCCTGACCATTTTTGACCTCCACACCAAAACATTCATTCCCCCAACAATTTGGGCTAAATCATGCACCATATCATGCATCTTATGCCACCTAATGATTCTCTTATCATGGTATTTGAATTCTTGAAAGAAAGAGGGCATTGCTAAATCTTGAAAATAATTTTCACCAATAACCCCTAAATTATGACCTTGCTTTTGTCTAAAATAACCTTGAGCTATCCACAATTCTATTAATTCATCCCTTTTAAATTTATAATCCTTTGAAAAAATAGCAAACTAAAAAAAAAAAACTTTTCAATGCTGGAGATAAATTATTTTAACTCAACCACAAAGCGGGGATTACATGATCTTCTTTTACTGCCCATAGGTCGCTGTCCAAAATATATTGCCATTCTTCTATAGTTTTTTTAAGCCGCAAAATACTCTCCACAGCCTTTGCAGCAAGAGGCAAACCCTTGCACTTACCTGCAATTTTTTTACCAATCTCTACTAAACATTTGCAATATGAATGACTCCTATAAAAAAAATGCTATTATACTTAAAATTAACCAGCATTGCTCATCGAACAATTTTTCTACCAACAAAATATTCTCTTTAAACAACTCATGGCCAATGCAACACTTTCTTTGCGGTTGGTCACCAAAACTTTACTTCTTGGTAAAGCAAGGCTAAGAGATTGTTTCAACCGATCCCACTTTGTAGAGTTTTCTTCCCACACATCGTCAACGAGAAGAAACTTTTTATTCTCAATAGATATTTTAATTTAGACTTTTCTAGAATTTCTTTTTATAAAATTCTTATATTTATAATGCAGGATATTTTCTTTATGTGAATACTAGTATACAAAACGTAATGAATTAATATACCGTCATCCATGATACTGAGGTTCTGTCCCGAAAATGAGAATTCTCTTTTCAATATGCTCCTGATGAATCTTCTCCTTTTCTCCTACTCTTCTCTTTTCTTTTCTTTTTGATTTCTCTCTTATGGTAGAGAGGAGGAGTCATATATATTATACCTTTTCCTGTAACCATTACCTTAAATAGGACCTTAAATAGGAAGATACTCATCTTTCCGTAACCATTACAGCTTTTTCTTATAACCGTCATCTTTAATAGGGAGAGTAGAGGGATTCCCATAAGTTATACTGACCATCATATTAGCCTTTTATTTTGGATCATACTTTAAATAACAAGTGTCACTTATGTTAATTAATTTAATATCAAAACCTACAAGAATTGCCTTGGCAACTCTTACTTCATCGAATGGATCCGAGACAGACCCAAACTTTCGTATAGTCCTTTATCCTATTATCATTAAAGGCAGATTGGGCAAGAGTTGTCTTGCCAATACCCCTATCCCAACGATAGAGAGGACACGGAAGTTTGACCATCACCATCACTAGGCTCACTCAACAACATGTTTACTAAGACATTTTTATCCTCCTCCCTACCCTTCACCTCTGTTATGTCAATCATAGAGACAGTTCTCAATTGGTTGGTTGCCCTCTCTCTGAACAAATTGGTAGCGAACTTTCTCATGGGCAATTCTGTCTAATCTTTCATTCAGCTCTTTTATCTTATTAGCAAGTTCATGACGCAGACCGATTTCTTTAGGAGCATTTGTAAAATAAGACAAAAGGGAGGAGAAGCGTATCCTCTTCGGAGGCCACTGCGGATCTGTTCATCTCCGGAATTTCTCTGTGAGTTGAGAATTGCAGCTTTCCAATCGTCCAACACATCCTCAACGTCATAAGCGACTCTCTGAGCTTCTCCAGCCAAACTGTGACAGATTGATCCCTCACTTTCCATGTCTCTGCATCAGCGAGCACCGCTTGAATGGCAGTGAGTTTGCTGGTCAGCTGGTCAACTGCATCTTCAACACCCTTTACACGCCTCACCTCTCGTTGTACCTCAGGAGCCGTGATGGAGACCAGCTGCTCCACCACCGAAGAAACAAGTGCCTCGGCCATTAAACCCAAGGATTAAAGGAAGTGAAAGCTGAAATAGGGAGGGACTAGCTAGCATTTCTGCTTAGGTAGGTTGATATCTCGGTGGCTGCTCGTGTTTACTTAAATAGGAAAATAATGGCTGAGCGAGATTCATTTTCCAACGGGAAAGTCCAAAGAATCAAGAATATAAAAAGCTGTTTCACGTGTTTTGTTTTAATTTATTTTTGGGTATTTGATCCAACTAACAAATTATATAAAAAAATTAAACAAGCAACTTATTATTATTATTATTATTATTATTTAAATATTAAAATAGGCAGTTGAAATTATATTTGTGTTGGTAGAATATGAAACTTTTGGGTAAAGGATAAACGAGGGGATTTTTACCACAAAACTAAAAATTGTGGTATTTTAATATATCATCTATAGGTTCAACATCATTCTAATAAGTCATTATAATCTCTGTACACCCTTCATTGCAGTTCTAGATCTTGTGTCTTTTTTAGCGATCAATTATTACTTCATATACTTTGTTATTATGATTATTAATTGTTTATTTTTAATTTTTTGATATATCATTACAATCAAAAATAAAAATAACAAATATATGTTTAATAATTATAATACCAATATCATATGTATTGCTAATACATAATTCCATTTAAGTATAAATGACTTGTTTTAATCGGTTCTAGGTGTTAATACAATGCATACAAACATACCTTTGCATTATTTAACCATCATAATCCAACAAGAAAAAGAAAAACCTCATTTGATATTAAAAAAAAAACTAAAATTGCAATTTGATTAATGAATTTAATTAAATTCTATAATTTAATTTGTAAATTGTTTTTGGTATTAATTAGATTTTGAAATTTTTATTTACATCTATTATAATGATAAAAACTAGTATCTATTCATCTATAATTAAATCCTTTAAATTTAGAGAGTATAAAAATATGCATAAATAAATATCTTAATGAGAAAACTAATTTAAAAATTTTGAAAAATAAAATAAAAAAATAGATTGGTGGCAATGCATAAGAAAGAAGAAGGAATGGAATGGAATGTTGATATTGAGAGAAAAATGTATAATACAAACAAACAAAGGAAAAGAAAATTAATTATAAATTAAAAAAAGAAATATCATAGTTTCAAATAATTTTGATACGAGAAATGTGAGAGATTTTGGACCAATCTTCTCCCTTCCCTCTTATTGTAGCATTCTTCCAGGAGATGGTTGCCTTCAATTCCTAATCTTCTCCCTTCCCCTTATATATGTATTTTGCAAAATATAATCTCATAGTACATTCAATTTTAGGCAATAATTAAGATGGGGAGCTATATCTTTTATCTCCTTCAACTTACACACACACACACACACATAATCTAACTAGATACAATAGAGATATAAAGAAAATATTAAGGGATAACTTTGAGTATGAAATATGAAATAGATGTCTTCCTTACTCTTGAATACCCCTTTTTATAAATGGTTATGGGACTTGACTTAAGTGGGAGTCATCGTGGTCTTTTTGTCTTCTTTTGATATAGTGGTAGACAAGTAAAATTCACTTTATCAAAAAAAGCTTTTTGAGTTGATGGAAAATATGCTTTCTACCTAAGTAGTTTTGCCTTTTTGTAATGATAGTGCTGTCGAGGGAATTTGCTTTTTCTTTCAAAAAATGTTTTATCCTTTTGTAATGATAGTCATTTAGAAAGAATTTACTTTTCCACCTAAGCAGTTTTGCAATAATGGTCTTCCATAAAGAATCTGCTTTTACTTTGAAAGATGTTTTGCCTTTTTGTGATAGTGCTCCTTGGCAAAAATCCATTGAAAGGAGTTTTGTTATCTTAATGGAGAGAATATCCTGAAGTAGTCATCTTCATTGTCTTGGAGAAAGTTTGTTGAATCTTCATCTCTAGATGAGTTTTAGGCTTGTGATATTTAGGTCGAAGTTTCTTTTGAACAGGTTTTAGATTGCAATATTTATTTCATTATTGCAAAGTGTTGCTCTTTAGTTTTGGTTTGGGCTAGTCTTGCCATTACATGGAATTTTTGGGCCAGGAATAATGAATTGGCCTTTGCAAGAACTAGGTCTAGTTGTTGGGTGCTTTGGTTCTTCTTAGACCACTTTTGTACAACTTCCTTGGTGATATTTTTGGAATTCCTAAAGGCATCCCACCATTTCACCTTAAATTTCGTAATTACATAATACCAGGCTAATACCTATAGTAAAAGGAATTTAACATGGAATTGAAACAAAAAAGAGAATTGAGATTCATCCTTTGTTGGTCCATAACTGGTTTTCAATAGTTCATACCCTTCTCTTACTCATTCTGTGAGGAGATCTAAAGTAGATTCGAAGTATTGCCATCATTATTTGAACAAGTTTGGTGTTTTAGAGCAGTCATTTTTTATATTGAAATAGAATAGCCATAAATGTCTATTCTTTTCATTTTGGATAAGAAAAGTATTGAACCATACTTGCTAGTAATCCCAATAATTGAAAAATAAGCAATGGTCATACTTTTTTTTGAAATTAGTTGGGAACAGTTTTGGTTTTGTAAGGGCTTGTCTCTATTTTGATAGGCAGAGGATTTTTTGGATTTAACAGGTTGAATACCTAGGTTTTATAGGGTTTTCTTCTTATGGGAAGTTTGAATTTCGTAGACTTGGTATATTCAAGAATGACCATATAGTATTTTTGGGTTTTTGTGCTATTAATAGGCTTATAATGCCATCCAATAGGGAAGGTATTTGATATGGCCTATGATGGGTTTTCATGGAAGAAACCTTTTTCCAAAGGCAAAAAATTTTAAAAATCACTTTTGTCAAAATATTTTGAGTGTTTTATGTGTGTTTGTAAAGAAATTATTTTTAAAGAAGGATTTTCAAAATTATTTTGAGATAAGGGTTTTGAGGAAGAATTTGTCTCCTTTTTTGAAATGAGTTCTCAAGCCTTACCTTTGAGGCTTTCAACCTCTATGTAAAGTTCTTGAGCAACCTTTCATAGTTCTAGGTCTGAGTCAAGGTTTTCTAGCCATTTTTGGAATTGTTGGGTTTTTTCATCTTCTTAGACCATGTCAGCCTAAATTTTTATAGGTTTTACTGAGGCTATCTGACTCTAGGTAATTGGTTATGGTTTTATAGGTTTTGAAGTAGGTTGGGCTTCGATTTTTGAAAAGGGCTTGGCCTATTCTTTTTAGGTTAGGATTGCTTTTACTTTGTTTTTTGAGGTATGGTTTTCGGTTTTCCTACAAGAATTCTTGAGTTAGAAAATCAAGAATTGAGTTTTTTTCTCCCTTTATGAATTCTATATCAAAGTCAAAGACTGACAAGATTGCTTTCCATCTAGCAAAGATATGCTTAGATGTCAAGTTTTGGACATCCTTCTAGAGGACTTCTTTTGTCGATTTACAATTAATTCGAAGTATGAACTTCTTATTGAATAAATCGCTCTGGAATTTTTGGATGCACATGACAATGGAAAGAATTCCTTTTTTAATTATGGAATAATTCTTTTGGGAATCATTCTAATGTTCAGAAGTGAATTAGACAAGTCTTTCATTGTCATTTTGAATCTGTTTCAGAATACCACCATAGCCAATCTCAAAGGCATCAATCTTAACGATTTTTTAAAGTAAAGGGTTTGCAATATGAAGACAAGGAATTTCTTTGACCAAGAATTTCACTTGCTAAACAATAGCAGAATGATTTTCTGTCCAAGGACTAGGATTCTTCTTAAGCCTATTATGTAAAGGTTTTATGAGGTTTTTGATATTTGGATAAAATCAAGGACATAGTTTAAACTTCTAAGAAATCTTTGGAGCTGGGTTTTATTTGTGATTTTATTCAAGAATTTTTCAGAAAAGGCAAAGGACCTTTCAATAGGAGTGATGGTTCCTTGGGTAATGTAATGACCAAGAAACTGAATTTTTGTTTGGAATATAGAGATCTTTGATTGAAAAACCACAAGACCATTTTTCTTGGTAATTAAAAAGAATTTATACAAATGTTTAAAATGCTTTTCAACTAATTTTGAGAAAATCAAGACATCATTAATGTAAATGATGTAGAATTTTGAATGAGGATAAAAAATATCATTTATGATTCTTTGAAATTTAGAAGGAGCATTTTTCAAGCCAAAAAGGTATGACATTCCATTCGTTTTCTTTTAATGGAACAGTGAATGTAGTTTTGTAATGGTCTTTTGGATGAATTTGAATTTGCCAAAATCTCGATTTCATGTCAAATTTTAAGAAAATATATCCTAAATGTAATTTTTGTAACAAGTCTTTTTTGTTTGGTATGAGATATCTAATCCACTTGAGAGCTTTGTTCAAGGATTTGTAGTTGATAACTAACCTTGACGTTCCACATTCGATTTCAGAATTCTTATTAACATAAAATGCAGTGCAAGACCATGGAGAATGAGATTTTGAGATTAGTCATTTTGATTTTAAATCCTTAATTTCATTTCTACAGTGTTGTTCTAACTCTACAGACATTTGGATAAGATGTGCCTTGGTAAGGATTTGGTTTTCACTAAAGTTTGGTTCATATGGTAGGTCAATCATGTGTTGATTTATATCCTAGAAAGCATTTGGTAAATCTGAAAAAAGTTCAATTTGCAAAAGATTTTTAAAATTTTCAATTCTTTTTTTATAAGAAAAGTTTTGTAATTATTTCTCAATTTTCTTCAAAGAAAATTGGTTTTAAAGTTCAAAAAGTTGAAAATGTTTTGAAAATATTAGACTATGAATCTTATTCTTATAAATTGAATGTGCCTTTATGAGATTAAGATTTCTTGTCTTTGGTTTTTCTAAAAATGGGAAAACAAGATTTTATGATTTTGTTTTAAAAGAAATGCTATCATAATTAACAGAATATGGAGTTATCAAATTTATAAAAGGAATCCCTAAAATGACAATATGATACATGTTTTCAACAAAAACAAAACTACTTTTGATTTTGAAATTCTGACTTAAAAAAAAAGTAGTTTTGCTAGAAATTACCATTTTAGAGTTGTTTGTAACAAATAGTTTTTCATTTGTATTTTCTTGAAATCTTTTTCGCACTATGCTTTGTTTGATATAGTTTAAATCTGCACTAGTATAAAAAAAAAAAAGGCAACAGTATCAATTTTAAAATCATTAGAAAAAATAAGAATAATTTTTATCAAGTATTTCCAAGAAGTTACCTATTCAAGAGCAAAAAAAAAAAAAAACAATCTTCTGGGATTTTTTTTCTATGTCTTCAATGTTTTGAGATTTTTTTTGCTTCTTCAGATTCAGAGGTTTCATGGTATTTAGAGAGAAGAAATTGTATGGCTTCCTTTCCCTTTTTCTAGTTTTCTTCGAGTTCTTTAAGCTTAATTTTGATAGTTTTGATTTTTTTGGAGGTCCTAAAGGGTTGGATTCAAGAATTTTGATTTTTGTTTTGAAAGGATTTCAATAAGATTATAAGGAATCTTACTAAGGTTTAGGTGTTTAATTATTATGGGTTAGTTTTCAAAGGTTTTCAGAAGTTTTTCAAAATACTCTTTTTGTAAATAGGGGTCAGTAATATGCTTAATAATATCAAGTAGTAACTCTTGATCTTTAGTAAGCACATTTACCTGTTTTGGATCTGTCTCGACTTTAAAGGGAGATGTTTAAAGTTCATCTATTTGTTATGATTCCTTATTTGTCCTCCTTGTATGCTTAGATTTAAAGTCAATAACAAATAGGTTTGGGATTTTTTAAACCGTTTCTTCTCCAAGGTTTAATTCCTAGAGTCTTTTAGAGATTGTAATATTTTACAGTATGCCCTTTTCTCTCACACTTGTAACAAGTGATATCTTCAAGATTTTTGAAGAAAGGTTTGTGTTGTGAGATTTTTTTGGTTATTTTCTTTGGTTTTAAGTAAAAAGGAGATTTTTGGTTTTACAAATGTTTTTAAGGGTTTGGAAAAGGTTTTTCTCTTGGATTTCAAAGATCCATGAGACTTAGGAAACTTTAAATCAAATTGTTGACTAAACATACTTGCCTCAAAATGGGATTGATTAAGTTACCATTTTAAGTGTTTTGGAGTTTGCGATCTTGAATCCTTCCTTTTGTGTATAGCTTACCAACTATTTGTAAGTCAATCTGCTATATGAAATAGGATTTACAAAGACATTCTTCAGAGTGTTCCTAACTCTTTCTCCTAAGAAAGTAAGAAGTTTTGATAAGAATTTTTCTTTTGAGAAAAGTTGATTAGAATCATCTCTAAGCATAACTGTAGTAAGAAAAGTGGTTTTGTAGTTTTGAAACTCGTAGAGTTTTTTGCATTTAAGATTGCTGAGTAATTCAGCATTTTTGTCTTTGAGATGAGAAAGGTCTCCAATGAAATAAAAGAAGATAGTATGTATGAGACAAGGCACTACATCCTTGATTGGGTTTCCTTAGAAGTCATGGATAGGAACATTTTCTTCTGTAGTTTTGATAGTAGTAAGAATTTTTGTTTTTTTTACTTGTCAATGAGGTGGAATCCCACCATCCTTTGAACTACCTTGAAAATCCTACAATAAGATACTCAATGACGGTTTTGTCAAAAATTACATTCTAAATTTTATAAGCGTTGGCAACCATAGTCATTTTTTGCAAAAGACTAAGGATGTTATATTCAAATATACCATCAATATTCCATTTGTAGATAGAAGGGGTTTTGAATCTGTATTGGGCAAAGGTGTTTGGTTTATTTTTTATATCTATATCTAGAATTGTTAGACCAAAAATAGGTTTTGGCTAAACCAGTTTGTTTACTTTTAAACTTTCCAAGTTTTAAAAATCTTCATCAAGTGTGTGGTCAAGGGTACATATCTCTTTACCAGATGAAGATGGTTTTAAGTTTTGTAAACAAAGTTTGATGGCTTCTACAAAGTCATCACTTTCTGATTTTAAAGTTGGTTTTAAAACCTGATATGACTTGAAAACAAGTTGTTTAAGGGGTTTATGGTCAAGGGTTTTGGTAATTTGGATATCAGTTTTGTGGATATGTTTTTCTATCCTGTTTAGTTGATCTCCAATAATGTGAAGATAGGTGTTTAAGAAATTGTTTTGTTGGATAATCATCTCAGAAAATTTTCTAGGATCATCATTGACTGTGTTTTGTTGGTCACTAACCTTCAATTGCCTGAGTGGTGGATGTTCAACTTCTATGATTCTGTCATTCGAGGTAGTCCATTCCCTAACTTTATGTCTTTATACAACAAGGTTAGAAACTTTGCAAAATGGATATGCAATACAATCTTCATATGCATATAGTTTAAACTAATCAAAGAAAAAGATATGGATTTTATACTAATGCATAAAATCATAAAATTGGCTATGTATGTCTTTATAGTTTTTGAAAAAGTTTTTGAAAAACCATAATTTCTTTACAAAATCACATTCTGCATAGAAATCATCGTGCAAAAACTTTTTATCAACTTGAAAATCCTTTTCTAACATATATAATTCATGTGTGAGAATGATTTCAGATGCTGTTAATGAGTTTGGTGCTGACAGGTTTTTTGGGTTTTGGTATTTTAGATGAGGGATATTTGTCTGGTAGTTAGAATTTTGAAAAAAGTATTTGAGATATCTGAAGTTGAGAATCTCACCAATTAAGTTTTATAGAGTAAATTTATACTAGTAAAGGGTTTGGTGCTTGTCTTAGGTTTATGGTTGAAAAGATAAAAGAGGTATCAAAAAATCTTAAGCTTTGAGACCTCCTCTTAAAGGTTAAGATAACCTTTTCCTCTTGGTTTTGCTAGACTCTGGTGAGCTCAGTACTTGGTTTTGCCCAAGGTGGTGGCTTAGGTTTATGGCATTTTCAAGTATCCAATATTTTGGTAAAGTGACATCTTTCCACTGAATTGATCTCAGAATTACAGTATTAGAATGAGATAAATCAGTTTGCAAAAGAAGGGTTTCTCCTTTTGGTGAGTACACCTTGTTTTTTTTATACAAATGCAAATGACATGGCCTTATAAAAGATTTTGTAAACCAAGGCTACTAGAATTAATCCTTCTAGCATTTTGTAATTGTAGGTTTTGATCTGTAGCACAATACCTTGCAAAACATTTTTGTCTTTTAAAAAAATTGTGAAGTTTGGAAAACAGTTGAAGGATACTAAACCACTACAGAGACTTGATTTTATAATGCTCAAAGGATGACAAATATGGAAGTATTTAAACCTTCTTTTGTAAGAGGTTTTATTCCAACTTGAATTAGTCAAATATGGATGTATTTATACCATTTTTCACGGTGGTTTTGAAGAGTTTTTGAAGAAAGTAGATAAATTGTTTCAAAAGGTTTTAAAAGTTGAACATCTCTTTTTTCTATTTTAATTGTGAAATCAGTTTTCATAAAATTAAGTTTTGATTTTTCATAAATTTAGTTTTTATGTATCTTAGTTTTCAATAGTGATTTCTTCACTATTGATCTTTGAAGAAGAGGAAGAAGAAGGGGAAAAAAAAAAGTGAAGAGTTTTAAGAGGTAGAAGAAGATGAACAGGAAGTCATTCTACAAAAGACAATTCATTTTTTCAAAAAATTAGAAACATTAGTATATTGCTTTCTATCGTCTAAGGAGTAAAATACGGAACACAATGCCTTCAACACAGGACTAAAATCCCAAAACACTCTAAGACCACTTAAGAACACTTAAAAATAATAAGATAATGCTTAAAACCTTTAGAAAACTTAAATGGGTAAAGTAGATGAAGAACAAATACCTGATACAACTCACTCATTCCCCTCAAGCTATATATATATATATATACGAAATTAGAAAATAGACTTAGTTGGTAATGCAATCACACAATTCCATAAATATATAATCATAGTTGTTCATTGCATTTTTTTTCATACATAATAATAAATAATAATTATTAAATAAGATAAATTCGTGTTCGAATTATGTATCAAAAGAGAGATGGCATGACCCTACTTAATCATACATCACTTGCTTGTGAATTCCTACTCTCATTGTAACTATTTTTGCTTGTAAGATCCAAAGTATGCCTAAAAGGAGTTGAACTCTTAGTTATGAATTGCTAGATATCACATTGACAAATGGGGCCTTGGATTCCCACTCTTAGTCTAAACAAAGCTAACCTAAGCCGAAAGGTAAATTGCATGAATTGCGGATCAAACACTATCTAAAATGACTATTTTAGTTTAGATAATCACTGGATATACATAAAAATAGTGAAATTAAATAACACAAAAAAAATTTATATTACATATAAGATATTTTATATTATATTTAAATAAATATATATATATATATAATATAAAATGTCTTGTATGTAATATCAAAAATTTTTGTAACTATTCATATATACTTGATTTTTTTATTTATTGATTAAAATTTAAATTTGAGATTTTTAATCTTAAAAATAGCTCTAATGTTTTGTTTGATAGACAAATATTGTAGAGCATAGGTACAAATCTTCCCCCATTTTCTTTCTAGATTATATATTTTTCATAATCTTAATTGGAAGAGGTATTGTACTTCTATTTTGCCTTGAGTTGCTAAGAATATACATTTTGTTTAATGCTCATTTAAATCATGGATGTAAATATAAGTTGAATGAAAACAAGGGGCAATCAAGTTGTTGGAAAAAAAAATCTTTCAGAATTTAATGGTTGAAATTATTTTTTTTTCTTCTATGCAGAATTTAACATTTAAACTTTTAGTCATTTACTTTTTTCTTCAAATAATTTATTAACATTTAATGACTAACATAAATTTTGAATCAATAAAGTAATAACAAGTTCTTCCAATCACCTACTCACCTTTTCTATACAATATGTATACATGTTATACATTAAACTATTTGATCTCTTCTATTCAAAACCTTCTGTGTTAACAACCCGAGGTTAGCGTAAAAAAGATTTCTTATTATAAAAACATTGTTTTGTGGACTATTAATGCATACTAAATGCTTCTTAATTATTTTCATTTAGTTTTTAAAATGATTTTAGGGTAAAAAATGCATTTTAAGCTAAACTTAGTATTGTCATTAATAGTTACCCTTCCCTGGACACACAGCCTGGACACTTACATTTTGGGACACATTGCAGAAAAAACCCACCTTCAAAAGATTGTCAGTTAATCAGCTAAGTAAAAATAGCCACATAATCATGTAAAGAATGTGTGAGTTGTGTACTATAGGGGAGAAAAAGGACTTAGCTTTGGTTGATGACTTACAAGGGATTGTTAAAGTTGGTTTCTTTCTCTTGGCATGGCCATATATACAACTACATGTACACTTGCTTGATTGAAGTGTTTTGGAGCAGCAACATCCATAGGCTACTTGCTACAAAAAGGAGCAAATTTCGATCCATCCAAGGATGACTTTCATGGAGAACTCACTTGGTATCTACCACCCCTTCTTGAACAAAGATTATGTTTACGTAGGAAGGATTAATGAGCAAAAAGTAGTAACCTTTATCAAACTTGAATCTCTTGTAATTGTTGTTGAATGAGAAAGGGGAAAACAAGATGATATTAGCCAACATTACAAAGTTAGGAATTTTACAATGACAATAATGATGCACATAACATCCTGAGATGGAAATAAAAAATAATAAATGTCAGTGAAGTTATGAATGATCTTCCACCTAGTTCCTTCCCTCCTCTTTCCTTTTGAGAAATTGTTCCCTTTTTGGTGCTCTGTTTTGTCAGCCTCACAGCTCTCGCACGCAAAGGACTCCAATATGGAGAGACTATTTTCCACCATCCTTCTCTTGTGTCAACACTAAGTAGTTCGTATGAAGCAGGCAACCCATGTTCTCCAATGATGGGAATGACAGCAGAAGGTATGTTGCAGCTTTCTGCTGTGGAGGTGTCTGAGTTGATTGGCAACAAACTTCATATCTTCATCTCTCAGTTCAAAAGCTTCCACCTCATTTATTGCTCTGACTATTGTAGTGGAAGAAGGCAAGTTGCGAGAACCTTTTGGATGCAAAGCCCATGCTCATAGCTCCTCTCCGCAACAGTCTCCAAGTTTCAATCTAATTGAGTTGAAGAAACCAGTGTGGCCTCCATTTGTGGTGGAACTCTCCAGTCTGCCTCAAATAATAAACAACATTTCTGTTATAGGGTTTCCCTGACAAAAAATATAGGTACCTACCATGCTCAAGGAAGATACTAGACGCTTGCATATTGCATCAAGCAGCTGATTATCCATCTATGAGAAGAAGGGAACCTGCAGACAACTAAAGAAAGAGGTTATTATGCCAAAAAGGAAATAAACTAACTTGACTTATTGGCATATATCTCTAAGATATATTAACACGGAAGACTTTAATTATTCTTTTGGATCATATAATATTCATAAGATATCATGCAGGGCATCAAGAGTCACTTCATGGGTTCAGCAGAACTATCAAGTTGATTAGTTTGTAAAGCACAACTACTGAACAAAGTCACCTCAAGTAGAACTCCAAATACATTCCCTAGAACTGACTGTATGAGAGGAAACTTACACGTCGGTCAAGGTATAAGCATAGGTGGCGCTGGATATCACACTGAAGATCAGCAGTCAATCCCTGCAATATAGCTCCTTCATCCACTCCAGGAGGAGTAAGCCACTTGTATTGAAAAAAGCGTGGAACCCGCTGTCTTCAGGGAGTCGGCGATGCCTAATCCACTCCTCTGTATCCCCTTGTTTTAAGTCTCCATTCCTTAAGTCTGAAAGTAAGAGATTTGAGGTATGTCTACCACATATAAACAAATGCTAAACCATTTAATGTTTGCAGGGGAATTGAAAACCAATAGGCAAAGATGTCTTTAATCCTTGTAAAAGAGAGTAGAGTAATAACAAACAGTTGGACAGAAGATGGAACATGGCAGTCTGAATAGCAACTCCTGCATAAAGCATTTTCCAGTATTTGCATATTGACAATCAAATGGGCAAAAAGACCTAAACCCACGATGGAAATGAGTATTGCAAATGATGTCCTCCCCATAACATGCTGGTTGATAAATTCTGCCCATATGAACTGAAAATAAGAAAGCAACCTACATGAATTCTTAGTAAACCATAATAGACATTACTAATGACACGCGGCTCAAACAATGGACATTTACAGTGCAAAACAAAAATGTAGATAACGCATTGAAAAGTTTGATGATTTCGATGATTCAAAATAAATAAATAATAAATAAAAACATACCTTAGCTGCTGTAAATCCCTAAAAATATTTCCACAAAATGAAAAGAGACAACACTTTTCGTCACTGTATTTTCAAATATATCATATTTCAAAGTCATATCTTTATTGGGATCACAGCTCTTAAAGACCGTGGCACTGTTTGCCTACATTTTGCGTTCATCCTGGTCAAAAGTATTAGAGTCTAACGCGGGACGGAAGCCGGTGATATCAAATAAGAACAAGGTCAATTCAAGTTCCATACCACCTAACATGGGATGGAAGTATGATAAATACACTCAATTGAACTTTTAATATGAACTTTTTGAACCTATCAGCATAACTCTCAAAAGAAAATAAAATGATTCATCTAATTAGAAAAATACTTTAAGTTAAATGAAAAAATATTTTAAAATAAATTAAAATAAAAAAATTCTAAGTAGTTTCCACATTTTTCTTAAATAGTTTAACTAAAATTCTTAATTATACTAAAACAAGTAACAAAATAATAATTACAATATAATTTCTAAGATAATAAGAAAATATCCTTTATAATGTATCCTACATCATATCCCTCCATTCCACTTGTTGATAACAAGGAATTGATGTTTTCCATGCCAAAAACAAATATTTGAAATAAATTAATGTCCTCAAAACAAATTAGAACCAACAATTTTTTTTGTGAATTATTATTGAAATAATGACATTAACAAATAATGATGTCAAATCATCAAGTACTATCCTTGGACTTGTGGCTTATGAGTTTAACTTCTGAATTGACAGAATCCAGATTAATCTTTCTATCATCACCATCTTTAAATTTATAGATATTTTCTTCAAAAGATATGAAATTAACTTGTTCAATTATGTTAAAAATGATTATTATTATACAATTTATTAGTTGGTAGAAAATATGAATTAAATTTCTCTTCAGCGTTTTCTAAAATCTCGTTAAATACATCATCACCATAAAATTCCATCACTAATAAATTTCTTATATCTACCCATGATTGAATTTCAAACTTACCACATCTTAATTGAAAATATTAAGTATAATTCCATCATTTAGCTGCACCATCTTAAAGTTTAGAATACACCAATCATTTTCTCCTCTTCACAAATATTACTATATTCGAAATAGACTTTAATTTCTATCAATCAATTGATAAAATCTTTAATAAAATAATTTGCATCAAAGGAAATATTTTTAAAATTAGGAACATGAGTACAAACATAATACAGTGATATCTTTAATACAAGATTTGTTATATTCATGATCACGTAAAATTACTCGAGATAGATTTCTCTTCACAATCTTCGTCGTTAAAGAGATTGTCTTGGAGCCCATAAGACAATATTAATACAAGCCAAATCTACACTGATACCACCTAATGCAAGATGGAAGAGTGAGAAATACATAACAAAAAGTCAACTTTCGATTAAACTTTTAATAAAAATTTCTAGAATTTACCAAAATAACTTTCAAAAGAGAATAAAATTATTCATAAAATTGTATTATTTGTCAGATGTCTTAGCCCATAGGGGTATTTATAACTAAAACTATTTATCTAATTAAAGAACTACTTTAAGCCAAATAAAAATTATTCTAAAATAAACTAAAATAAAAAAATCTCAAGTAGTTTTCATATTTTTCCTAAATAGTATAACTAAAATTTCTAATTATGCTAAAACAAGTAAATAAATTACAAAAAAATATGATGATAAAAAATATATCCTTTATAACATGTCTTACGTCAATAACTGAGGATACATTTGAGAGGGCATTTTCCTTTCTATAGTATGATTTCCAACAAGATATGTAAAATTTTATAATAAAATAAAATATAATAGTTGTTCATTTTAGATAAGAAAAAAGTATCATTAGCGTTTTGGGAAATTGGTTCATAACATTACATTCTCTATTTTATTTTTCGTGCACGAGCTGCTAGTAGTTGGGACATGTCCAGGATTGATCAAGCTCACCCGGTTGGATTTACGTTAGTTTCATGGGCCCCATCAACGGTGCATGGTGCCCTTGTTGGTTCTGGTTTGCTTGATCCTGCTCAAAAGCTCTACTCGGGTTGCTATGGCAATATGATAGAAGTTTGGAAACTCTACAATGGGATTAGGAGAATGCACTTCTTCCCAACTCTTCAAATGCATACTGATTGGGTAAGGGATGTTCCCTCCTATTAATTCAATTTTTGTCATGGTTGTGCTGCAATTCATGATAGTATATCCATCAAAGTTTCAAATTCATATATGCAGGAATTCTTTAAATTATTGAAAATCATTGAAAGCTATAAGTAAATGACATTACCTTTGAAAATAGCCATACAAATCTGTCCAATGCTTTCCCAACTTATTTTATTTATTTTCCCTGCAATAAAGGCAGGACATTAACCTCTCAAAATAACAATTGCAAAGGTATTTATAATTAGATAGGTATGATGAGAAGAAGGAGAAAAAAGGGGGAAATAAGAAAAGAATTTCAAACAATTACGGCTACAAGCGATTAATTTTAGTGAAGACCCCCTTCATTCTGTATCAAATTGAAATGAGTTAAACCTTGCTCAACTAATTCTTTGGAAGCAAACCCCGTGCATGAGATGTAATTAAACTCCAAGAAACTATATTCAATAAAATAATAATTCTTAAGTTTAAAAATAATAAAGAATTATCAAACTCAATTCTTCTTCCTTCTTGAGGGTGTGCCCAGGTAAGAGAAGACAATTACCAAAAAAATAAAAAATAAAAAAGAGAGAAAGTGGCAGTGAGAAAATCTGTGGGTAAGAGAGAAAATGTAATATTGTATGTAAATAAATATTTTAATGTGAAAAATAATTTCAAAAATTTTGAAAAAAAATTATATATATAACAAATAAAGAAGAAGAAAATTAATTATATTTTTTAAAAAAATAAAACAAATAAAATAAATAAATAAAATTTTCTCCTTTGTCTTACCCTATCTCCTATGGCCTCAACACTAATAATCATCAAAATGTGACATGAAAGATGTGAGAGATTTTGGACCAATCTTCTCCTTTCTCCTTGTTTTAATGTTCTTCCATAAGATCGCTTGCTCTCATTTCCAGTGCATGAAGTGTTGCATTTTGTAGAATATAATCTGACATTGCTTTCAAACATGGGCAGTCATAAATTATCAAAGAGCAAAGGGATGACATTATAGAAGCAAAAAAGGTTTTGTAGTGACATCATAATAATCATCCCACTCTTCTTAATTGGGCATGTCGAAGAATTTGAGTGTTGTTAGTTTGGTGGGGAAAGCAACAACTGGTGAAGAATAAGATGATTATGATGCTAATATCTCACTTTTACTCTCAGCAATTTGAGTCTTTATTCTTGAAAGCTCAACCCGACTTTTTTCATACTCCATATGCCCCACAACTTAAGAGTTTCAAGAGACGGCAACTTACCTAATAAAGGCAAGTGCTTACATGATTCACAACAAATTAAATGAATAAACCTCAGATTCATTAATGAAATCATCCAACCAGGAAAGGTAGCACCTTTGTATCCCTTAATCTCAAGTATTTCCAAGTATGGAAATGGCTCTAAGGCTTCTAGTAGCAATTCTTCATTCCTTGATGTACACCACCCTTCTCTTCCTTCAAATCCTCCTCTTCTTATAAAATGAAGTTCTAAATTAATGATATGTTCCTTTTCCTTGAGCTCTGCTTGCTTAGCCTTGCCCACACAATGATCACGTGCACCCAAACCTTCTATTTAAAGTTATCCCTGAAGTTAGTTGAGGTTCTTTAGACCGCCAAGAGAAAATGCGTCGTCATCATCATCATTATAGCCAACATCAACCTTCTTCAATGTCCTCAGACCAGTTAGTTCCCCAATTCCTTTTGGAAACCTACTAAGGCCATATTTATTAAGAAGATGACTCAAGTTAATTAGTTTTCCAATCCTAAGAGGCAACTTCTCTACATAAAAAATATTTAGGGTTTGTAAACTATGTAGTTCATATAGTGATTTAATTCCTTATTTCAAGATAGATCAAAGGAGCACCAGTAGCAAAGGAGGAACCTACAAAAAGTGAAACCTACAATAACAAAGGGATTGGTAGTAAAGGAGAGAACCTACAGATGAGATAATTTGTAACAAAGAGAACCTATAGCGGAGAGACCCTACAGTGGTGATAACCCATAACATAGAGAACTACAGTAAAGATAACCTAAAGTGAAGAGAACCTAAAGAGGAGAGAACCTGCAAAGGAGAGACAAGCAAGGCTTAAGGAGAAAAACCGACAGTAAGGAAGGAGAAGATCCATTTTTTGTAACAATAGCTTATGCATATTAAATGATCTTTCTCAAGGAAGTTTTGTCATAAACTTTTTATGTGTTTCTTAGAAAAGGATGGGAGACCCTTAAAGTGATCGGAAGATCAATCATTTAAGTGATCGATAGATCAACTCTTCTAGTGATCCAGAGATAATTGTAAGTGGTTAGGGAGTGATCCTTTCATAACATTAACTGTATCCCTTGATAACAAGAGTGGATTGTGTGATTTAAGAGTGATCCTATCACACCATAGATGTAAGTCACACATTACAGGTGAACCATGTAAAAATTTTATGTGTTCTTAGGTGTTTATACTTGCTTGATATCCATACAGTTGTTCTCACATAAAAAAAAAGCAAGATAAAAATTGGATCATCAACTTTAATAGGTCACAAAGATTTAATATAAATAGATTTATAAAAAGTAAGCATCTCACACTATTCACCCCCTCCCCCTTTTAATGTGAGACTTAAGAAGGTCCTCATTATATCTTCAACAACTTTTTCTAAATTCTTAACCAACTTTTGAATAGATATTTTAGGTTTATAAAATTCCACCTACTTCCGATTAGATTCCAGTTGCTTTAAGGTAAACTCAACATTCTCATTTGTTTTCTTTTCCAACATTATAGCCTTATTAAAAGTGATATCTTTACTAAAGATAATCTTATTTAAACCTTGACACTTCAAATCTTTTAACTCCAGAAAGCATTCCTACAAAAATAACCTTTTTTGCCCTCAGATCCAACTTAGATTCTTTCATATAATAATAAACAATGCATTCAAATATATACAAAGAATTATAATCTCCTACAAGTTTTCCAAACCATAACTCCAAAGGAATTTTACCACCAATAACAGTAAATGGTAAATGATTAATGAGATGACATATATAAGTTACTGTTTCAGCCTAATACTCTTTACATAACCCTAAATTTTACAACATACAACGAATTTTCTTTAACAAAGTATGATTTATGAATTCTGCCACCCCATTCCGTTATGGTGTATGCTTAACAATGTAATGACATACAATACCAATTTTTTGACAAACTTTTTTAAAAAGATCACTGCAAAATTCACCTTTATTATTTGTTCTAAGGTGTTCGATCTTCTTTCCATTTTGAGTCTCCACTATTTTCTTCTAATTAAAGAAAACATTTAACACGTCATTCTTGTTCTTCATAGTATACACCCATACCCTTTTAGAAAAATCATCAACAAAAGTAACAAAGTAGTGTTTAACTCCAAAGGATGTTGTCTTTATAGGTTCCCACACATTTGAATGAATGTAGTCTAGGATACCTTTAGTATTATGCACCACTATTCCAAACTTTACTCTTATCTACTTTCCAAATGCATTGTTCACAAAAATCAAAATTATGAACCTTTGCTCCTTTTAACAATCTTTTGTTCACCAAACTACTCAAAGTATTTTCTCTTGGATGACCCATTCGCATATGTCATAACTTAAAAGCTTCTGACTCTGAGTTTTCATCAAAAATTGTAGTAACTAATTCAATAATGGTTCTTACAAGTTATTTTTCCTTATACCACTCATCACAACCAAAGCACTGAATACAACCTTTAAAGTTCTATTATGCATTGATATTATGTAATCTTTAGATTCCAAAACTCCTAAAAAGATGAGGTTCTTCTTTAGATTTGGTACATATCTCACCTCCATCAATACTTTGCATGATCTATCATTATTCTTCAATCATATTGAACCTACTCCTATCATCTTGCATGAGTTATCATTTCCCACATATATAACTCCACCATCTAGTTCTTCAAAGTTAAAGAACCATTCCTTATATGGACACATATGGTAGGTGCAACCCAAATTTAAAATCCATTCGTGGACTCCAAAAGTGGATGATGTACTAATCAATACAACGTCTTCTTCAAAGTTATTGCCCTTGCCCTTATCTTTCTTTCTTAGCTTTGGAAAATCCTTCTTCCAATGCCCCTTCTCATAATAGAATGCACATTCATCTTTCTTTAATCTTCTTTTTTATTATGATCTTCTTCTCTTTATTAGGTTATAGCTGTAGCTTCTTCCTTTTACTGTGAGTGCCTCTGATGATTCTTCCTAATTCTCCTTCCAATCCTTTTTACAAATTTCATAATTAAGCAAAGCACCACATACTTCTTCAAAAGACAAACCTTCCTTTCCATGAATTAGAGCAATATATAAATTTTCTAGCTCATCAAGAAGTGAACCAATTAATAACATATCTTTTTGGTCATCCTTGAAAGTTTCATTGAAATTCAACAAATCAGCAATCAAATGATTAAAATCATTAATATGATCACTAATATTTGTACCAGGTTTCATTTGAAAGGGATCAAGTCTTTTTAATAAATATAACCAATTTTCATTACTTTTCTTCGTATAATTATTTTTCAAGACATTCCACAGCTTATTTGCAAAATTTTCTTTCATAAAAGGGTATTTCTATTCTCTACACAGGTATGAGCAAATCAACATACAAGCTTTTGCATTCAATCTTTCCTAATCTTTTCTTTCCATACCATCCGATTTATTTTCTTCTAAGAAGATGTCTAAATTTTGCTGACACAATGCACATTAATTTCATTTTGCCAAACACCAAAATTATTTCAACCATCAAATTTCTTAACCTCTATTTTTGCTACCTTTACTTATAGCTTGGTGCTCAAAATGACCAATTCCTTAAAGGAGTATACACCCAAGAAAGGCTAAGGAGATACACACAGGTCCCACTTAAAATCCACTTTCCTTAGACTCTTATCATCTTGTTGATAGAGCTACCTCACTAAGAGGATCACTCCCACTGAAGTGGAGGGGTCACAGTGCTACCTTCAAACAAAACTAGTCTCTTTAGGCAAAGCTAACCCTAATCATAAGATACTCAAAAAATAACACCAAAGCTAATAATTACAAATAGCTAGCCAATTCCTAGATTACCCAAAAGCAAGCTCTAATACCACTTATTGTAGCATGTAACGTAAACTTAAATAAAGCATACATAACTACAAAATGCTAGCTAATAAATTAATTGTAGCAAAGTAAATAAGGAGAGAGAAAATAAGAGAACACACCAAAATTATATGGTTCGGCTTAATTGCCTCCATTCACGGGCCTTCACTACAAGGTTCTACTATGCTCCAAAAGGAAAAGCTTACAAAATAGGTTCAAAAGAAAACCTAATAATGATACTAAATTGTAAGCCAAATATACTTAATAGGTCTAATTTGTATATCTCTTTCCATACCTAAACTCATTACACACAGGTTTCTTTTATAAGTCATACCCCACATATACTCACCACAAGTTTTCAATATAGAACTCCCCCAAAACTCTAATAAGCTACCTACCAACAATCTTCTTATCTATGGCCACCATTTTAACTAAGACCATAACCACCACCATCTCTTGCTTTTATTGCCTTAGCCACCCTTACCACCACAACTATTATAACTTACCTCATTCCAAGTACCTCGACTCATAAGGGCATTAGTAGTATCAAGTTCCTCTTAATGTTTTAGTCAAATAAAGATATCATAAAAAGAAGTAATCTTTGAGGTGGAAAGAATCTAAGTTAAAGCAACATCAAATACAAATGGTAACCTGTGAATAAATTCATAATAGTTATTGACTCATGTTAAAACTATTGAGTTCTCACATAGAACTAAAAGGAAGAAGAACGTTCAACTTCTCATACATCCATTTAAAATCTATAAAATATTCAATAAGAGAACTCTCTTGCTTCTTTGCACAATAAAACTCCTTGTTCCCTTAGTTACCATTGAACCTTCAAATGCCAACAACTAACTTTTAAGGTTTTAAACCAATGGTACAGCCAACAATTCTACAATTTTTATATCTTCCTTCTTTGGAGCTTCCTCATTGCAGCAAAACTTGACAAATTAATTACTTCATGGTTCTATAAATAATTGAAGACAACGAAATTCAATAAGCTTACCACTACTAGTAGTTGTCGGGCTACAGTACGAAATACCACGAATGTTCTGCAACAAGTCAATATTAACCCCTTTTCATCCCTAAATGGAGTACATGTTTCATGTCCATATGACCTTACATCTAAATTCCAAGGTATTTCAATTTTGTTGTCAAAAAGAGCAGCAAAAACAATAGCTAATAAAACACAATGGTGCAAACAATGGTTTCAAGAGCACTACTTGTTGGTACAAAAGCAGAAGTTAACGCAGCGAGAAAGTGTAATTAACAATAGGAAATCAATGACAACGATTGAATTCCAAAAAACAAAAGGCACAAGCCACCTTTAGAGAAAAATTCTCTGAATTAGGTTAAAGTGTAAGATGCTCTGAGTCCCCTTTCACCAAAAAAAAAACCTTAGACTATATATATATATAGTTCATAAATTTAACTAAAATTATGAAGAAGCCTGTCGGCTTGGACCTGGTTTTAAAGCTCATCACAGCTTCTTATCCTTTTCTTGCTTGTCCATTTACTCCTCAGTTATCTAGTCCACATCATTCTCTCTCATCAGAGAAAAACTCGACCTTGAGTTCTCTTCAGGATATAAAGGTGTATCATGTGGATGGAAAAGAGATAAATCAGCTACATTGAATGTCTTGGAAATGTTCATATCATTAGGAAGCTTGACAATATAAGCATTTTCATTGATTTTGCGCATAATTTTATAAGGACCATATTTCTTTGACTATAATTTGTTATACTTGCCCACAAGAAACCCAAACTAGTAATAAATAAGGCATTCCTATCCATCCAAGCATTCTTTTTTTACCCTCTTTAGGTAAATCTATATACTTTAATGTGGCTGCTTTGGCTGAATTAGTCCTAAATTTAATTTTTTTAAAAAAATTGATGGGTAAAGCCTTTCCATAAAATTGCACCAAGCAGAAAAAAGATGTGGGAATTTTCCAGTGTGCACGCGCTCAAGTTAGCAATTGGAGAACTACTACCGAAAACTTTGTTGGTGGGCCCCGACGGATTTTGGTAGCCAACCTATGACTGCCACGTAGGAAGATTTTTGTGACGGAGATTCGTTCAAGCTACCCTTTCGGTTTGCGCGGTCAGAATCGCTAAACTCTGTCGCTATTTGACCAAACTACCCTTCATGGAGCTGATGAGTCAAGACAATTCAGACTCGTTTATTCACAAAAAAATTTGTCATAAATTATTGAATATGCATATAAAATACATATAATAAGTCATAAAATCCCAACGTCATACCCTTAATTCTATTTCAACAAGACACCACAATCTATTTATTTATTTATTTAAATGCGATTTGCTTTCTATGATTTGTGTCTTTTGCAAATTACCTTCCCTGCATTATACGTTACATGTGAACTGCAACGCGAATCATACTCGTTCAAATATGAATTTGTTATTATTTTTTTATGTTATTTCAAAGAGAAATTTAGAATTGTAGGTATGAGATTTTTTATTTTTTGAAAGTGATGTGAAGTTATTGATTTTTTTAATAACAATTAATTTATTAACAAATAAATCATGCAACATCTACAATAAAATAAAACATCTTTTTCTCTTCATACCATTAAATAAAAATAATATATTTTTGAATTACTTAA
Organism: Ceriops zippeliana; assembly: GCA_037897445.1. Lineage (NCBI taxonomy): Eukaryota > Viridiplantae > Streptophyta > Magnoliopsida > Malpighiales > Rhizophoraceae > Ceriops > Ceriops zippeliana. The sequence goes on along the minus strand of JBAPLH010000107.1, from coordinate 2,511,515 downwards.
TATAATAAACTATATCTTAATTTTAGATGACATAACATCACTTTTTTTTTCATCAAACTTTTTACTTTGAATTTTATAGCGAGAAAATATCCTTATTCATAACTATTCTAAATGAAATCTACCTCCGTAAAGAAGAAAACAATTTAAATTAACTATGATTAACATCTATATTTACAATTATTATTACCAAAAAATTTATAAAAAAAAAAAAAACAATCTATAGGACGTGGCCATCTAAAGAAATAGCACCTGCGTTCTCTTGTATTGACAATCTTGTATATTTCAAGTCTTTGAGCTATTTGCATTCACATAATTATAAAGAATAATAATAAAAAAAAAAAGCATATGCCCATATATCAATTGAACAACAAAGCTCCCCTCCTATTTTGATGTATTGGGTGGAGGCGGAATCCCTGGATGGGGTGGGGGCGACCATGATCACCATAAAATTCGGAGCATTGAAGTCAGAAGCATCGCCTATTGTGAGCGACTTGTTGCCATACAGTGCCAATTCCTAGATGAGTAAAATACTACGGAAGGTTACTTCAAGAAAAATTGGGAGGACATCAAACCGAGTAATTTTGTCGTTTAGTATGACAGTCTGTTCAATTTCAGTCTGTACAAGTCTCCATCTCAGCCAAGCTGTAACACAAATCTGACAGAGACGGGGGCAGAAGGTGGTGCGTGAATTAACACAATCAAGTGATTAGGGACTGCAAAAATCCCATCCAAAGTTAAATAAAATTTAACCATAGACCTCAAAAGGGGAGAGAATATGCAAATATACAATGGTTTGGAAGCTAATATCAGAAATTTAGAGCTACAATTGAGCTCAAGAGTTCTGAAAAACTCCAAGAATTCAGTGATTAAAGAACATCAAAATGCATCAACTCCAGATGGATGACTTGAACCAAAATGCACCTCCAAAGGTAGAGACAGCCAGTGGGGAGAGAAAAAGATGGAAGGATTGCCTGTGACTTTGCTTGCAGTGCCTACGAGTGGCTTCCCATATTCAATATTGTCATGGTTTAATTTCTAATGAAACAAATGGTGTCACCAATGCAAAGGTAGTTCTGGATTGCAACACATTTCAAAGTGAATGTGCCATGGTTTCTGAGGTATACTTTATCAATTGCACATATTTTAGTATATATGTTTGATTAAAACTATTACATCTGCAAAACAAGCATAAAGAAATTACGTTTATTGCAGAATTTCAGTGAAATCATGACAAAAAACTAAATTTTTGAGAAAAGTTTAATGCACATTGCAAAACAAAGTGTTTGAATCACACAACATGACAATGCTAAATTTTGCCTTCTCCATTAGGTCTGGCCACATCCACCATATGCTATACAAAAGCCATCAATCAAAATGAAGAAATGCATTAGGATGCATGTAATTCACATACAGAGATTAAAAAAAGAAAAGATATTAATCAATAGCAGAACAATGTAAATCTCAGTCAAGACTTGGTGTCAGTCCATTGCGTGGCATTACATTGGATCTCCTATATCAAACCTGAATTTGGATGTGAAACAAGGGATAAAAACCTTTTAAATATTCTTGTTTCCAGACAAATCTATCCGACAAAGTTAAGGCCCAAACAATTGGCCTCAAAAACAGCAAACAATGATGCAATGCAATCCAACATCTCAACACTTACAGCTTTCATCTGATACATCAAAGAACAGAGCACAAATACAGAAAACACGTGGTTGTAGAAGAGAACAAGGACAAAGGTGAGATGCAAATCAACGGAAACATAAGGATTTAATCAAGAACCAAATAACTAAGCAGCCACACCAGCTACTTTAACTCCTATAACTTCCTTTCCTTCAAAGAATCAAAATTTTATGGCTAATAGTAATAACAAACAACAAAATCACAATTTTACCATAAAACCTTTAACTTTCATAATCTATTCACTCATATTAAACGTAAATATCTTGCTAGGTTGTTGCAGTATACAGAATCTGATTTCCAATGGCTTACAAGAGGTGGGAAAATCTTACAACCAAGAAAAACAACATAACATCTAATTTACAAAATTTGGAGGCATGACAACAGCATTGACATCAACATTTCACTTCCCAATGACACTTTGTGGGCTTTACAAATGTAGGTACAATATCATCATTGGATGCCAAATTCACCGACATGCCTGCTGTAGATGAATCTGCAGAGAACCCTTTTCTAACCATTTCAATCGGAAGTTGAATTGCGGTAGTTGAATCATTATTTTGAAGAAACACTTGGACCAATACATTAGAAATGAAACTATCAGGTAAACAACCACAATCTTCCATTTTTGTAAACAAAATTTATGCATGTTTAGGGAACCCTTCTTTACAATGACCTTTACATCAACCAAGTCCTCTTTATTAAAACAAACATACCAGAAGGTCTAACCAATACTGCATTATCTATTAATAAGGCTATTATAAACAATAATATTAGGATCTAGCCCTCTCTCTTGCATTGCTTTAAATAGTTTTATTGCCTTTTCCCAAGGCATCAATCAAAGTTTATCAAATCTGAAACATGGCCCTTAAAGCACATCTCCTTGAACAGCTCTTTTGCAGCCCAAAGCTCTACTTTGGCACAAACCACTAATAAGAGACAACAATAGGAATGAATCCTTCATGGCACATCTCATAAAGAATCTGGTTGTGTCATCTATTCTTCTACACTTACAATACTCTGCAGTTAGAATGGCATTAGGCCTGCATCCCCTAGCAATCATGTCGGGCTTAACGCACTTCTAACCTCATCACATTTCATAACAAGTCTATTTGTGTCATCTACTCTTCCACACTTACAATACCAGCAGTTAGAATGGCATTAGCCCTGTATCTCATAGCAACCATGTTATGCTTAACACACTTCTAGCGTCATCAATTTGATTTGTCAAATTGAGTCTTTATAAGAATAATCACACCTTCCAAAGGCATCAATATAAATGACAAATCCTTTGCGACACATTTCAGCAAGGAGTCTGTTTACTTCATCTATATCCAGATGCTATAACTCATCAATTTACTTTGTCAAACAATATCCATCCAGACTTCATCTTCTCTTGCTATAAAACCCCTTCTCTTATTATACCATCACAAAATTATTGACCCTCTGTCCTTAGTATTAATAAGAGAATTAAATACTTTAGCCTTAATTTACCGTAATGATAACAAATCAAGTCCTGAATCATCTGCCTGAACATGCCAGCCCTCCATACAGCCGGCACTCCAGACAATCGATTAAACAAAGTTAGAGCATCATCAAGATTTCTGCAAAACTTTTCCCTCGTATCTGATTGATCGAATAATTTTAACAAATCAAAACACGAATCCTTTCCAGAAATTGATAACCAAAAGCATACCTTGATGCCAAAACACTCACCCGGATCATCTGTCATAATGGTCAATGAAACCAAATCGGGACTTAGGATGAGCGGTGACGATGCCTATTGTGAAGGCAGCGGCGTCACGAAATTGTTTGTAAGAAGATGAGGGGCAGAGGATCCTTATGCTGTAAACATATACATATATATATATATAGACATCTAATAAATTAAAATTTAAGTTATATATTATTTTTAATTAAATGTTTATTAAAAAATTATTATTTAATTATTATTAAATTTAGATAAATTTTCTTCACATTTAATTTTAATGTGAAAAAATTTAAAATATTATTATTATATATTTAGATATCTAAATTTATATTTAAAAAAATTAATGAAACGAATCCTATTCTATTTCGGCCTTTTTAATGTCAATTTTTTAATGTTAAGATTTAATATTCTAAATGTCTAAATTATTTAAAAATTATTATTATTCTTACATTTATAAATTTATTCATCATGAAATATTTAAACATTTCAACACCATTATAGTCATATGTTCTTAAAATAAATAATAATATATAAAAATTAGAAATTATCTAAAACCAGGGCAACACACAAGCATGATTCTAATCTAATGGTATATTTGGGAAATTAAGAGAATTTTGCTGCAATTCTAACAACAACATTAATGGAATTTCTAAAAGAAATCATATTTAAATTTTACTTTATTATTTGCCTGATTTCCAACAACTTACATATGAAAATATGATATTTGTATGACTCGGTTAGTTGATGTAATTATCAGGGAATTGATGTTTTGAAATTCTAATTAATTGTAGATGATGGTAATTGAAAACTTTTATAAGTAAATCTAGCAATCATTTCACCAAAATTAATTATTTCTTTTTTCAATAGTTATTGACAAGAAATATGAACACATCATTGTGGAATCAAGAGGCCATGCATCGACAAGAAAAATACTTGTGTATATTTTTATTTAATTCATTTGACTTAAATTTACTTATATCCATCAATATATCCTATTAATTAATTTTTTAATCTTATTGTATATCAAATATAATATTGTAATATATGTAATACTTATATCTTATGTATTATTGAATTAAAGATACTAAATATTTTGTATTTTTAAAATTGAAAACCATTTTAATTTTTAGTTAAACCAAATAAACCTTCGTTATTTTTTTTTTCAATTCGATGATTGGAAAACCCTTGAATAAAAGTTGTTTTAAGTTACTTTTTTTTTTTCTCCATCTTCTCTGCAAATTGGTTGCAGTAACAGCATAGATGAAATTCATTCGATTCAATCCAACTCTTGCAACAATTTCTCTGCTTAAACTCCCCTCCTCCTTTTTTTTTTTTTTTTTTTTTGTTTTTCATATTGTTTTCCTTAAGATTATATTCTGCCTATGCTCTCACACACACAACAAATCTTTTTCCTTTTTTTTTTTTTTTTAGCTACATATTTTCCAAGAGTTACTTCCAAAGATGCAGTAAAGATTTGATCATTTCCAAGTTTTTAAGGGAGAGCCTCGTGACATCTACAATAAAATAAAATATAAGTTTCTTTTCGTATTATTAAATAAAAATATTTTTGCTTGATGCGTAAATATAACTGAGTTATGATGAAACTTTAGCTTGATTTTGGATGATATAACATCATTTTTTTTTCTTTTAAAAAACTTTTCACGTCTTTCAAAAAAAAAAAAAAAAAAACACACACACACACACACACACACATACAAGAGCTTGGCTAAACATGAATCACTTGTTAACACAATACAACAGGATACCTTACCAAACATGAATCACTTATCAATATAAATGATAGTGGAACGGCATAACCTTTACCTATTCAAATTGCTAACAGTTTCTTATGTATAGTCTATATGGATGAAACAAAGCAATGGAATTCAGCACCGGGCTCTGTATATAGCAAAGAGCACATAAAGATCAATCTATGGTATAAGTTACGGAATGATAACAGACATCTTCCTGCGTAGAAACATCACTGCAGACAACAAATTTAATGTCCCTTTGAACTAGATGCCATCTGCTCTGCCTGTTTAGTCATCCTGAGTAAGTAGCTTGTCCGGTGGCTTACTGAAGCTTTTCCCTGAAACAAACCTACAGACAGCTTCTTCAGCTATACGGGAAAATCATGCTCCGCTCAAGCGATCCCAAGTCCCATATTTTGAGCTGAAACTACCTCCACCAAACTTTTGCACGTGCTCACAAATAACTGCTCTGGCACAAGCATCCCAGGACCTCGCTATCTCATTGACTGACATAGGCTGTGAAAGTCTTTGGAGACATGCACTAAGTCTTGACTTTGCCTTTTCGGAAAGATCCTCAGAGTCATTACTGGCACGGTACACCAAAAACAACCAAATCAGCAAGAATCAAAAGGAGATATCTGTGATCAAGCTGGAAAACACAAAATGAAGGAAAATGGTTTGTGGGCATCACAAGGTTGAGGATTCAGATATGTAATGGCTCCTTTGTTATCCCAGCTCAAAATAGCACATAAATTGTAATCCTCATGCCTCAAGGCTATATTTTCACTTCTTGATGCAATAGCAGAATTTTTGTCCTATTAGCCTGAACATGGAACATCTCGTTTGCTCAAGTCATCAAAAGCTAGCCAATTTTCAAATAGCAAATTCATTCTACAATTCTAAGACTGAGCAGTATTTTTCCAGCCATGTTCCACAGCTGGCTGGTAACATCTTAGACGTGCATATTGAAGCCAGTTAAGGGAGTTAGAAAAACTTTCTCCCCAAAATATGTTTTCTCAAAATGGATGCTTAAGCTTGACAGGAGGAGGAAATTAGCACCAGGAATCTAATCACATAATTTCTTAATCACAATGATTGGTAAGTAGGAATTTTAGGCTGAAATTTTGTGAATCAATTTGTAATATAATCGATAGTTTTGCTATAAAAAGCAAACATAGCCACGGTTAGCTTATATCCACAATCCATAACTTCAGCCTTACCAAATAAATAAATGAAACAGGTTCAAACCCCCACTCTGTGTATGGAAGGAAGCTGGCTGAGGGGGCAGTGTTTGAAACAAAGTTCCAGATAGAGACCGAAAATTGGATGAATCAAGCAAAAGCACAGTAGCGCTGAAAATGGTTTAGCTTCCACAATCATATTTGACAGTAGAAGTTTCCTAGAACTAGGCCTTAGACCTCTAGTTTCCACACCTATCTAAGACTAGAGGTCACTGATAAGCATAAAAAAGAACATTTTGCTTTGGTCATCATTGTGAATAGAACGGAAGAACACCAAATTACTAGCCTCTTCCAACCAATTATTACTCCCATGGATTCTTTGACTTCTTGTAAGTGAAATTTGCTATTCTTATCATAACCCCATCTCCGCCTCACACACATGCACACAAGGCACACAGGTCATCTATACAAATCTTAACAGATTCATGCTGGGGAAACAATAACAATAAAATGTTGAGCTCCTATGTGGATCATAATGTTGCTGACAAATCAAAACAACTTATAATGCAAAATATCTGTTTATCGGTAATATAAACTTATAGGACACATTTTTAGTCTGGTGGAGTGGTCCCTAATGTGCTGCCATTATATTATTCTACCATGGTGTAAAACTGGGGCATGCCTAGCTACTTAAAGGAAACCACATGCACCAACTAATCAAGTTACATTACTGACAAGTTTGATGACCATTACCATGTGTAGTGTAATTACTGAAACCTTTTGACTTCTATTTTGGTTAAACATCTACATTCCAGGGCAAAGATATCCTTAGAGTGTAAGTGAAGTCATTTCTTCCCTACAAAAAGGCTAAAGAAACTGTTTCAAAAACTTCCTTCATACAAAAGGATTTCTTCAAGCAAATATTTCAATGGAAAGAAATGTGAACGTGGTAAAACAAAATAACTCTGTGACATTGACAATACCTTGAGAGATAGATAAGCAACATCTTAATCCAGTAACAAAAGGATGGGAAGAGTAGTAAGAAACAGAATGCACATTTTCCTTACCTGACTTCAATGGGAAGCTTGTCTAGCAGTATTGGAGAGCAATTTGGATAATTTGGAGGAACAAGCAATCTAAGGGGCTGGATTGATGACTGCAGAACAATGAAACACAATTAAACCCAAAAAGTATGATGCAGGTGGGTAATATATTACTCAACATTAGAAGGTCTGCAACCCTACCGTTTGTGCAGAGGCATACAGTGATTTTAAATTAGGACTTAGAGCCACAGCACTAAAAGAGCATTTGACAATAGTTCCTTCACCGCCTTCAGCAGAGGCAGCTGCCACTGCTGCATTGTGATCAACATCTTCATCACTCACATGGACCACTGTGTCAACAAGTCGCTGATTTATTTCCCTTATCTCCACCAAAAGAGCATAATCGGCCTGCCATATAAATTTAATGTTTCAGAAGAAAAAATCAACATTCTAAGACCACTCAACATGCAGTTACAATGTAAGCAAAGTGACAGACTAGGAAAATTTCTTTTTCTTCCATAGGGTCAACTATTTTGTTCTTCTCTGTATCTAGTTTGAAACATTCTACATGATAATAAAATAAGGTCAGGAGAAAAAGTCACCACAATACATGATCTGTGGTCTTAGATCTATGCAGCCTTACACCTGGTTTTATGAAGAGACTATACCTGTGAGTTGAACTTGTGATCTCCACAATAATGATTTTTTGCCTCTTTTCTTCATTATGCATAACACATTGTTCTAAATCAGGTGCAAAAATTGCAGCATGAAAAACACAAAGCATGACATCTAATAACATGAAAAATTTGAGAGAAGAAGATCTCTCGCCCAGCAGGGACTAGTGAATGGCTTTCTTCTGAATGCAATGAGAAACTATGCCTAACAAAATTTCTATGTAGCATAAAACCATATATCATTAAAGTTACCTCGATTCTTGGCCTCTTGATTCTCGACATTGCAGTTGACTCCAAATCAGATGCTTCCAGCCAAGTCAACTGCTCATAACTGCCACTTGTGCTACTAGCTGAGAATAGAACATTCAAAGGCACAGCACTTATACGGCGCTGCATTTTTCTGGTGTCAGACATCCCACATTGGGCAATGAAATTTCTTTTTTCCAGAAGAAAACACTTTGTCATGGCAGCCAAATCCTCCCCAACTGCAGCTCTGCAACAATTACCTGGGATTTCTCCTGCAATTCTATCAATCATAGAGACCACTGAGCCAATATCACTGATGGATGCACCCAGTGCTTGAGGAGACAGAGACTTAACCTGAGATGAAATTAGGGTATGAGTAAAAATTTCTTTCACAACAAACACTAAAAGCTAAAAGGAAATGTTCAATATGATGTCTTATTCATTTGCATAAGAAAAAAGGGTCAAAAGAAAAAAAAAAAAAAAAAGAGTACCGCCTTAATCAGGCGCTCAATTGGTTGCTCTGTAACACTTGGCTTGCTGGAAACAGTTGTCAATGCAGTACCATGGGCACCACCAGGACCAGTAAACTCTGAAAGCAAAGGTGAGGCCAATATACCAGAAGTGTCAATTGCATGAGATGGAGCAGTTGTTTGCCCAGCAATTGTCTGTTGGTGTCCAAATTTTCCAGAATTTGAGAGAGAAGAAATGCCATGCGTGGGTTTCTCAGAATCTCCTAGTGCAGGGGATAGAGACAAAGGAGTTGAAGGGGATGGCACAATGAAAGGGGAATTTGTAGATGGCAGAGGAGTCCCAGTCTTCATTGGAGATGGTAATAAATATTGCTGGTCAACTTGTGGAGAAGAATGTTGTGATAATTGTGGGGAAGCTGCTGGAAACATCTGTGGCGAAGAGATTGGCAAGGGACCTCCTTGTTTCATTTGTTGATGGGGATAATCTGTGCACTGACCCAATAAGAGATGTTGCTGAGAGACCCCTGGCTTCACATCCACGCTCTGCCTAATCTTCAGCTGATTGGGATCAGTCATTTGGTGTAGCTGCGGAGCCTGGTGTATCTGCATCTGTGCAGGCAGCTGCTGCTTCGGTTGCTGGTTTAACTGCTGCTGCTGCTGCTGCTGTTGTTGTTGCAGCATATGTTGGTTCATGAACTGCTGCTGCATCTGGCACTGTTGGAACTGCTGTTTGAGTTGCTGTGTCTGCAACATCGGTTGTTCTTGCTGTTGCTTCAGATGCTGGTGTTGAAGCATATTGGAATTTAACAGAGTCAATTTAAAAGCATTTGGTTGCAGCACATTTACACCATTTTGTGACAAGATGGTGTTAATGTTTGCCTGTTGAGGAGTGCTGACAGCAGTCTGTTGTGGAGAACCCATAGATATCTGCTGTACTGAACCCATCACATTTCCTTGTCCTGAATTTAAGTTGGAGCCTGGCTGAATTGCATTCTTCATTTGCTGGGATGTACAAATCCCAGATAAAGATGATAGAAAATTGTGCTGCATGCTTGATATATTGTTCTGTTGCATGGCTGGCACAGAACCTTGCAAGTTCATTGTCTGCATCTTGGGGCTCAATTGACTCTCATGCGACTGCACTTGAGGAATTTGGGATTGTGATTGCTGCATGGCCTGCATATGAGGCTGGGGAAGTTGTCCTGGCTGTAGTGAAGGGATAGGCTTTCTCAGTCTCTTTGTGTTTATGAAATTAATTATCTGCTTTTCATATGAATCTAAATTGTCCCTCATACTGGGAGTAATATTACTCTTCGAAACCTGTAAGAGAAATATACTTCGCTCCAACATGGTCTTGAATATTTTTAGCTTTTCAAATTGATTTGTGTTTGGCTGTTGTGGAAGAGACTCAAGCTGGGAAATGAGAAGAAAAATAAGTTTCAGCAATAAGATTGAATGCATGCTTCAAAATATTGTTGAAATAATTTTCTTTGTCCACTCACTCTTCCAACATCAATGCATCTCTCTGTCTCTCTCTCTCTTAAATACTTTTAGTGTCTCAAATTCATCCATCTTTGCCCATTCATGGAAGAGAATAATGGGAAATGAGAAAAGCATATGTTTCAGCTAGAAGATTGAGTGCATGGATCAAACATTTGCTAAAATAACTTTCTCTGTCCAATCAGTCTTCCTACATTGATCCATGGTGCTCTCTCTCTCTCTAACATATGTTGAAATAGCTTTCTTTGTAAAATATCTTCCCACATTGTGCACAGGTCCCTCCCTTGCCTTTTGGGATTGAGGGCAGGTTATGTAGGGTAATCACTGTAGCTTATATGGTTCTCCCTCTCTACTTTCCCTCCCAACCATATGGTCAACTAATGTCACCGAATAGACAGAAAACAGTGATTTGAACTCTGAATACATTATGAAAGCTACAAACTAGACTCAAGAATGGGAGTTAAAGGAGAGATTAGGCAATGAATTCAAAATTCAAGACTTGAACTGTTAACATACCCGCTGTGACTCCGCAGCAACTTTCTGGTACAATTCATTTAATTCAGGAAAATAAGTCTCCTTCATGGCTTTGATCTAGAAAAATGTGACACGGTCAATTGAATGCTTCATCTCTTTAGATGTGAGACAGAGAAAGCATCAATGTTACAATCATGCTTCTAAAGAATTGATTCTCAAGGTGGAACAAGGCCAAAAACAGGTGTAAAGGGAAAGGCATGAAAGAACAACACCCCCCCCCTGGGCAGGCAGTTTCACGAGGCATAGATAGATCATTCTTTAAACTTTAGAGGAGTACACTTACATCATGTTCATCAAGAACTCTTCAAAATTATTCCTTCACAAAGTTATGGATGAATGAGTTCTCATTCCCACTTTGTCATGCTATGCCTAATCACAAAATCTCCTGGCTTGCTTCAAATATGCAGTTACGAAAAGTAGAAGAAAACTAAGATCCATCATTTCACTTTCATTTGTTCAAAATTTGTGATAAGAAATGGTGGATATGGTCACAAGTTTAATCATTCAGGATCACTTTCTCCCTTCCTATTGATCATTTGTGTTTATGTCAAATTAGGACAACATAAATTAATACTCAAATTAAAAGAAACAAGACATAAAAAGAGAACGAAAATTGTGCAATGTGAAAGTAAAAGAAACCTAGGAAGACCATTGTCTCTGACAAAAGGTTATAAACTTGCCTTTTGGTAGAAGTCCTCCTGCCAATCCCTTCCATTTGTATGTCCAGTCTTTGCTGCTGAATCCAGTGAAGCTGAAACAATTACACAAGTATTCTCATACATAAAGTCATATGAAAGAAACACAACATGATGTACAGGTCCAATAGCACCACATATCAGCTTAACTCGGACAGAATTCTCAATTGAGAGTAATGAAGCAAATTAGACATGAAATTTAAGTTTCTACTATCACAATATACTTCTCAAAGCTCTGGATATTAATACCTCCTAGATCTGGGGGTTTGCTACTACTGCCAACAGCATTGGATGGCAATGTGTTGGGTAAAGAGTTGTTCTCTATTGTCAGCATCTTGAAAGATATTTTTTGTAGATAATCAGTCTGCAATCACAAATCATCAAAAGAAATTAGGAATCAAAAGAATCCAGTGTCACCAAAAAGCAGGGAATGTACAAGCTCAATCATAGCAATATGGCAGATTTCATTTTCTTTTACTGTTTCTCCCAACCCAACACCCTCTCCCTGGGCATCCCCAGAGAAAATTCCTTCCCCACCTATTCTTTGCCTCATCATTACCATTGGAAACATTTCCCTCCCACTAGAAGATCCGTTTTACATGCTGAAAAGGCAAATTTGTTAATGTCAAGACAATAGATCATTAAACTCTTTAACATTCCAGTGCCAGTTGTTAGGGTGAATAAAATAAATTTGGAAATCTGAGCACTTCAGAATTACCTGGTCTGTGGCCACAGAATAAATCCTGTCCTCAAACCTCACAGCAATTTTTTCCAATTTTTGTAATTCATCTTCACCAGAGATGGAAGGCGCTGCTTTAATGTCTCAATTCTATGGATGCATTGCAAGGGATTCAATGTTTCACAAACATTTAAGTAGACAGTATTAGTAGCAGCAAAATGAGCCTCAATTGGCCAAGACTTTTAGCAACGTAAAAGCTCAATCAAACAATGAAAAAAAAAAGGACAACATATGGTAGAAAAATCATGTCACCCAAATTATCCATTCAGTGAGGTACACACACTATGTTAATTTTATTTTTTCTTAACTTTGTTTCTGTTAACATAATTCCACGCGAAATTCTGGAGATAACATGCTCTTATAGTTTACTCAACCTCTGTCTTGGAACTTCTATGTTCTAACATTTCAGAATTTAATAGTTCCCTTCACATTATGGTAAAGCTTTTCCCACATTTAAAACTGAAGTACAGACACTAAGTTAATTTTATTTTTTCTTAACTTTGTTTCTGTTAACATAATTGCATGCGAAATTCTGGAGATAATGTGCTCTGGTAATTTACTCAACCTCTGACCTGGAACTTCTATGTCCTAAATTTTCAGAATTTGATGGTTCCCTTCACATTATAGTAAAATTTTTCCCACATTTAAAACTGCAATTAGTTAGTTAGGAGATCCCTTAAGAAAAGAAATGAATTCACCAAAATAACACTTGGGAAAAAATTAAACTGAGATTCAACTAATGATGAGAACTAGGGATTACCAAAAATTTTGAAAATTAAATGTATGGCCAATAAACTAAACAGACAGTTTTTTTTTTTTCATTTTTCCTTTTTATTTGATTGTTCAGGTAGAAATGAGAGTTGCTATCTGTCAGCTTGCCAATAACACCTAAGGAAACTTAAAACTCCTAAATTCAGTATTCTAAGTTCATTGTGATAGTTGAGTAACAAAAATCCCCATAAAAAAATCTCACATTTTGTTCAAAATTCTCTGCCTTGCATCCAGCTGCAACTGAGCTCTCCAATCACTTTTTTCCATGGCAGCTGAGCCTCCAGAGGCAGCAGGTCTTTGGTTATTGGCATCCATCAGATTTTAATAAATTGGGAAAATAACTGCTGCTAACAGTACAATAGAAGACATGCTGAAAGTTACTGTAAATTCTTAAAAAGCAGTGAAAAACCACATAAAATGAGAGAAACACTACAATAAGGTGACATGAGCACAGCATGAAACTGATTATTGAGAAGTGAAGAATAGATTCAAAAAGATTCCAATGGTAGCAGATAACTTGTTAAATTTCATACTCATCAGCATGTATTGAAAGACATAGATGTCATTCAAAGATCTTACAGAATGATTTACCATAAACCAGGCCTAATAAAAGGCATTCTCCATTCTAGTGCAAAGCCTGGATAGTCAGTTAGCCGGCTCCACCTGCGAACAATGAGTTCGCCAAAGTTCAGTCATGGGGCAACAAAAGCATATTTGCAGATGCAGTATCATGTGTTGTCAGTGGCTTCTTGATGTGGTAATGTACGAAAAACAATCTGAAACTAAAATTTCTAGCATTGCACTTGGTTCCTATTATATATTAATGCTAAATAGGTTTGTAAGTTCATTTGCACAAGCCAAAATGTGATATCAACAGCAGCTTGCTTGTACTTCTTATCATATCCACTCTTAACAGTTATTACGACACTATTCTGGATCAACACCAATATTCTTTCCAAAAAGAAAAACAACATAAATGCAATTAAATGCTTTACTTGCAAAAGAATATCCCTCAGTACTCTAAAAAGCAGCACTTTTCTCAAGTATCCATCAATATTCACTCAACCTAAGAATAAACTTGCCTGCATTTGTAAGACAATCCTGCAAAGACAAACTGATGACCAATCGATGCTCACCAGCATGCCACATACACCATGGCAGTCCTCAATTGAACTGGTTGTGGGTTTGGGCTTACCACATGTAAAAATAATTCTTTCACATTTATCTAATTTTATGAATCTCAAAAAAAATTATTTTATCAACAAAAATTAATTTTTCATATATGGTACTACAATTGAGAAAATGTAAGTGCAATAATGACATACGAACAAAAGTAATCGATATCTAATAAATCAAATTCATAATTATTTGCTTAATACACTAGTAATACCAATACCAGTACATGCATTCTCATTAAAGAATAACGGACACACGGATTATTGCCTCGTACGGAATAAGAGAATGAATAAATTTGCAATTATTAGACTAATGATTCGAGAATGATTAACAGAGAATCAACAAAAAGGAAAACGTGTGGGATCTATCTAAAATCTCTAAGTAGACTGCATGATCCAAAAATACATGCAAGTAAACTTAAAGCATTAACAAGGAAAACCCTAAAATATTTCCATATATAAAATTAGCCTACCAGGTTATCAACAAAAAAACAAGTGCCCCAAATCAAAGACAACTCAAAATCTTTTCGATTGTTGAGTAGCCAATTTTCATACCCTCCAAGATCATCTTGGAAAGATTTTAATTGTTTAAAAGAGTGTTCCTAGTGCAAAAGGCTCCCATTTGGATCTAGGGATAAGTCAAGTGTATGCAGCCTTACGTTTTCAGTTGCATAATTAACAATGAACAAAGATGAAGATATATCAATATCCATGACAATTCTAATGCAAAAGATGCCATTTTTGCTTCAACTTTAAAGAAGTATATGGAAATTATGATGGTGATTGGAACAAATACAAAAGGAAAACCTGACTGGAGCCTTGGTTTGATTGAAAAATGCATTTGAATTCCTCTTTTCTTTTTTACCATCTTTTGACCCATAATCATTAATTCCAAGCCCCTGTTTGTTGGCTTGGAAAAAGAAAACCAGCCCTTGAAAAGAACTCGTAGACTTTCCAATGAATAAGCATACAAAATAAAGTTTAGAGATTTACATCAATCCGAACAATCCAGCCCCAAGTGAATAAACAGTAAAGTAACCCGAACAAAGCACATGAATTGCAACTCACACAAGCAGAAACAAGAGAGAAAACCCAAAACATGTCTAGACACACAACCTTACCAACAGCCTTGCAGAGACAACAAAGCACCTGAATTACAACCCACACAGACAGAAATAAAGAGAGGAAAAAACACCAAAAAAAAAAAAAAAAACCATGCATAGACAAACCTTACCAACGGCGTTGCAGGGAGGAAGGGGGCTGGTGGTGGTGGGCAATGGAGGGGTTGAAAGGAAAGAGAGAGTGTGTGTGTGTGTGTGGTTTTGAAATGGACTTGCAGAGAGGAGGGGCGCTGGTGCTGCTGCTGCTGCTGTTGCTGGTGGACAGTGGAGGCGTTTAGAGCAAAGAAATAGGCTTTGTATTTATGGTGTCTCCAAAGTGAATTTATCACTGTTACATGTTTCGAACAGTTTTCCCTAAGCGGCAACACGATTGATTGATGAGATTCTATTATAATTTATTTTAATTAATTTATTTAAATATATAATAAGTGTTAACACAATTAATGTGACAACATCACATTTATCATATGTTACATATTACACTTCCTTAATATATATATATATATATATAAGTTATAATAATAATAATTTACAATTACAATATAATACGATATAATATTTTTTTATGATTGCATATTTATTTGGTATCAATTTCAAGTAAATATGTTGAAAATGTTGATTTTAGTGTCTTTTATTCATTACTCTTTCTTCTTTTCTTTTTTTTTTTAATTTGCTATTTGCAATATAACCCTTAGCTCTCCCCGATGCAATTGGTCTTCTAAAGGTTCTTTCTATTATTATGTGGAACGAGTGTGAATTAATGGAAGTTGTTGGCTTTTTTTTTTTTTTTTTTTGACACTTTATGGGACCCCCACATTTTTACCAATTAAGCATTTTTGTCAAAAATTAAAAAGACCAAACTGTCTCAAAGCCCTTAACAATCCAATGTTGCCTTGTGATTTTATAGTTCATTCCTATGAATTCATCTTTGTCGTTGTTAGTCAAACGAGTGACCAACAAAATTTATCATGACCACAACCATTATTGACTAGGCATCTTTTGTTACTGTTCTAGACTTGAAAGAACTAGAAACCCCCCCCCAAAAAAAAAGAAAATCCCAAATATTAAAGTCTAAATTTTTCTTTGATTTTCAAATTGAGTTAATAATCCCCCCCCCCAAAAAAAAAAGATGAACTTAGCACCTTTTTTGCATTTTTTTTTTAATATCATTATCATTCATTACAAGAATCTTGCATTTTGTGTCATAAATAGTATGGAATTGAAATACCTATGACATAAATCCATTTGCCTGTCAATGTGGCTTCCTTCGGCTGCAAGCTCGGTTCCTAACCGGCATTTTTAGGAAGAACACGACTGAACTGCATTCTGGTTCAGTTCAAATCATTAATTTTGGTTTGGTTATGGTCCCAATTAGAATTTCAATTTAATTATACTTCTAACTTGGTCCATTTAAAAAAAAAATTCAAAGTTCTTAATTGAATATTTTTGAATCTATAAGGCCAACATTTCCCTAAATCAACAAATAAGATTTTATCAGGTTTCTCCTTTTACTGTAAACGCAACCAAATATAATTACTTGATTAGTTGAATAACCAATGCCCTATAATTCATTTCTTTCCTTTAAGAATAATTACTAATTATTGAACTTGTTTAAATTAGTATCACATAAATAAAATATAGATAGAATTAAGGACTAAAAAACTTTTGTTAATTCAATGATTATTAATAAAGAATTTATTAATGACTTTATTTGTATAATTAGTGCTTACCTATTTAGTGGTTAAACATTTTTCCATTCACCAAAACTCAATTAAAAAAAATATTTTAATTGATTAGTTAACAAATCAATGTATGGATTTCTTTCCTTAATTACCTGTAATTACTAATTAGTATATTTGTTTGAAGTGAAACGCGATATTTATTTGAATTTATAATTAAACAATATACATAAACGAATAAGAAACTTAGTATTAACCTAATTTGTGTTATTAATGCTTACCTATTTAGTGGTTAAATATGCTGAATTTATCAAAACTCAATTAATTCGGCCAATGGCAAGAAAACTCTTTTTCAATTTAGAAATATATATTTTTTAAATTTTATTTTGATTTTGAAAACGTTGGAATTGCTAGACCCGAACCGTGGCTGATTGAACCTCCCCCATGATTCTAGTTTGAACCAAAATAATAGACTAAATTCAGCTCAATTTTAGTTCAAAAATTGGTCTAATTTTGGTTCGAACCGAAATTGAAACCCTGCCTACCTCATATCTTTAAACAGCACGACATGGGGTTTGGCTTCAAGAATTATGTACTTGAAGACAAAACGGAGAAATTTGTTTTTTTTTTTTTAAAAAAAAAAATTACAAATTTGTGTAATTTGTGTTGTTTTCAAATTATTTTTCGAGATTTTATAATTTTTCTTTAAATACAAGCCACTTTTTTTTTTTTTTTTGTGTCCATTTGACATGACGTGTGACATCTATTTTCCCCCTGGTATGCCAAGTAAACGAGCAAATGGCACCATTTGTGATAGGAAACGCGAAATTCGTATTAACTAATAACAAATAAAATTTATGGTAAAAATGTTTTAAAAAATCTAATTCTCTTTTATTGACCCTTTCAAGTTTGAGTTAAACTAATTATCAAAGTTACTTCAAAATGTGCATAAAACACTAATATAAATTATACCTCCAAACTAAATCGCCCAGCTAAATTATTATTAACAATTACATTTAATTAAAGTTTATTAAGGGTAAAATCATCGTTCATATCTTTTATTTTATTAACTTGTTCAACAAACATAATTTTATATACTAAAATGACTAGAACTGCAACTTCAAAAAAAAAAAAAAAAAAAAAAAAAAAACAAACAGAAACATAGGACTCTCTATTTACATCATTTAAGATAAAAACATTGCATTAAACTTGAGCCAACAATTTTTTCCTTTTATATAAGTTGTCATGGACACAAGTGAGGTAAACATTTTTTTTTTTCTCTAAATTTGGAGGTAAATTGATGCATGTAAAGTTGCTTTTAAGATCAAATGATTAGAGAGGAGTTTGACAATAAACGATCTCACCAAATTTCAAAATTAAAGAATACCACCGGTCAAATGATTGATGCAAACCGTTGCTGGGAGAAACTGAAAACACATGCCACGACTCTGTGTGATGCGTATCAGTTGACGTCCTTGATTTATTTAGGTGGCTTATTGCTTCAAGCAAGAAACTTGTTTGCATACTTCATGAAATGTCAAGGAGCAAATGACTGAATGGGGTCTCTTGGTTGCTCAAAATAAAAACATGGACAAAACGTAAGACCAGAAGTTTTTATACTGCCAGAACACACATCAACTTGCTCAGCGAGACTCTTTGAGGCAGAAAAATAAAACTAGATGACTCAAAACAAACCTCAACAACAAAAAGCAGGCATGGGGTCATTCCCGACACCCTTGTAACCCTGTCCAGCAATTATTCAACATCACACACTGAAGATACGAAGGCATAAGAAACCTACTCCTGATTCCACTTGTTGGCAGCATAAGCAGATGTCTGAATCGTTGTGAGACGTTCTGACACCCAATTTATAAATGATCTTCAATCCATTTGCATACCTATCTGATACAGTCAGATACAGCCAACACATTTGTTGTGTCTGCATCCTGATCGCTGACTGCTGCTTTGCTTGATGGTTTGATAGCTGCCACCAGTGTTGTTGTGACACTATCCACTGATTCTGCTTTTGTTCCAGTAGAAAGTAGTGCTCTTGAGACCATTGTTTGAGCCATTGTGTTTGCACTAGCTGCTGTTCCTGCTGCTCTGTCAGATAGTAAAGTTGAAATACCTTGGAATTTAGAAGCAGAGTCATATGGACATGAAACATTTACTCTACTTGGGGATGAAAAGGGGTCAATATTGATCCGTTGAGGAAAGTTCCAGGTGCACGGATACTGCAGCCCCATGCCATGTTGTTGCGGTGAGCTTATTGAATTTCCTTGTCTTGGATCAAAATTGGAACCGTGAGGACATGGATGTGTTAAGTTTTGCCACAATGGAGAAACTCCAGAAAATGAAGGTACAAAAACCTCTGAGTTGCTCATCTGCCCTATTGGTGCCAAACCTTGAAAGTTCGTCGTTGGCCTTTGGGTGTCCAATTGATATTCAAGGGAATGCATTTCAGGAATTCGGGACAGTTGTTGCTGCACAGACTGCAGATGACCTTGTCCTTGCTGCTGTGAAAGGACATATTTCCTGTGTGCATTGATAATATTCACCGTCTCCTTGGAGATGTCTAACTTTTCCCTGGAACCAGGCGAGCCATTATCTTGTGGATTCTGCGAGGATGTTGGTGTCTGCCCAAAGGCATCATTAAAACTGTGCATCTTCTGAAGCCACGCTGGGTTGAATTGTTGTAAAGGAGAATCAGTCTAGAAAAACAAAAATGAGATATGTAAGATATCCGACCTTGGGATAGACTCTTTCTAGCAAAAATTGATAATTTCTTAAAAGGGAATTTGTTGTCATTCATCATCTTTTTATTTTAAGACTCATGTACAGTCAATACTAAGCTGAACCTCACATCAAAGCGAGCAACCTATTACTGCCATAAATAAATTGGGAGCTGTGATTTTTCAGTTAAAAGAAAATAAATTCATAACACATACAAAGAATAAACATACCTGCTGTGACACAAGCATCTGGTGCGTCTCATTTAATTTATGCAAGTAGGTCATCTCCATGGCTTGAATCTACAAAGTGAAAAAAAAAAAAAGGATATCAAGTACATATCCTGCTGCAGTTATCTTGGTGCCACAAGAAAAGCAATGCATTCTTTTGATTCAAAATTTAGAGGAGATACAAAAGAGGTAGGGAGACCTAAGATGGGGAGGAAGAAAGGAGAAGGGGGTTAATTTCCTTACCCTGTTTCTTTTGGTCAAGACTAAGATCTACTTGGTTTAAATTATTATTGTTGACCTCTTGTCTTTGTTTTGCATGCTATGACAAATTTCCTATGCCCCTTGCCAAAACTCTTCAAAAAGCCATGCTCGGCTGTAAGGGAACTTGAGGCATGTGAAAGTGTGCTACACTAAGCCATCTAACTTTCGTCTATGAAAGAGTCGGATCGTCAGGTTTAATGGATTTTAACTTTACTAAATTTTAAAGTCTCGAAGAGTCAACAATACTTCTTAATTGCACTAAACACGGTTGTCTCTTTGCATGTATTCAGCAATAAAGGCAAACTTACAAATAAAAATTGAACATTTCAAATTCATATGTATAGAATATTGAATGTACAGAGAGTAACATATCTTAATTATATAACCAAAATAACCATGCTCTGTTGAACATGAACAAGTCCCTTTTATGAGTTCAACTGTGACAACTAAGAACTGCTAATTTGATCAAGCAATGTAAAAAGAGAAATAAATAAATAAATAAATAAATAAATATATTCTTGGTACACAAAGATCCAAGTACAAAACAAAATCCAAAATGAAAGCAATCATACGAGGGAAAGTATTCATCAATATGGAAAAAAGGGACTCATCTTGAAATGGCAATATCATTTATTTAATCTAGAGTAGTGCTGTATTTGCTTATTCAAGTTCCTAAAAGGAACTAAATGGTTTCTATGTAGCCTCCCATATCTTTAAATCATTATTTCCATTATCTGAGCAACCTAATATCAATGTTGCTTGAGTTTAATGAAACAAATTGACTTTATCTAACAAAAGGACAAGAGAGTTACTCTTTGGTTTGCAAGCTCTTGCCAACCGAATCCATCTTCTTGTTCTGCCACCGCTGTAAAATTTAGAGATTCTGCAGAATGAGATCAATATGCAAACCACATTTAGTCAAACAAAATTATCACAAGAAAGAGTCCACAGCTTTATGTCAAGGCACTCTGATTCACCTCAACACTGTGATAAGAAAGGTGAAATGCATATTCTTATTGAACAGATACATCAAACAGAATTGAGAATGAGAGTGACACCATGTATTTGACCACAAGCCATTCTAGAATCTAGACTTAAAAAAAGAGTCCCAATTTCCGAGGTTCCTACATGTATGCATCCTTATCCATGTTATTCTAGAATCTTTACTAAAGCAATAATAATAAAAGGAAGAGAGGGAGAGAGAGAGAGAAAGAGAGTGAGAGAAAGAACACGCCTACTGAAGAGGAGAACATTGATTTCTAACAGAATCAAAGGGAATTTGTCACTGTGAACTCAGATTCAAAAGAACTTTGATACTGAAGGATATAGGAGGATTAAGGTGGGAGTCATAATTCAAGCAGTGCATAAATATGCACATATCTAACAATTTAGATGTATAGAAAATCATAACCATTTATTTGCTTTCTTAGACTCATCATATCCTTTCTTATTAGGATTTATTTTGCAGATGGTAAACAAACTATGTTTACGTAAATTAGAGAATCTGCTAACGTCTATTTTACCTATATTTTACGATTCTCTGCACCCCTTAGTGTACGACCTTGACCACTAGATGTCTTTTTTTAGAGAATCTATCATCCTCTACCCCTAAGAAAGTGAAAATCTTTTTGCCTGGCAACTGCGGTTAAAAATAAAAGAGAGATGCTACTTTTTTCTAGTTTGCCACCATCCCAAGATATTAAACAAATTTCCATTACCTTAAGAGAACCACTAAAGTTGATATTCAAGCAATGGAAAAGAACTGACAATTATATGGATTATTAGCTTTTTTATTTTGAAATAAATAATACAATCAAATAATTAAGTCACCTAGATAGAGAAGATGTATACAATTTGGAGTGCCATTTACAAATATGACTTAGTGACATCTATACCGGTAAGACACTAATAAAAAACCATGCTTGAGTTGATGGCAAAAGCAAAGGAAAAGAATAAAAAATTCTTCAGATCACCTGGAATAATGGACAAAAGCAACTTCTCTGGACCAAGAAGTCAAGTAATATGAATATGACCCATCTCATTTTCCTTTAATCACCAAGAATGACTTACACAAAGTTCTCTATGGAAAAGAGATGGAGATTTTACCAAAATGTACCAATTCAAGGGTGGGTGTGGCACAAAAATAAATGCATCACAGCACCTGACCGACTATTGATAGCATTTTTAGTACTGAATGCAAGATCCAATTAAATAAATACCAACTAAATTTGCATTCATTGAAGTCATAATGCAAGGACACATGTGATACAGTGCAATAGAGTCCATGGAATAGCACCAATGCAGGGCCTCAATAATTTTGAAAACCAGTAATTTTGCTTAAAATGCAGTCAGTGGTAGTAGCAGCACATAATGCCATATTAATTGGTGCAAAAATTCCTCAAATAATTCCAGAGACTTTCTAAAAGTCATATCCTAATAATTAATGGGTGTACCCAGAGCACAAGGCTCCACTACACTGTGGTGTCTGGGAAAGGATAAGATGTACGTAGCCTTACCCTTGTATTTTCACAAAGAGGCTATTTCTTGACTCACACTTGAGACCTACGGGCCAAAATGGAATAATCTTTACCATTACACCAAGGCTTGCCATTTGTCTTATCCTAATAAATATGAAACAAAAACTGCAAAACACTCTTGTTAAGCAACATACGTGATGATGCTCCCGGATCAACTCCTGGGGATTGACAAAGCTGCTTTGGTTGATAAATTACATTATGCAGTTGCTGCAAGGGGCCCAATTCTTCTTGATCTGGTGCTTGCGGAATTTGGTACATATTATGTAATAAAGTATCATATTGTTGTAGAAACTGTTGTGATAATTGGTTCTCTGATTGCATTTGCTGGTTTGCTGGTAGTGAGGGTGGATGTTGCCATTGGGTCAGTAGCAAATTAGTTGCACCATGATGCTGTTGTGACAGTGGAGGCTTAAGCTATTGCAAGAAAAACACAAAAATGAACAAATAAGTTACATGTAGAGTTTAAGGCAATCCAAAGTGCAAAAGAATCTTTTTTGGGGGAAGTGGGGGTGGGGGAGGCTGGGGCTAGATTATCCCTCCTTTCACTCTCACAGATTGTGTAGTTTGCCAACTAGGTCATTATGCTAAGCTATAGCCAGAGGTTAATTTCAAGGTTTAGGACCGACAAGTAAATCAAAAGAAGTTCTAAACTCAGTAAAGGAACAAATTAGCTTTGAAAAATGTGACAAGAGAGGAACAGGACAACAGAATAGTCATCCCCTCATATTTCTATTTCTCTTTTGATTTTTGGAGCCATAAGACCATTCTATGCTAGAAGAACTAGTGATGTGAAGGGAAAAAGGAAATTAAAAAAACTATTTAATTATTATGCTCTCATTCAGGGCAAAATAGGAAACAAATAGCTGTTTTATTCTATAATTGGAGAAGGCTACACTCAAAAGTGCATTGTGACATTTTTGAGGCAAAAATTAAATTGGTAAAAGCTGCACTAAAAAATGCATGAAAATACATGTTCTTAATTATTCATTGAATTTTAAGCTAAATAAAATGGGTGTTAGAAGCATGACTAATCCATTATCATATGTATCCCAACTTGTGAGGTAGCCAATCAGTAGCTGATACTTGACTATAAAGACCCTGCCTTATCCTCTAGCTATAAGTACCCATAAAGTAGACAGAAAACAAAAGAGAGAATACTAAACAATGATGGTCTTCATGAGCAGATAACTTAGATTCTGTTCAATGCCTCACAAAAAAATTTGATGTTGAAAGTTCATCATAAACTTATATAGCATACTGATATAGTAATTTTTGGTATGGAGAATGACATACGGGAGCAAAATATGGTTGGCTCTGCAGTGAAAGGGATTGAGCAAGGCTACTTCCTTGATGCATGGAACTCGATAATGAGAGCAGCATAGAAGAGGAACCTGGACCAAATTGACAAGGTTCTATTTGCGGAAAAATGGCAGATTCAGCTGGTTTCTTGCCAAGGACATCAGAAAGCTGTTGCTTTATCCCAGCCAAAGTACTCTCCAATGTTTGTATCTTGTCCTGAAGCATTGCAACAGCCATCTTGGTAGTTTCATGCTCTTTAGAGTAGACTGCATATACCTTTGATAAGTCTTCAACCTTTAGGCATGTTCAGTGTTAGCAAACAATATTCAAAGAAGAAACTATGGAAAAGTTTGGAGGAAGAGTTTAGAATCTTATTCGTTGATGCAAGATATATTTATCTTGTAAAAATTTTAACCTTGATTTTCGTTTTGTAGGGAAAAAAATTCTAATCTTGTTATTGTGGCTAACTAGTGCTCCAGAACTGGAAATGTAACGTAGAATCTTTAATTTGGTTGAAAGAAATTATAGCATCAAGATGTACATAGAGAAAAGAAAGTGCATCTTTAAGGTTGAAAAAAATAAAGAGAACACCAAGTAAAAATGTCTTCCAAATGGGTCGCTCATGAAGAATTCTTGTATCATTAAAAAGTCTAGCAAATATCAGTGAAATAGAAAAGTCTTATACAAACTAGATTGAGAGTAAAAACTCCTAGTAACAATAGAAATCTACAGTTATTACTCAAGAATATTTTCCCATAATAATTTGGCATTAAATTAATTGAAAATCTTAAATAGGAAAATATATGAATTTCAAAAATAGAAATAACTACCTAATTATCAGTTTTCAAATGTCTTTTTTTTATCACTCACACCATGTAATGTGAGAGTGGTGAGGGATCTTCCTCGACTTTGGAAATCAACGGATGAATAAAAAAAATAAATAAACAAGCAATTCAATTTCATGGCTTTTAAATTTAATTCTTGTTTGGAACTGCAACTCTTGCACCCCCAATGCAGCCGCCACTAAAGAAGTTGCTTTTGCACATATACCTTCTGCTCAAGACCTAAAATTTATTTCCTAAGTAAGAAAAAAATGAGACAATAGAATACAAAATTCCTTTTAGCCATTTATGACGAATATGTGTACAAACACATGATATTATCTATGCACTTATGCATTTGAATGCATGACACTAAAAAAGAGAAAAAAAAAAAAGAAAACCAAGAATCGGGAAAGTACATCGCCTGTGGCAACAGCATAAATCTTGTCAGTGCACTCCAGAACAGCTTTCTTGCGTTCTTGAAATGCCTCTTGGCTAGAAGATGGATGATGCCTCTTCAATGATTCTAACCTATTCCTGAGACAATTTTATTTGACAGATGGTGACCATTAAGGCGTAAAGTAACCATAAGCAAGAACAGACAATCCTAAAAAAGAAACATATCAACAGTATTAGAAAGAAGAAATAGAACAGAATGCTAGACTGACCACATTCACAAAACATGTGAAAGGATGATTGTATGAAGAAAGGAAAATGCTTGCAGCAGCGAAAAATGCTGATACAGTGCTACTGCAGTGTTTCCAAGAATCATCCATATAGAAATTGTTCCCTAACTTTCAAAAATGTTCACTTGAGGTACCAAAATTTTATTGTACTCAACAGACCTTTCACACTTCTACTTTTGTAAAACATCAAATTTAATTCACAACAATACCAAGTCCAACTTAATTCATAAGTTTCATTGTGCTCCACAATAACAATTATCAATTAACCATTGTAGTCATATTCAGCTCCCATGTGGTAGATATAAAACTAAGAAGTTGGAAGACATGAAATTATTTTACATGTTAGCTTTTAGATTTGTTCATTAATCCATGTGTTTAATTTGCATAAGGTGCCACTGGGGCATCTAACCATGTGATCATCATGTAACTAATTAGATTATGAATTATTCAATGACTACAAAAATAAAAGATAAGAGGTCAATTGAACACAAGCAAAATTTCAGAGTTCAAGTGAATCTTTTTGACAAGTTATAGGGCTGACAATTGCCTTAGTGAAAACTATTTGTTTCTTAATTGTTTTTCTTGTTGTTAACATGCTTTGAAGAGACAAAGCATGCTGGATTTTTTTCCCTTTTTTCTCTTAAGGATACTCAAAAGGAAGGAGGACAAAAATGTAATAATAATATGTAAGAATAGTTACAAAATGAAGTATAGAATAGGAAAAATATAATAGCACAAGGACACAATAAAACAATTAAAAAACTTAAGAAAAAAGATAGAAAAATAAAAAAGGGCAAAAAGGGAAAAATTGCTGTTGAAAGAATAGTAATTGACCATCGACAATTAACTTTATTGCATAAACATATATTTCCTTTAATTTTTTTATGCAAAAATATAACTATATGTTTTCCAGCACTTTGCCAATACAAAGATAAACTCTGAAACTTGAAATGGAATATATAACATCCCTACTTAAGGTCAAGCTTGAAAATGTGATTGTAGCACTTACCCTTCCTTGATAATTCCTCGCTGTAAATTACACGGCATTTCAGTTCTCCAATCCATCATATTTAGGCCTCCCCTTGGGGTGTTAGGCTTCCTGCTATTGGGGTCCATAATTGAATGAAAACTCCTAGAAGCCTAGAATAAGGAAAGGTACAGTCTGTTACAATAGACCCAAGAAAGAAGACAACGAACTGCAGAACATGCAAAAAACTGCAACAAGGGGTAGAAAGGATAGACCACATTGATTCTTTAGAACCAAAAATTAGATTTCATGTATTTTGTTGGAAAGTCATTGAACATCATCATGACATGACTGTGTAAAAGAAAAACTAAATCTTTCATCAATTTCAAAAATTAGGAAATCTTGAGTTTCAAAGGAAATGAGCAGCCGATCAATTTAGGAAAATTCTGTTTCAAAATTAAATTGAAAGATAAAAGCAAATTATAAGTTCCTTCTTATCAAGATTAATTTAATGACATATTCTACAAAAGAATCTATATTTAGGCTGTGATTTGTAAATATAGCCCATTGCATGTTCTTCCCATGAACCTTTTGCAAGAAAGCCCTGCTTCCAGGCTAACCTATAGCTTTTACTGCAAAACGAAGAAATAGGTACATAAGCATGCAATCTATCTGCATAACAAAAAATGTAGATATGTAAGGATCTCCAAAAACAAAGGAGAAGGAAGCACTTTGAGAAGTGGAGCCCTCCTAGCTGATGTTGTTGCTACTTTTTGTGGCCTGGGAAATGAAGGATGGGAGAGTGAGATGAGCTCAAGGACCAACCAAAGTCAACAATCAAAGAGACTGTCTCCAGATTGAAGCAGTATGAGCTAGCTCAGACTAACTTTTATAGTCTCTATTTGTAGTTTCACAAAAATTGAAAAAAAAAATTTAAAAGGAAAATTTCTAGCTTCCATAGATGCTAGTATATGAAAGTTAGGTAGCTGCCGTTAAGACACCTTTACATCCCCGTTTCATGACGCCGTTATAGAAAACTAATCTAGAGGCATTTGTAACAGCAACTACATAACTTTAATGGTCATGCCCTTCCCCGTAAACATCCGTTACACTTACAACTTCAACAACATTAAAAACCAGAGGCACCTTTTGTCCAAATGTCTTATTTCTTTGTTTTGTAATTGCTTTTGAAGGTGATTCTTTCAGCATTGTTAGTCAAATCATGCTAATCTATGCCTCAGATGCATTATACAGATTAGAAAAGAGGAAAGGTAAGGGCAGCAGTCATGACCATTGTGTAGCATTCATGAGGCCTCCTTCCCAATTTTACAACTACCATGATACTCAAGTAAGTGGACTTTTTCTTCTAATGTCTTTTCATATAATTAGTTAAATGGTACAGAATTAGAAGTACCAAAGTGTTCTGCTTCCTAAGCACAATGGAGGAGGTGACTAATAGTACATATTGACTAGTAAAAAATTTGATAGTAATTGAAAGCACAGTATCTGTTGTTCCTATATTTGGGTGATTTTTTAGCAAGCCTTAAAATGCACGAGTATTGAAACAAATGATTATCATAAAAACACTATTATGGTTAGCTTTTCGTTACTTTCTCCATTCATATGAAGTGACAGTTCATGATGCTTGTGCAACAGGGCACATCCTGGTTGAATCCAGGAATTGTTGAGAAAACTATTCCACCAATCAGCCATAGAAACCTTTACATTCTTACAACCAAACTTTACTAAGAAAATATCAAAATTCATTCTACATAACAGAATATAAACAAAATATTATACAAAATCAGATAGAATAGGAAGAAGATTAAAACAATGTGCATTAGAAAGGTAGTTCCAATAAGAAAGCCACATCTCCAATACAAGGATTTTGTAAGTAATGTGTGCACATGCAGAAGATAAAGCAGAGAATGAATATAAACAACATTTTTCATGCAATAAAGAAACAAACTTTAGTTAGGCATTCCCAATGCACGAGATTCCCACATTGTGGGGATCTAGGAGTCGTAAGAGGTAGGCAGTGGCATCTTATTTTTTTCACAAAGAACAAACTTTAGTTAAAAAGGAACAAATTACCCTTGCCTTACAACGTAGAAGAATTCAAACTACAACAGTCTGATAACCCATTCAATGCATTTAAAATTTTCATACGTATGATACTAACTCCCTCCACACAAAACTCTTTCAATTTGACTGTCAATACCTGTTTTTCTTTCTTTGTTTATTTTTTTTTTCATGCTCTAGTCTTGAGTGAATGCGACTAAGAAATAAGAAGAAAAGAAAACTAACAGCTGAATAGTCCAATACCTCTGCATTTGAGGGTCTCTGTCTCTCGTATGAAAGCCTCTATCTGATATCAATCCCTGGTTGTATGGCAATTCCATTTTTGGTATCACAATGGGGATCATTGCCTGAACCCATCTCAGAATCTGGTGGGGCAGCGAGAATTAGACAGTATGATCGAACGTAGGAGGCTTCATCTGCTGCTAGCATCATTCTCGTATCTCTCTGTGTCTTTGGTCTCTGCATTTGCTTGGGGGTTTTGGTTGGATTCTGCCTGGGTCAAATAGGGTTCAAGGGATTTGACTTTTGTGCTCATATTTTTCCCCTTTTAATTTTATAACGAATTTTCTTTTAATAGAAACAAATTAATGTTCTATTTTTCTTTACTTATGCGCTTCAATTCTTTTTTTTTTTTCTTTTTTTTTTCTTTTTGGGTCTAGTATCCTTCTTTCCTATTGAAAGTGTATTATATTGCTTTCTTGATTTAATTAAAAAAATTCTGAACTTAAAGCCAAAAAAAAAAAAATCTATTTAATGGTGATTCAATTAATAAAATGGCGAAGATAATAATCCTAATTTTAAACTCGCACTCGGGTGTCTTTACATAATTTTCATATCAACCTCATGCAAAAATTTGACTAATAATTTCTTGAGAAAAAAAAAAAATATATATATATAAGAGAATATATCTTACAAGAAAATGATAAGGGTTCCTTGCATAGTAATTTTATTTGTTACTAAAGTCATTTTTAATTGCTTTGTCTTTTATGAATGTTAAATTAGTCCTATTTTAAAAAAAATTTATGCCATTCATTTTATTATATATATAAAAAAAAGATATATATATTTGACAAGACCAGCATGAGAAATCTCAATACTAAAGCTATAGCTTAATACAAAAGAAATTTTAAAAATTTATATAATTATGAGAATATTTCAACAAACCAAGCCTAATAAGAGTTAGCCAAGCTTTCTAAGATAGTTTAGATATCCAATTCTTTAAGGTTTTGGCATGAGATATCCTAAATCAGATAACATAGAAATATAGTTTGTCTCGTCAATAATTTTAATCACCATAAAATGAGAAATTAATAACCAAATAATCAATCTTAATAGGTATATTTTAATGAGATATAAAGAAGAAAAAAAAAGATCTTATGCCATTATAGATTTTTAAAATTAAAATTTCAATTTTTTAAAAAATTTTGATATCAATCTTAAAATATTTAATTTTTTAAAGTAAAAAAATAATAAAACTATTAATAAATTTTATCTAATCGATATATTCATAACTATTAAATTAATTAATTTAATTATTCAATTCAAATCAATAATCCAATTAAATTTTTTATAAGATAAATTGATTTAAGATCAAAATTACTTCAATTAATTAAATTAACTTATTAATTATTTAAAATATATACTTTTAATCGATATACAATCTCAATTTTTAACTTCAAATAATTAAAAGGAGTACACAATACACAAAATTTCTACACATTGTATAATTTTTTTTAAAAAAAAATTATTTTGTTCCTTAAAAACTGATTTTTATAACTGCAAAAAAAAAAAAAAAACAACAACGTAAGCTTCAAGTTACAAAAGTATAACACTTAATTATGACACCAGAATTCAGCGATTTAGAACTTAAAAGAGACATTTGCAAAATCATAATCCGGCCTACTAAGAATTGCTGCTCGAAGTTCCAACTGATTGGCCGGCGCGCATGGTCGGAAGCCACGCCTGTCCCCACTTGTCTCCCCCATGCATGTCTCTGTCTAGAAACGCCTGGGCACCAAACCCATGCATGACCTTCCCCCCCCCCCCCCCCCCCCCCCACCCCCCGCGTCCTTACACTGACACACAGTTGTAAATGTCATTTGCAAAAAAAAAAAAAAAAACAGACAAAAAGATTTAAAGCATTTTTTTATGAACCCGAAGCCCACTTTCCTTTGTCTCTTTGCACTTTTCTGGTTGTGGCTGTGGGAAGTCAAAACCAAAATAATCTTCGGTCACCTGCGTCCCTAATGACGGACGTTAACATCATTAACGTCCATGCTAAGAGTCCCCGTTAATTTAGACTCCGTCAAGTAACGGGGTTTTAATGGAATATGGATGTTAAAATGTGTTGGGTTTATATATATATATATATATATATATATTTTTTTTTTTGGCACCCTTTTAGCATTGAATTGCTGTCAGTATGGCAAATCGCCTCGAATATTGTGTATTAACTATTTAGTCAAAAATGGCAAATGCTAATAAATATCATAAATACAATATCTAAAGGAACATTAAATGTACTTTTTTTTTTCTTCAAATTAAGCACTTGTCCAAACTTTTATTTTTTGGCTTTTAGGAGGTATTAAACTAAATCCTCTCTCAAAATGAAATAAATATTTTAAGCACATTAATTAATATAAAAAATCTATTATTAACATTATTGGTTCATCTTTAAAAGTAGTTATTGTAATAGAAAAACTCTATTATTTTAATTAGCTTTATATTTCTTTTATGAAGAAAATTATTATGAAAGTTAGTTTAAAGTTTTAAAAAAATTGTTAATTGATCCCAATTGAAAATTTTAAAAATTCACTTTAATACCATTGGGTCAAAACCCTTTAATATAAAGAAAAACACTTCTTAGAAATAAACACAATCTAATAAATTAATAAAATAATACATATTTTTTATTTTTTTCTCCTTATTAATTCACTCATAGAATTATTATATTGTATTTTTTTACCATTTTCTCTACATATTAATTTATTGTGTATATTATTTATATTATTATAATAATATTTATATTATTTTTTAATTATATTTATTATTCCTGGATAATATTGCTATATATTAAAAAACAAATGTCATAAATATCGTGGCTTCGGAGAGTGTGAACATTTAAGGCGATGTCGAGAACATTTATTACAGAAACTTATTTAGTTTTTTTCAAAAATAAAATTGAATAATTAGCAATGACAATGGGTCGAGCTTGCTCATGTCTAATTTTTATAACCTGAGGTCCGAAACTCTAGCTAGCTCGACCCAAATTTGTTCAGGCTTGGGATTGGGCTCACATCGAAAATCATCGTAGACCTTACTTTTTTGACTAAATATTTTATTATATTTAAAAATAAAAATATACATAGTTCACAAAATAATACTAGTTATGTTAAAATAGTTATTGTAATAAAACACTCTATTTTTAATAATTTTGATTTATTTAAAATACATTTATTAATAAAATTATTATAAAAATTACATTAACATAAATTTTTATCAATTAACTCCAATTAATATCTAAATAAAAAATGACTTTAATATTATTAGGTTGAAGCTCATTATATAAAGAAAAATAATTTTTTCTCTCATTAATAAAATGTAAAATTATTTTGTAATAAAAACTAAATTATACTATAATAGATAAGGACATTTATGTAGTATTTGTAACTATTATAAATGTGCAAAATTTTGCCCAAAAAGTGAAAATAAGTTAAAATTTTAATATAATGTGCAATTTTTCATTAAATAAATGCATCCTATTTTTTTTTTAAAGTACTATTATTTGTTTTGAACTACTATAAATGTGCATAAGCATTATACTAATAATAAGTTCAATAACACTTGTTGTATAATTAACTATAATGATCACAAATAAAATTATGTCCATAAAATATATATATATATAAATGCAACACCCTATGGCATGTACATATATACTTTATTTAAATTAATTTTTTGATTATATGATAATGTCTAAACTTTATTATAAATATTTATAGTCATCATTCTTAAGATAGGTATTAATTATTCTCTTATTTGATAACTCTTATGTTATCATATCCTTATTGATTAAGTACTAGAATGCTAATGTTGAGTCTTAACTTGGCACCCCCTGACTTACCTTTGTTACACAGATCACATTTTTTATCAGATTTAGGCATTAG
Source organism: Ceriops zippeliana (assembly GCA_037897445.1). Classification (NCBI taxonomy): domain Eukaryota; kingdom Viridiplantae; phylum Streptophyta; class Magnoliopsida; order Malpighiales; family Rhizophoraceae; genus Ceriops; species Ceriops zippeliana. The sequence continues at coordinate 2,478,763 of JBAPLH010000107.1, read as the reverse complement.
GTCCTTAACTTTACTTTATTCAAATTTTTGCTTAATTAAAATGGTGTTGTTTGTGAGAATTGATGTTATATGTCTTTATCATTTTTCCTTTTTTTTTTTTCTATTTGACTTACAAGTTTTCTTCATTAAGATATGAGTAAAAACCCTACCACATTATCTAATTTTTTTTAGTAATGAAGCTTCGTCCATTTCTTTTAATATAGGCAACAAATAGTCACCCTTAAACTTTAATATGAAAACCACAAAAAAAAAAAAGAAGTAAAGGACTATAAACAATACACAAAAATAGTTAAAATTGATTCATCTTTAAGTATAAATCCTAGGTTACTAAAAAATCAATTAAGATAAGTTCAAATCCCATATAAGTAAAAGGTGAAGAAGTAATTAATCACTCTTCTTTATTAAAATCAAATGCTTCACTTATGATTGCTTAAAAAAGGAATATAGTAATTGAGGTTGGTATTAAAAATATATTGATATATGTTTCCTATAATAATTAACATTCTTAGTTAAGTTTTCACTTAAAAAGTTATTAAAAATTACAAATTTTCATTAAAAATGTCTTAAGAAGACTAAAATTCCTTGCTCTAGAAAGAGGTAGAAAATTTTTTTAATCTCCAAATTAATTCATTTTGTAAGATATAAAAAACCATATTAATATTTTCAAATTTTTTCACTTGTTTAAACTACCCTTACATAGGTTTCATGCTAAATTTGCCCAAATAGAAAATGGTCAAATCTTGTAGAAAAATGTTGGTTTAATTCCTAAAATTATGGCTTAATAAAGAGGGGTAAAAATGTTTTTTTATTAATTTATTCAAGTTTTACTAACATTTATTAGTCTTTGCATATTTTTTGATATGTTTAAAAATAAGGTATAAAATAAAGTATGGAAAAAAAGGTTAAAATAGAGTGTAAATTGATGAGAAATAAAAGAAAAATTAACAAAAGCCACTACATATTAGGTGTTAGTTTATTGTGCCATTATGGATTCATTCTCTTCATACAGATAGTTGGATTGTATAAAAGGTATCAATAAAGGCATTGTATAATAGAACATTTTGTTTATTATTATACAACATAATAGTTTTGTAACTTTATAAATTGTTGTATTATTTTTAATTAATTATTGTCAAAATTATACAAAATGATAGTCATATTATTTATGTTAAACTTGAATATGCCATTTGAGGGTGATGACTAAGTTAGGTTTTAAGGCCTTTTCATTTCCTTATGGGTTAGATGCTTTTAAGATTTATTATAAATTCATCACACATAAAGTTATATTGTAACCACTCTGCCCTTAACCATTACCATAGCTAGACTTGAATTAGATCATAAATTTTGTCAATAAACAACGACTTACTTGTAAAAATGTTCTCATTTCACCTTAACTAGATACATTACGCTATAGGATAAAATCTTAACAACCATCATTTGCAGCATTAGTCCAATCTGCACCACGTATCCCATACATCTTTAATCAATCATAAGACTATTCATGAAACTCTCCACTATTTGAAGCATATACATTATACTATTCATGCTTAGTGATAATAAAGAAACAAATGAGTGGTTGACTCTTACCTTATAAGCTTAGCAAAGTTAATCCTTACCATATATCCATTATCCCTTCTTAAATTGGATTGCAAAGGCATTTTTAGAAGTCATAAAAGGATTTTATTAAAAATTACCCATTCTTTGCTCATTATTATATAAAGTTATCCTTCTTCCTTTTTGTTAGCTTATAAATTAATTTAAGATTTATGAACTTGATGTGTAGGTCCTTTTCCTAATTAAACAATCTTCATTATCAATTAAGTTTTTATATCTAGCAATTCTGCTCCTACTTGCTAAAGCAATTGACTGAGTCTTTTTTTCTTTGTTAATAGTGTAAAAAGTCTCAAAAATCTTATAATTAATGGTGTCTCAACTAGTTAGACGTGATTCTAAAAATCTACTTTCTAATCACCCTTTACTAAATAGCTACAATTAGACTTAATTAATTTCGTATTCTTATCCACCTTCTGTCATAATAAGCATATACCTCTTTATATTGGAGACATTTGTGAACACTTTGACAACTACTCCTAAGGTCACAAATGACGTTTTTATATCTTACTTATTGGTGTGTAGTTATAGGCACCCAAAAGTAAAATTGGTACTCTTGAAAATATATGCAATAAAGTGAGTATAAATTGTTTCCACAAAGAGTGTTTAGTGATATCTCATATTATAAGGAATAAGAAGGGGGTTGTTTTGAACATAACAAAATTAATCTAAGAAAATTGAAATAATTAAGAAAATAATGTAAAGTAAAACACTAAGTTCAATCAAATACAAACCTTATTCTAAGTTAACATCCACCGTAGGAAATTTCATAATTGATAATTGATGCAAATATATCAGTTCATACTTTAAATACTCATTGCAAAATCAATTTTCTCTCACTTTATTTATAGTTAATCAAAGCACACACGATTTAATTAACCATAATTATCAAATAACCAAAATATAAGCACTAAAAACTTAATCTTATAATAACCTTAGAATTTTTTTTGAATAATAAGTTGAATTAAAAATAATTGTACAATTATGCTAGACTAATAGACTAAATGGCCTTTAATATGAAAAAAGGTATAAAAGTTTCAAATTAAGGTCATAAGGATCGCATCAGTAATCCATTAAATCTATACCACTAAATCTATATGACAATTTATGCCTTGCTTGAATAAAGTATCGATAAAATGATTGCATTCATAAGAACTAAAGATAAAGGAAAATCGATGCTTAACCTTATTATGAATGTCATGAAACACATATGAGAGCTTTCAAATTCTTCCATCTTTTGGGTTATTTAAGTAATTACAAAATGAGAATCAATTTTAGCAATTAGTGGGGTCTCATATGTAGCTTACCATTGATTCTATAGGTTTATTACCTCTCTTATCGCAAGCAACTTAGCCTTATTAATGCTAAATACTTTGATTACCTTGAAGATTATATAAATTACCTTTTCATCATCACCATATAATACTTCTATTTACCCTATTATCTCACCTTTATTTGTTATTGTGGCATCTATGTTGAATTTGAAAATACTCTTTGGTGGTGAAGATCGAGTTATTCCAGAGGGTGCTCATATACTTCAAGTCAGGCTAAAAACCCTTAAGATTCATGATGAATATATTGAGTGTGAAATTAAATTCTTGTCATTTCATTTTTGACTACCACCATAACTATACTTAAACTAAATTGCAAATTCTATCAATAAAAAACAACTTATCTTTAAAGGTTTTTTTTCTCTCTCTTTAATTATATAAATCATACAATGACATGAAATCCAATTAATCATATATCCCTTAATGTGCAACCTTAGTCCAATTTGTGCCAAGTCTCCCATGTGTCCTTAATTAATCTTGGGACCATCTTGACAACCTGCTATCGTAAACACATACACCAAATTGTCCATACTTGAGAGCAACGAAAAAACAAATAAACGGTTAATTCACGCTTTGTAACATAGAATGAACATGTGAGATCGTAATCTGAACTTTCAATGAGATGAAGTCTTTCTTTAACGAAGACATGATCTAAGATCAAATACTATCCGAAAATCTCCATTTGAGGCTGAGCCAAGCCTTGTCAAATACTTGCAATCCCTCTTACCACTGAATCATAAGGGCACTCCTAAAAGTCACAAAAGGATGTCATAGAAAATTTTTCATCCATCTCCTATCATTGAATGAATTTGTTAGCTTACCTATTTTTGGAGGAGAAGCTCAAATAAGATCCATGAACTCAACATATTGATTCTTTTTCTAATTGAACTGATCTTGCTTTTAATAAATCTTCCATATCCTTCGATTATGCTTCTACCCTCCAAAACTATTCATAGATTTTTCTTCTTTACTGACAATGTAAAAAACCTTAAGAATCTCATAACTAGTGGTAACTCATCTATTGAAACTTGATTCCAAAAATCCACTTTTTGACCACCACCCATTAAGTAGCTATATTGAAACTTTATTGCTTTCGTGTCTCTGTCACTTTTATACCATAGAGCACATACTCTACCACATCGAAGACATCTGAATGCATCATATTGTCCACTTCCAAAGCCACCACCATTATTCCCCATATTTTGCCTCAAGTATTTTGACTTATAAAATGTTATTGGCATTTTTTTATCTTCCACAATTACTTTAACAATAACCTTATGTTGGTATCTCAAAGTTGTCAATGCCCATACCTCCTTGTTTTTTCTTCTTTTACATATAAGATCCTAACTAGTTAGGTGTATCCACTCCATATCATCTGTCTCACCTTAAAGGAACAATTGTTGAATTTTTTTAGTTTGCTCCTTAAAACTCCTTAGCATTTTGAATAAGGACATATAGTAAATGGATAATGATCTTAAACAAGATTTCAAAAATGTCAACCACTTGGTCTTCAACAAGAATTGCACTTTCCACTTCATTAAATTACTTTTTATTTTTCTAATAATTGGGTCCTACTTACTTTTAGCCCACAGATTCACACCAAGCAGAAGCCTAAGATATCTCATTAGTAACAATGCAACCCTATAACCCCAAAAGCTTGCCCATTGATATATCATTGCCTTACATACCTTAACTCTACATAAGATTGTCTTTAAGAGATTAATATTTAAGCCAGCGTAGTATTGGAAAGACTGAAGGACCCTGTTGTAATTTCTAATTGATTTATTATCTGTTTTGCTAAATATAATAGTATCATTGGTTAGTTTGATGTCATTTTCAAGTAGTATACCCTTAATGAACTTTATCTATATGGCCCTTCTGTATAGTACATTGAAACCTTCAACTACCAAGATAAATAGGAAAGGTGATAAAAGGTCCTCTTACCTTAATCCTTTTGTTATTAGGAAAAACTATAACATGTTGTCATTAACAAAAATGGATAATATTAGTGTAGATACTATCTACCTCATTGTTTGCTACAAGAATATTGTTTAGAATGTTGTACCTTATCATAAAGGCTATCTAAAACTCTTATAACCTTACCAACCACAATCCTAAGCTTTTATGCTAAAACTTTGGTGAGCATTTTATAAACATAAATCAACTAGTGAGATTGGTTGAACTAGTTAATATCTTTGGCCCCATTAACTTTCAATATTAACATTATAAAGGTAAATGTAAGTGCTTTACATAACTTCCCATTCTCATAAAAATTGTTGAAAAACTTTATTAAAATACTAGAAAAAAATATAAATTAACTATTTAGTAAATATTAAATTAGAATTTGAATAAAATAATTATATTATTGCTAAAATTAAGTAATTGCTATCACATAAATGTTGCATTAGTTTTCTTATAGTTTTGATATAAATATATAAATGTGTAAAGATTTTTGTTATTTAAAAGATATTATAACAGTTAAAAATTTAAATTTCTTTCTTCCTGAAGAGGGTGTTATGAAAAAAGTGGTATGAAATTTATGAAAATAAAAAACTTAATTATATTTGTTGTATATTTCATAATTAAATGAAATTTCTAATAAAGAAAAAAAATATAAAGGTCCTTTTTATATATGATAACACAATTATAACAATAATTATTATTACGTAAAAATATCATCTAGTTAGGGGCATATGCATATAGAGGCCAAAAATAGCCCAATTACTATTAAAATTAAGGTTTTGAATTAAGTTTACAATATGTGAATCTAACTTGAATCTATAAAGATAATAATATTTATTTGTTCTTTATTATTATTATTTAAAAAAGAGACTTGTATGTATCGATTGTAGATTGTAGCTTTTTATTATGTAAAAGCAACAAGACATTGTCTTTGGCTTGTAATGAAATGTATTTTATGATCAAATCTAAAAACTTGATATTAGAACTGATAAATATAAGAAAACGGTGATAGAATTAAACAAAAGAAGAAGAAGAAGAAGAAGAAGAAGAAGAAAAACTAGGGATGCAACCATATAAATTAATCGTTTAACCCTTAAATAGTCAAGTTCATCTACCATTGCAACATTGCAACAATGTTCTGGTAAACGGTTATCGCAAAAGATGAATGGCCTTGCATCATATTGCTTTTGTTTGTCAACCCAGAACGTTTATTGTGGCCATAAAAAATTTGTGTTTTCCAACTATAAGTAAAGGATATCGTGTTTACAAGCTTAAACATTAGTGGATGCTCGCAAGCTTAAAAATTTGTGTATCAATATGGGGCATGTGGCCGCAAAACATCTCACTGGAAAAGCATGGAGATCTGCACATCACGTAGGCATGGGGGGGAAGCACACAGACACAAATAAGCAAACCAGCAAATATTTGCACCTTATTGATGTTGGTCGGGTAATATTTATTTTACCCTTCTTCTTAATCCAACAGAATAGCACCCTCAACGAAGTTATCAAACAAATGATACATGTAATAGCAGTGGCAAACCACAAAAACAATGAATTGTGTTAGATGGAGGCGAAATGGATATCGTTTCACTATACTTGCCCATTTTATTTACGAAAAAAAAAAAAGTTCTAACTACAATGAATAATCATGATGCTTCGATGTTCATTTGTGTCCAAATTTAGTATGTTTCTAACTTTTTCAAAATATGTATAGGTGAACAAAATGAAGATGGCAACTTCATGGAAAGGCAAATGATCCAAAAACAATTAACCCCACTTTGCAATGCATGATAATATAGGTAAATTTATTAATGTAAATGAAGAAATCATATTTATTTAAAAAATCAAACAATTAATGTAACATAAAAGCAGTGCAATTTACCGAAATCTCAAACCAAACAAATGTCCATTTTGAACTAATACGATGATAATGGGTCGGGTTTGATCAACATAGATTTTTCTAACTTGATGTTCAAAATTCGTGCTAACCTAACCCAAGCTCGATTGGGCTTGGAAATTGAGCTTCTTTTTCAACATTCGTTGGTAAATTGGGTCTGACCAAAACTCGTTGACTGAGTTTGAGCGAAGGATAGAATTTTTTTGTTCCCATTGCTATTTTGAATTGCGGAGCATATTATTCTCAAACCATTAATGCACATTTTGAATTGACCAATGCATTCGTGAATATTCATCCTGTCGATATCCTAATAAATTAACTCTTTGATTTCAATACATCATAGGGAAGGACACGAATAAAGTGATTGTCAAATTAGCATTAATACACTAATAAAGTTAATTTTTTTTTATAAGAAGGCAAGGAAACACACACACACACAGTAATACTTACTCATTAACAAGTATGAAAGAACCCACCATAAATACTAAACCAGTTAATTTGGATTAATGCAAAATTTCTCCTACATTCTTATTCAATACGAGACAAAGCCAACATTTTTTAATAAATTCAATGAGGCACATATTGCTGATATCATGGAGAAAGACACATTAGTTTGAATTAAACTAAAAGCAATAATAGATGTTTTTAATTATTTTTTGTTAAAAAATCAAAAAATAGATATAATGTTTTACAAATTCATTAAAAAAATTACTTATATTATTACATTAAAAATGTTCTCATAAATTTATAAATTTTTACTAAAAATTCTCATCCTATTAATTCTTTTAGATTTCATTACCTTATACATGGTTTTGATGTGGAATGGATGTAAATATTTGTGACTTTTTTATTAATTTTGATTAAATATCAATCAATCAATGAATAATAATAAAGATAAATGCAATATGATTTCTTGTGGGATGCGTCAAGAGGGGCCGCCACTTGCATCATGACATTTCTCTCCGTTTTCATTTGTTACATCAATCCAAACATTTCATTTTCTATCCCTTTGTCATTTTTCCGCACATTAATTATGGCCACAGGGAGGGATGGACCGTCGAAATATACATATTTTTTTTTCGCGAAAACAAGTCCAAAAACCACGCGCACCTCATTAAGAAGAAGCCCTGGGCAGGCAACCACTAGGAAGTAACTCATTAATTTTTTTGTGAAAATTTATGTTTTAAGAAAGAAAATTTCTTGTGGAATTCTTTAGGTTAAAGATATGGCTTTTAAAGGGAATTTAAAGTTGCATATATAGGCGTCATATTATTATTAGTTGTGGTTATACTTCAAATTACTACAAATATATAATTATTGAGTCAATTGAACCAGTCAATGCACATTCAAAAGCTGAACCAAATGCTTTGAACTTCATTTTTGTGTAATGCATTTATGGATCAATCTCCAGAATTTTAACTCCCATTTCCATTAGGGGCATAATGCTACCAGTCGAGCGTTTAGTTCCTTGGAACAAGGTACACAATACTCATATCCTCAACAAAAACAAAAAAAAAAAAACATTAATTTGAATTAAGGTAAAAGTAAAGATAGATTTTTTTAATATTATTTTTGATTAAAAATAAAAAAAGATATAATATTTTACAATTTTATGATTAAAAAAATTATATTAATCGCATTGTATTGTATATTGAATTTAAATTCTTACATTAAAATACAAAAAAAAAAAAAAAAGGACAATTTTGCAGTCCAAATAAAAAGCCAAATTTGAAGAATGTTTTGAGTAAACAGCAGCCATTGAAATTTTGAACGACTTAGATTGTTGTGATTCCTTTACGGAATCATTCTAGACCGCAGGATGATGATCTGGTTCTGTCTGCCCTCCACCAATTTTGTCCCCCAGCTGGTAGCCTGGCCATTTTCGAGTCCCTGTTGTCTAGTGGATAGTCAGCAGCGATTCGTCGTTTGCAATTCGTGAGATGTTATTCAAGATTAAAAATTGAAAATATTGATGATTGATAAAACAATAATTTTCGATTAAATTAAAATTTTAATAGTTCGTTTTATTTATCTTAGACACTACTTTATTATAAAATTTAAAAATAAATAATAAATAATTACTTTTATATATCAACCTCTAAATTCAAATATTTCATAATTTTGTTATCAACAAATAAATAAATAAATAAATATATATATATATATTAAATCTAACAATTATCTTTTTAAATCATCTTTTTTGAGACTTCATTTACATTATGCATTCTCGAATGTCAAAAGGCCCCCGTGCATAAGACTCCTCTGCTCTGACTTAGAACGGTCGGCTAATGCATTCGCAAATGTCAAAGAATTTCTAGGAAGGACACACAAAAAGACAGTGACTCCCGAGTCAAGACCTTTTTTTATTGTTTTTTTCGTAGAGAAATTATAATCTAAAAAATTAGATAATAAAAATAACATCCATAAATTTTTTACAAATTTTTTGATCAACTTAATAATATTCAATATACTTTTATTTTATCAAATATCGTAATAAAAAATAAATATTTATAATATTATTAAGATAAAAAATATTCTTATAAATATATAAATGTACTAAAAATTTTTATATTATTATTTCTTTTAGATTTCGTTGCATTATGTATATTCTTGATAGGAAAGGGACGTAAATATTTGTAATTTATTTTTATTATTAATTGTGATTATATATATGATATTTATAAATTTATAATTAATAATAATAAAGATAATTCAATATGACTTGTCATGGGATGGCCCATCGAAATATCCCTATTTGTATTTTGTGGAAACATGTCTAAAGTCCACACGCATTTCGTTAAGAAAAAGGGTCAAACAAGTCCAAAGTCCGCACGCATCGAAATTAATGACTTATGGCTTGTATGGAGAATAGAGTAGGCACGGAGAAAAAGGGGAAAGAGGACAATGGACGAGTAAGAAAATGCAGCAGACGAGACAGCTAGAGGAAAAAAAAAAATATAATTTTAATTTTACTTTCTTAATAAAATTAATAAATATAAAAAAATTAAAATAAATAAATTAATAATATTATAATTCAAATAAGTGAATTAATAATATCTCTTAATGAATGGAATAGATTTGACAAACTAAAAAAATTTAATTTTTCTTTTCCTTAATTTTTATTTTTTAAAAAATATTTTTTAAATATAACCATCATCAATACAATATTTAACTTTGGAACCACGTCACTTCACAATTTTATTCCCACTTGTCTCATCAAAAGTGGGAATGTTTGACAATTACTTTTTCAAATTTAAGTTTATATACGTAATTAAAATTTTATATAATTATATTAAATTAGTGATCAAAAAATCTTTTGTGTTAATAAAAAAAATATAAAAATTCTTAAATAAAGTAACTTATATTAATAATAAAAAGAATACACACAACCTCTTCTAACTTATAACTTTTCCCTAACAAGGTTCTTTAGATTTAGATTATTAAATCTATATAACAAGTTTTATCTTATTTAATCAAAATATTTACAAATTGGTTATATTCTTAAGATTTAAAAATTAAAAAATAAATCAGTTTTTAGTTTTATTGTTAATGCTGGGAACATTGACTAGAATTTTCAAGATCTTTCTTTCTATTATTTATCCATGTTACCTCAACTAGGCACTCATTATTGATAATTAGTATAGTCTCTCCAACCTCATTTTGTTGATTTAAAAGATCAATTGTCTCTCTAATTGTAAGTAATTTTACCTCATTAATACTAATGACCTTGATTGCCTAGAAAACATACACACTACCTATTCATTATTGATTGGTAGTGTTGTGGCACATACTCAATAGATACAATTCATCCAATTATTGTTACCTATAAACATTGTTAAATTGTTTGAACGTGGAACTCATAACGTGTGGACCAGGAATGCGGGGCTCCCATGTTGCAAGTCTATATAGAAGCAGACAGTGGGCATTTTCTCACAACAACTTGTTTCAATATTAAAACCCTAATAAAACAAAAATAGAAAACGGACAACAAATGCGTTCCAACTTCGAAGGCTCAATTCGAGGCTCTTATTCTCTTATCTACGAACATAGTTAAATTGTTCGAACGTGGACTGATAACGTGAGGGCCAAGGGGACGGGGGCTCCCATGGTGCAAGTATGTATATATATACAAGCGTACAAGCGCACAGTGGGCATTCTATCACAACTACTACTTTAGTTTCAATATTAAACCCAAATTACTTCGCAAACTCCTCATCAATTTAATGCACAAAAAAGTGTCATTGCCCGCAAGTTCTCCCTACGCCACATCCATGTCTGCCTTCCAATATCCCATGCCTTCGAATTCATTTCCAAACATCGATGAGCACAGGTGGATTATCAACATCCGCCGAACCCTCGAGGAGGAGCTCGAAAACGATACTGAAATCCCCGTCTGCATTTTCAGCGTTCCCAAGACGTTGTTGACTAGTGATCCGGACTCCTACACTCCACAACTTGTTGCAATAGGTCCGTACCACCATTGGCGTCCGGAGCTGTACGAGATGGACAGTTACAAGATTGCCGCGGCCAAAAGGACTCGAAAACAACTCTGCCAAGAGCTTAAATTCCAGGACATTGTCGATGAATTCATCAAATTTGATCCGAAAATCCGATCTTGCTACCATAAGTTTCTCGATTTGAGTAATGAAACTTTGGCTTGGATGATGGCCATTGACGCGTCGTTCTTGCTAGAGTTCTTGCAAGTCTATGCCACGAAATCAGGAGTGACAATAACGAGACTTCCCTCAAGAATGTCACATTTGGTTGATTATGCAGGAAGGAAATCAGCCCACGACGCTATCTTGAAAGACGTGGTGATGCTTGAGAATCAAATTCCATTGTTTGTGTTGAGAAAGTTGCTAGAACTTCAATTTTCGTTGTTGGATACGGCAGATCATATGCTGAACTCAATGTTGGTGGGGTTAAGCAAAGAGATCTCCCCGTTCAAGACGGTGCATGACACCCCACAGATCCAGTTTTCTCAATGTGCTCACTTGCTAGGCTATTTGTACGACACAATTGTGCCAAAGGTGGAAGATCCTTCGGAGGTCACTGAGGCTGCAGAGGATCGAACCGATGACACCCAATCAGGAAACGAAGGAAATTATGGGAACCATTGCTATGTCAGAGATCTTTGCAGTCTGATTTGGAAGCTAATTTCCAAGCTGGACATAGGTCCAGTGCACCTCGCCAAGGCATTCTTATCTTCTGGGCCAATTAGAGTAATTATCAAATTGCCTTGGACAACCATCTCCAAACTTCTCGGATTTGCAATCCCGAGACATCTTCTATCCTTCATCTTCCCACAAAACAATGAAGAAACCCAATCAGATGACGGGAACAACGAAGCTTGTACGAAGCCTCCGTTGATAGAGGAAATCGCCATTCCTTCCGTCACTGAGCTCTCCAAATCCGGGGTGCATTTCGCACCCACTAACGGCAACATCTCAACCATTGCTTTTGATGTCAAGTCGGTAACATTGTACCTACCCGCCATTAGTCTAGACAAGAGCACAGAGGTGGCTCTAAGGAACTTAGTGGCATACGAGGCATCGAGCGCCTCTGGACCGTTAGTTTTTACTCGATACACAGAATTAATGAACGGTATCATCGACACCGCGGAGGACGCAAAGTTACTAAGGCAAAAGGGTATCATTTTGAACCGCATGAAATCTGACGAGGAAGTTGCCGATCTATGGAATGGCATGAACAGGTCCATTAGACTCACCAAAGTTCCATTCTTAGACAAGGTGATTGAAGACGTGAACAAGCACTACAACAGCCGATGGAAGGTCAAAATTGGGAGATTCGTGAAGATCTACGTGTTTACTTCTTGGCAATATCTCACGTTACTGGCTGCAATTTTCCTTCTGCTCTTGATGTCATTTCAAGCCTTTTGCTCCGTCTATAGCTGCTCTCGCCTATTTCGCATTAGCACCATTAGTTCAGCAATAAATACGGAAACTCATTTTTAATGAGGTTTCTGTATAGCTTCGATTTCACATTAGCTTTTACTTAGTGGTGTTTTATCTATCCAGATTTGATTCCAAAAGTCCACTTTTCTGTCATTCCTATCAAATAGAGCTATAGTTGGACTTAATTACTTTCATGTTCCTATGCTCCTTTTACAATGATGAATATATCTCTTCATATGGAGGACATCTACGGGCACCTTAATAATCATTCTTATAACCACAATTGGCATTCTTCATATCTTACTTCAAGTAATTTGACCCAATATACGTTATTTGTATTTTCCACCTTCCATAATCACTTTAACAATAACCCTATATTGGTGTTTTTTAAGTTGCCGACACCCAGCTTACTTTGTTTTTTCTATTGGTATATTAGATACTAACAAATCTAGTGCATTTGTTTTTTGCCATCTCTCTCTCCTTAAAAAAAAGTATTTAAAAATCTTTTTGTGTCATTGCTCCATACTTCTAGGCATTCTGAATAGAAAGTAAAGTATATTAACAATGGTCTTAAGTACGACATCAATGAGTACAGTTGCCCAACTTTTGAAAGAAATCTCGCTTTCCATACTCATATCTTCAAAAAAAAAGAAGAAAACAGTAATTTGAATTAAGGTAAAAGTGGAGATAGATTTTTTAAAATTAATTTTTTGATTAAAAATTAAAAATATATAATATTTTACAATTTTATCATTAAAAAAATTATACTAATCGCATTGTATATTGAATTTAAGTTCTTACATTAAACTCACAAATAAATAAATTTCTTGATACCATCGTAGTAATGATAGATTCTACGTTTGTCCCATCCTATAATTTCATGGACATAAAATTTTTTTTAAAAAAGGAGAATTTTGCAGTCCAAATAAAAAGCCAAATTTGAAGAATGTTTTGAGTAAACAGCAGCCATTGAAATTTTGAACGACTTAGATTTGTTGTGATTCCTTTACGGAATCATTTTAGACCGCAGGATGATGATCTGGTTCTGTCTGCCCTCCACCAATTTTGTCCCCCCAGCTGGTAGCCTGGCCATTTTCGAGTCCCTGTTGTCTAGTGGATAGTCAGCAGCGATTCGTCGTTTGCAATTCGTGAGATGTTATTCAAGATTAAAAATTGAAAATATTGATGATTGATAAAACAATAATTTTCGATTAAATTAAAATTTTAATAGTTTGTTTTATTTATCTTAGACACTACTTTATTATAAAATTTAAAAATAAATAATAAATAATTACTTTTATATATCAACCTCTAAATTCAAATATTTCATAATTTTGTTATCAACAAATAAATAAATAAATAAATAAATAAATAAATATATATATATATATATATATATATATATATATATATATATATATATATATATATATATATATTCAATCTAACAATTATCTTTTTTTAAACTTCATTTATATTATGCATTGTCGAATGTCAAAAGACCCACGTGCATAACACTCCCCTCCTCTGACTTAGAACGGTCGGCTAATGCATTCTCAAATGTCAAAGAATTTCTAGAAGTACAGCTCCCGAGTCAAGACTTTTTTTTTTTTTTTTGTATTTTTAAAGAGAAATTAAGATCTAAAAAAATGTAATGTGGATAATCTGTCATAAATGTTCTAGGTACATTTTGATTAATCTAATAATATTCAATATACTTTTCTTTTATATGATGTCGTAATAAAAAAGAAATGTTTATAATATTATTATGATAAAAAATATTCTTATAAATTTATACATATACTAAATATTTATAATTTTTTGATTATTATGATTATATATACGATATTTATAAATTTATAATTAATAATAATAAAGATAATTCAATATGACTTGTCGTGTGAACTCCTTAGGGAAGGATGGTCCATCGAAATATCCCTATTTGTATTTTGTGGAAACAAGTCCAAATTCCGCACGCATTTCGTTAAGAACAAACTCCTTTTGTTTACAAACTCTTGCCTATCTAATGACTACTTTTCTTGCCTATCTAATGACTACGTTTACCTAATTTATTTCAAAGCGTGTCCCAACAACACTCGAAATTAATGACTTTCGGCTTGTTTGGAGAATAAAGTAGGCACGGAGAAAAAGGGAAAGAGGAAAATGGAGGAGTAAGAAAATGGAGCAGACGGGAAAGCTAGAGGAAAAAATTATATATTTGTTATAATTTGAAATTTATTTTTTTAATAAAATTAATAAATAAATTAATAATATTATAATTCAAATAAATGAATTAATAATATCTCTTAATAAAAGGATTAGATTTGAAAAACTAAAAAAAAAATAAATTTTCTTTTCGTCAATTTTTATTTTTTTAAAATATTTTTTAAATATAACCATCAATACAATTTTTGACTTAAAAATCACGTTACCTAACATGATATTCCCAATTGTCTCGTCAAAAGTGGGAAAGGCTAAAACTGCGTAAATTGTTTGACAATTATTTTTTTAAATTTAAGTTTATATATGTAATTAAAATTTCATATATATATAGAAGTGCACAGTAGGCATTCTCTCACAAACAACTTTAGTTTCAATATTAAAAGCCTAATTACTTTGCCTACTCCCCATTTTTTAACATGTGATAAAGCTAACGTTTTTAAACAAAGTCAATAAAACGCACAAGACTGACCATTTTCAAGTCCTCTCTTCGGATATGCGCACGTGCTTGGCATCTTTTTTTGTCTAAAAGGGTCGCCTCAAGTATTCTCTTGTCACATAACTTTCATCCTAAAAGTCGTCCATTAGGCGTGTAGTCAACTTACTTATATGTTCCAAGGTATCATTTTTTTTTTTTATGACGTGGGAGTTAGGTAGTGTATACCTATAACATCTCTCATACTTGAGTCATTAATGTCCTCCTTGATGCACTCTTGGTATGCCAGGTATTGTGCAATTGGCACTACATTACTTATTAACATCACTTACCTCCAAGTTGGAAGTTTCACAATAGAACATGGATAGTCATTGTTATGAGAGTATTACTTCTTCTCTAAAAGGCATTCCTTGGGATGTGTGGTCACTTACTTATATAGATCAAGGTTTTCCCTTTTTCAACCATGTGAGAGTTGGGTAGTATGCACTTATAACATAAGTGTCAAAAAAAATCTATAAAGGAGACTTTGACTCTTAGGTTAATTTTTTTTTTTTTATAATAGAGAACTTAAAATCTTTAAAAAGTAGACAACAATAATAATTATTATAAATTTTTAACAGATTTTTTTTTCAATTAATCCAATAATATTTGGTATACATTTTTTGTCTTATGTTCTAATAAAAAAGGATTGCTTATATTGTTAGACACCATTAAAATATAAAATTTAAAAATAAAAGTCATTCATTGATAATTAATAACTATTTTTATATATTAACATTTAAATTAAAATGTTCTACTATTTTGTTAGAAACAAGAAGATTGTTTTAAAATAAATACTTCATTATAAAAAATATATGCATAAAAAATAAAAGTGTTAAACAAGTTAAACATTCATTATTTTTTTTCTAAAATTATATTTTTTAAATTACTAGATTATTATTATTGTTAATAATTTTTTAAGTTGGTAAATTTAATGATTTTTTTGTTATCTATGAACATTGTTAAATTGTTTGAACGTGGAACTAATAACGTGTGGACCAGGAATGCGAGGCTTCTATGTTGCAAGTATATATAGAAGCAGACAGTGGGCATTTTCTCACAAGAACTTGTTTCAATATCAAAACCCTAATTACTTCGCAAACTCCTCATCAATTTAATGCACAAAAAAGTGTCATTGCCCGGAAGTTCTCCCTACACCACATCCATGAATGCCTTCCCATATGCCATGCCTTCGAATTCATTTCCAAACTTCAATGAGCACCGGTGGATTATCAACATCCGTTTATATATGCCTTACAACAACCTTTTTATTAATTTTGATTAAATATCAATGAATCAATCAATCAATCAATAATAAAGATAAATGCAATATGACTTGTCATTTTTCTCCGTTTTTATTTGTTACATCAATCCAAACATTTCATTTTCTATTCCTTTGTCATTTTTCCGCACATTAATTATGGCCTTAGGGAGGGATGGACCGTCGAAATATCCATACGGCCTTCATGTATTTCGCGGAAACGAGTCCAAAACCCCCGCCCATATTGAATTAAGAAGAAGCCAATGAGCACGCAATGACTAGGAATCAACTCATAATAATCAGGGATAGTTAATTTTTGTGAGAATTTATGTTTGAAGAAAGAAAATTTCTGGTGGAATTTCAAAAAATTAAAAATATATACATAAGTGTAATACTATTGTTGCACTTAAAATTATGTATTAAATTATTATAAATACATAATAGCTGAGTTTTAATAAAATGATACCAAATTATTAAAATTGATCCATCTTATAAAGTTTTTGTTTATGCAATATTTCTGAGATATTTTTATAGGTCCAAAACTAATCTCTTTTAATAACTTATATGTCAAAATTTAAGAAATTGCACAGAAGGCACTGGCTCCCCCCTCTTTTCTTTTCTTTTGTTGGATTGTTAGGAGAAAAAGAAAAACGGCATGCACGTCCGGAATATCTCAATGCCGCCATAATTGGCCGCAGAATTATTTCTTCCCCCAGAACAAAACAAAATAAAACAAAAATAGAAAACAGACAAAAAAATGCGTTCCAACTTCGAAGGCTCAATTCGAGGCTCTTAATTCTCTTATCTATGAACATAGTTAAATTGTTCGAACGTGGAACGGGCCAGGGCGACGGGGGCTCCCATGGTGCAAGTATATATATATATCTACAAGCGCACAGTGGGCATTCTATCACAACTACTACTTTAGTTTCAATATTAAAACCCTAATTACTTCGCAAACTCCTCATCAATTTAATGCACAAAAAAGTGGCTTTGCCCGCAAGTTCTCCCTACGCCACATCCATGTCTGCCTTCCAATATCCCATGCCTTCGAATTCATTTCCAAACATCGATGAGAACCGGTGGATTATCAACATCCGCCGAACCCTCGAGGAGGAGCTCGAAAACGATACTGAAATCCCCGTCTGCATTTTCAGCGTTCCCAAGACGTTGTTGACTAGTGATCCGGACTCCTACACTCCACAACTTGTTGCAATAGGTCCGTACCACCATTGGCGTCCTGAGCTGTACGAGATGGAGAGTTACAAGATTGCCGCGGCCAAAAGGACTCGAAAACAACTCGGCCAAGAGCTTAAATTCCAGGACATTGTCGATGAATTCATCAAATTTGATCCGAAAATCCGATCTTGCTACCATAAGTTTCTTGATTTGAGTAATGAAACTTTGGCTTGGATGATGGCAATTGACGCGTCGTTCTTGCTAGAGTTCTTACAAGTCTATGCCACGAAATCAGGAGTGACAATAACAAGACTTCCCTCAAGAATGTCACATTTGGTTGATTATGCAGGAAGGAAATCAGCCCACAACGCTATCTTGAAAGACGTGGTGATGCTTGAGAATCAAATTCCATTGTTTGTGTTGAGAAAGTTGCTCGAACTTCAATTTTCGTTGTTGGATACGGCAGATCATATGCTGAACTCCATGTTGGTGGGGCTAAGCAAAGAGATCTCCCCGTTCAAGACGGTGCATGACACCCCACAGATCCAGTTTTCTCAATGTGCTCACTTGCTAGGCTATTTGTACGACACAATTGTGCCAAAGGTGGAAGATCCTTCGGAGGTCACTGAGGCTGCAGAGGATCGAACGGATGACAACCAATCAGGAAACGAAGGATATTATGGGAATCCAAGCTATGTCAGAGATCTTTGCAGTCTGATTTGGAAGCTAATTTCCAAGCTGAACATTGGTCCAGTGCGCCTCGTCAGGGCATTCTTACGTTCCGGGCCAATTAGAGTCATTATCGAATTGCCTTGGACAACCATCTCCAAACTTCTCGGATTTGCAATCCCGAGACATCTTCTATCCTTCATCTTCCCACAAAACAATGAAGAAACCCAAACAGATAACAAGAACAACGAAGTTTGTACGAAGCCACCGTTGATAGAGGAAATCACCATTCCTTCTGTCACCGAGCTCTCCAAATCCGGGGTGCATTTCGCACCCACTAACGGCAACATCTCAACCATTGCTTTTGATGTCAAGTCAGTAACATTGTACCTACCCACCATTAATCTAGACAAGAGCACAGAGGTGGCTCTAAGGAACTTAGTGGCATACGAGGCATCGAGCGCATTTGGACCGTTAGTTTTTACTCGATACACAGAATTAATGAACGGTATCATCGACACCGCGGAGGACGCAAAGTTACTAAGGCAAAAGGGTATCATTTTGAACCGCATGAAATCGGACGAGGAAGTTGCCGATCTATGGAATGGCATGAACAGGTCCATTAGACTCACCAAAGTTCCATTCTTAGACAAGGTGATTGAAGACGTGAACAAGCACTACAACAGCCGATGGAAGGTCAAAATTGGGAGATTCGTGAAGATCTACGTGTTTACTTCTTGGCAATGTCTCACGTTCCTGGCTGCAATTTTGCTTCTGCTCTTGATGTCATTTCAAGCCTTTTGCTCCGTCTATAGCTGCTCTCGCCTATTTCGCATTAGCATTCCTAGTTTAAGCAATTGATACAGAAGATCCTTTTTAATGGGGTTTCGCTATAGTTTCGTTCTCACATTAGCGCGAAATGTGCTAGCAAATAGTAATTATTATGTTCCATTGTCCAAGTCACATTAGTCAGCAATTATGATTTTGATTATATTCTCAAAAATTATAATTGTATTATTAATGTTAGGTTTGATTAACCTATCTTAAAGAATTTTTGTTCACCTAATATTTTTGAAATGTGTTTAAGGGTCCAAACTATTCTTTTTGATAACAAATAAACTCCTGGTCATAAAAAAAAGATATGCGTGGATAATAGAAGTGTCAAACTAGTAAAGTGTTCATTGTTTTTTTAAATTAATTTTTTTATTAAATACTAGTTTATAAAAAAATATATTATTATTTTTTTCTAAATTAGATTATTATTTTTAAAATTAATATACATGCATAGAAAAAGTGGGGAACTACGATAGTTATGCGTGGACAATAAAAGTGTCAAACAAGTGAAGTATTTATTAATTTTTGATTTTTTATTAAATAGTGGATTACATGAAAAAAATATATTATTATTTCTTTATAATTAGATTATTATTTTTAAAATTAATTTAAAATTTTTAATATATTAACTGATATAGAAAGTATATAAGTTGTATAAGACTAACTAAATGTTTATAATATATTATATATGTTTATATTATGTACAATATGTGCATATACAAATATTTGTGTGTAAAATAAAAAAAATTATTAAAATAATTGTCTACATGTACAATGTCTGTGTATTTATTTTATATAAAATATTATGCACTATATGTATACTTACGAATCTTACTCTAATGGTAAAATAAAAAAATTTTTAAAATATTTTTTATAAAATAAAATTTAAATAAGTTTTATAAAAATTGTGTACGAGTCAAAATTTATTGAGTATGACTTTTCTTACTTATTAAATGTGATTTAAACTTACATCCATTCGTTTATACAAAAGCAAAGATTTGAATAAATGCATCTTATCTATGTAGACTAGGTTTACTTAATAAGGATAAAATTATTTCCATTTTATTATAATTATGTTATACAAATGTCAAAAAAATTGTTATAATTGTAATTTTAATTTTTAATAAAATTGATGAGTTTTAATAAAAATATTAAAGTAAATAGATTAATAATATTATAATTCAAGCAAGTGCATTAATAATATCTTTCAATGGGAGGAATAGATGTAATAAACTAAGAAAAGAATAATTTATCTCTTCATCATTTTTTTTTCTTTTTCAAAATATTTTTTAAATATAACCATAATTCCCTTTTAAATATATATATATATATATGATAAATTTATAAGAAATTAAATTAAAATTTAAAATGTAATTTAATAAAAAATATATAATAATTTTAAATTTAAATTTAATAATTTTTTAATACTATTTAGATTCATCTAAGATAATTCCATTATTGTTATCTATCAACATTATTAAATTCGTTTGGATGCGGAACTAATAAAGAATGGACCAAGGGTACGAGGCTCTTATAAGCGCACAGTTGGAGTCTCTCACAACTACTTTAATTTCCATATTAAAGCCTAATTATTTCGCAAACTCCTCATTAATTAATGCACAAACTTTTCCCTACGCCACATCCATGTATACCTTCCAACATGCCATGCCTTCGAGTTCATTACCAAACTTGGACGAGCACCGGTGGATTGTCAACATTCGCGGAACCCTCGAGGAGGAGCTTGAAAACGATACTGAAATCGCCGTCTGCATTTTCAGCCTTCCCAAGACCTTGATCACTAGCCATTGGCGTCCGGAGCTGAACGAGATGGAGAGTTACATGATTGCCGCGGCCCAAAGGACTCGAAAACAACTCGGCCAAGAGCTTAAATTCCAGGACATTGTCGATGAATTCATCAAATTTGATCCGAAAATCCGATCTTGCTGCCATAAGTTTCTTGATTTGAGTAATGAAACTTTGGCTTGGATGATGGCAATAGACGCTTCGTTCTTGCTAGAGTTCTTGAAAGTCTATGCCACGAAGACAGGAGTGACAATAACGAGACTTCCCTCAAGAATGTCACATTTGGTTGATTATGCAGGAAGGAAATCAGCCCACAACGCTATCTTGAAAGACGTGGTGATGCCTGAGAATCAAATTCCATTGTTTGTGCTGAGAAAGTTGCTAGAACTTCAATTTTCGTCGTTGGATACGGCAGATCATATGCTGAACTCCATGTTGGTGGGGCTCAGAGATCTCCCCGTTCAAGACGGTGCATGACACCCACAGATCCAGTTTTCTCAATGTGCTCACATGCTAGGCTATTTGTACGACACAATTGTGCCAAAGGTGGAAGATCCATCGGAGGTCACTGGGGCTGCAGAGGATCGAACCGATGACACCCAATCAGGAAAAGAAGGAAATTATGGGAATCCTAGCTATGTCAGAGATCTTTGCAGTCTGATTTGGAAGCTAATTTCGAAGCTGGACATAGGTCCAGTGCGCCTCGTCAGGGCATTCTTACGTTCTGGGCCAATTAGAGTAATTATCAAATTGCCTTGGACAACCATCTCCAAACTTCTCGGATTTGCAATCCCGAGACATCTTCTATCCTTCATCTTCTCACAAAACAATGAAGAAACCCAATCAGATGACGGGAACAACGAAGCTTGTACGAAGCCTCCGTTGATAGAGGAAATCGCCATTCCTTCCGTCACTGAGCTCTCCAAATCCGGGGTGCTTTTCGCACCCACTAACGGCAACATCTCAACCATTGCTTTTGATGTCAAGTCGGTAACATTGTACCTACCCGCCATTAGTCTAGACAAGAGCACAGAGGTGGCTCTAAGGAACTTAGTGGCATACGAGGCATCGAGCGCCTCTGGACCGTTAGTTTTTACTCGATACACAGAATTAATGAACGGTATCATCGACACCGCGGAGGACGCAAAGTTACTAAGGCAAAAGGGTATCATTTTGAACCGCATGAAATCTGACGAGGAAGTTGCCGATCTATGGAATGGCATGAACAGGTCCATTAGACTCACCAAAGTTCCATTCTTAGACAAGGTGATTGAAGACGTGAACAAGCACTACAACAGCCGATGGAAGGTCAAAATTGGGAGATTCGTGAAGATCTACGTGTTTACTTCTTGGCAATATCTCACGTTACTGGCTGCAATTTTCCTTCTGCTCTTGATGTCATTTCAAGCCTTTTGCTCCGTCTATAGCTGCTCTCGCCTATTTCGCATTAGCACCATTAGTTCAGCAATTAATACGGAAACTCATTTTTAATGAGGTTTCTGTATAGCTTCGATTTCACATTAGCTTTTACTTAGTGGTGTTTTATCTATCCAGATTTGATTCCAAAAGTCCACTTTTCTGTCATTCCTATCAAATAGAGCTATAGTTAGACTTAATTACTTTCATGTTCCTATGCTCCTTTTACAATGATGAATATATCTCTTCATATGGAGGACATCTACGGGCACCTTAATAATCATTCTTATAACCACAATTGGCATTCTTCATATCTTACTTTAAGTAATTTGACCCAATATACGTTATTTGTATTTTCCACCTTCCATAATCACTTTAACAATAACCCTATATTGGTGTTTTTTAAGTTGCCGACACCCAGCTTACTTTGTTTTTTCTATTGGTATATTAGATACTAACAAATCTAGTGCATTTGTTTTCTGCCATCTCTCTCTCCTTAAAAAAAAGTATTTAAAAATCTTTTTGTGTCATTGCTCCATACTTCTAGGCATTCTGAATAGAAAGTAAAGTATATTAACAATGGTCTTAAGTATGACATCAATGAGTACAGTTGCCCAACTTTTGAAAGAAATCTCACTTTCTATACTCATATCTTCAAAAAAAAAAAACATTAATTTGAATTAAGGTAAAAGTGAAGATAGATTTTTTAAAATTATTTTTTTATTAAACATTAAAAAAGATATAATATTTTACAATTTTATCATTAAGAGAATTATACTAATTATATTGTAAATTGAATTTAAATTCTTACATTAAACTTACAAATAAATACATTTCTTGATATCGTAGTAATGATAGATTCTACGTTTGTCCCATCCTATAATTTCATGGACATAAAATTAAAAAAAAAAAAAGAAGAAGGAGAATTTTGCAGTCCAAATAAAAAGCCAAATTTGAAGAATGTTTGACTAAACAGCAGCCATTGAAATTTTGAACGACTTAGATTGTTGTGATTCCTTTACGGAATCATTCTAGACCGCAGGATGATGATCTGGTTCTGTCTGCCCTCCACCAATTTTGTCCCCCCAGCTGGTAGCCTGGCCATTTTCGAGTCCCTGTTGTCTAGTGGATAGTCAGCAGTGCTCCCCGATCAAGACTTTTTTTTTTCAAAGAGAAATTCAGATCTAAAAAAAATTAGATAATAAAGATAATTTTTATAAATTTTCTACAAACTTTTTGATCAAATTAATAATATTTAATATACTTTTCTTTTATCTGATATCATAATAAAAAAATATTTATAATATTATTACGATAAAAAATATTTTTATAAATTTATAAATATATTAAAAATTTTTATATTATTACTACTTTTAAGTCGTTACATTATTTATATTTTTGATACAGAATGGATGTAAATATTTGTAATTTTATTATTAATTATAATTATATATAAATATAGATATGATATTTAAAAATTTATAATTAATAATAATAAAGATAATTCAATATGACTTGTCGTGGGCACTCCTTAAGAAAGGGAAGGATGGTCCATCGAAATATCCCTATTTGTATTTTGTGGAAACAAAGTCCAAAGTCCACACGCATTTCGTTAAGAACAAACTCCTTTTGTTTACACAAATGCAAAGATTTGAACAAACTCTTACCTATCTAGACTACGTTTACCCAACGAGAGGACAAAATTATTTCAAAGCGTGTCCCAACAACACTCGAAATTAATGACTTATGGCTTGTTTGGAGAATAAAGTAGGCACGGAGAAAAAGGGAAAGAGGAAATGGAGGAGTAAGAAAATGGAGCAGACGAGAAAGCTAGAGAAAAAAAAATTTATATATTTGTTATAATTTTAATTTTATTTTCTTAATAAAATTAATAAAAAATTAAAAATAATAAATTAATAATATTATAATTCAAATAAGTGAATTAATAATATCTCTTAATGAAAGAATAGATTTAAAAAACTAAAAAAAATTAATTTTTCTTTTTTTCAATTTTTATTTTTTTAAATATTTTTTAAATATAACCATCAAGTCACAATTTTATTCCTAATTATCTCATCAAAAGTGGAAAAGGTTAAAACCAAGTAAATTGTTTGACAATTACCTTTTTAAATTTAAGTTTATATATGTAATTAAAATTTTTTATAATTATATTAAATTAGTGATAAAAATATTTTGTATTAATATAAAAATTCTTTAATAAAGTAACTTATATTAATAATAAAGAATACACACAACCTCTTTTAACTTATAACTTTTGCCTAACAAGGTTCTTTAAATAGATTTAGATCATTAAATCTATATAACAGGTCTTATCTTATTTAATCAAAGTATTTACAAATTGGTTATATTCTTAAGATTAAAAATAAAAAAAATTAATTTTTATTTTTATTGTTAATGATGGGAACATTGACTAGAATTTTTAAGATTTTCCATTCATATTATTTATCCATGTTACCTCAATTAGGGACTCGTTATTGATAATTAGTATAGCCTCTCCTACCTCATTTTGTTGATTTTAAAGATCAATTGTCTCTCTAATTGTAAGTAATTTTACCTTATTAATAATAGTGACCTTGATTGCCTTAGAAAACATACACACTATTTATTCATTATTGATTGATAGTGTTATGGCATGCAATGGAAACTTATACACGACCTCCAAATACTAGCTAATAAACTAAAGAATTACGTGGTTCAGCTTGATTACTTACGTCTACTATACCCCAGATGTGAAAAGTTACAAAATGGGAAAAACCTAATACTAATGAAAAACAAAGGGGAAAAACCCAATACTAATAGGTTTCTTATATAGGCTACACCCAACACATACTTACCACATATTTTAGATATGGGATTCCAAAACTTTGATGAGCCACCAACCAATAATCTCCGCCTTGGAGAATTAGTCAAAACAATAGGACCTTCAAATGAGTTGAATTAAACTTCTTTGATGTTAATTAAGTTCAAACAATAAGTGAACTTGATCATCATCACCACCTTGTCATCATATCAGCAAGGTTGTCAACAGTTCCAATCTTGCTTAGTATAATCTTTTTTTCACAAATAATATCCCAAATAAAGCAATATCGAACATTGGTATGCTTTGTACATGCGTGGAACATCGAGTTCTTAACCAAATGGATAGCACTCTGACTATCTGAATAAACTGTAATCTTTTTTTGCATTATCCTCAATTCATATAACAAAGCTTGTTGCCAAATTGCCTCTTTCATAACTTCTGTCATTGTCATATATTCCACCTTAGTAGTAAACAAAGCTATTATTGCTTGCAAAGTAAATTTCCATCTTAAAGGAGCTTTAGTGAGAGTGAACACAAATCCAGTGGTTAAACACTGCTTATCTAAATCTTCAATATAATCTAAATCCATATATCCAACTGCCCATTGTCCTTTTCTCTTATCTTTACTAATCGTCATCACAAGAATCTTCTTTATCTCTCCAAGGTCTTTTATCTCAAATTTTGGACTCAACTAAGTCTTCAACTTGTTGATTTCTTCTTCATGTTTATAAGTTATCAACATATCAATAATGTATAAGAGTAAATAGATGAAATAATTATCCAACTTTTAACTAGATTCCACCTGCTTTGAGGTAGATTCCACATTCTCATTTGTTTTCTTTTCCAATATTGCAGCCTTATAAAAAATAACATCTCTAATTTCACTTTGCCAAACACCAAAATTATTTCGGCCACCAAATTTCTCAACCTCTATTTTTTGCTGTCATTACTTATAGCTTGTGCTCAAAATGATTCGACCCTCAAATGGGTATATTCCTAGGAATGTTTAGGGAGATACACATAGGTCTTACTTAAAATCTACTTTTCTCAGGCTCTTAATGTCTTGTTGATAGAGTTACCTCATTGAGAGGGTCATTCCTAGGTAAATGGAAGGGTCATAATGTTATCTCTAAACATAACCAATCTCCTTAACTTACTCAAAAATAACACCAAAGCTAATAACCATAAATAGCTTGCTAATTCCTAGATCACCCAAAATGTAGGGCTTTTGATACCACTTGTTATGGCGCACAACGACAACTTATACACAACCACAAAATGCTAGCTAATAAACTAAATGCAGCAAAGTAATTAAAAGAGAGAGAAAAGGAGAAAACCGTCAAATAGAAAATGGTCAAATCTTATAGAAAAATGTTGGTTTAATAAAGAGGGGTAAATTTTTTTTATTAATTTATTCAATTTTTACTCACATTTATTAGTCTTTGCAAATTTTTTGATATGTTTAAATAAGGTATAAAATAAAGTATAGAAAAAAGGTTAAAATAGAGTGTAAATTGATGAGAAATAAAAGAGAAATTAACAAAAGCCATTACATATTACGTGTTAGCTTACTATGCCATTATGGATTCACTCTCTTCATGTAAATTGTTGGATTGTATAAAAGGTATCAATGAAGGCATTGTATAATAGAACATTTTGTTTATTATTATACAACATAATAGTTTTGTAACTTTATAAATTATTATGTTATTTTTAATTAATTATTGTCAAAATTATACAAAATGATAGTCACATTATCTATGTTAAACTTGAATATGCCATTTGGGGGTGATGACTAAGTTAGGTTTCAGGGCCTTTTCTTTTCCTCATGGATGCTTTTAAGATTTATTATAAATTCATCAAACATCAATTTGTATTGCAACCACTCTGCCCTTAATCTTTACTATAGCTAGACTTGAATTAGATCTTAAATTTTGTTAATAAACAACGACTTAGTTGCAAAAATGTTCTCATTTCACCTTAACTAGATACATTACACTATAGGATAAAATCTTAGCAACCATCATTTGCAACATTAATCCAATCTGCACCATGTATCTCATACATCTTTAATCAATCATAAGACTATTCATGAAACTCCCCACCATTTAAAGCATAGACACTATACTATTCATGCTTAGTGATAATGAAGAAACAAATGAGTGGTTGACTCTTACCTTATAAGCTTAACAGAGTTAATCCTTACCATATATCTGTTATCCCTTCTTAAATTGGATTGCAAAGGCATTTTCATAAGTCATAAAAGGATTTCATTAAGAATTTCCAATTTCTTGCTCATCATTATATAAACTTAACCTTCTCCCTTTTTGTTAGCTTATAAGTTGATATATGATTTATGAACTGGGTGTAGGTTTTTTTCTTAACAATCTTCATTGTCAATTAAGTTTTTATATTTAGCAATTTTGCTCCCACTTGCTAAAGCAATTGACCAAGTCTTTTTTCATTGTTAATAGCTCAAAAAGTCTAAAAAATATTATAATTAATGGTGTCTCAATTAGTTAGATGTGATTCCAAAAATCTACTTTCTAGTTATCCCTTACGAAATAGCTATAATTAGACTTAATTAATTCCGCATTCTTTTCCACCTTTTGTCTAAATAAGCATATACCTCTTTATATTGGAGACATTTGTGAACACTTTGACAACTACTTCTATGGTCACAAATGACGTTTTTTATATCTCACTTATTGGTGTGCTTTTATAGGCACCCGAAAGTAAAACTGGTACTCTTGAAAATATATGCAATAAAATGGGTACAAATTGTTTCCACAAAGAGTGTTTAGTGATTTCTCATATTATAGGGATAAGAAGGAGGTTGTTTTGAACATAATAAAATTAATCTAAGAAAATCAAAATAATTAAGAAAATAATGTAAAGTAAAACACTAAGTTCAATCAAAGACAAACCTTATTCTAAGTTAACATCCATCGTAGGAAATTTCATAATTGATAATTGATGTAAATATATCAATTCATACTTTAAATACTCATTACAGAATCAATTTTCTCTCTTTATTTGTAGTTAATCAAAGCACACATGATCTAATTAACCATAATTATCAAATAACCAAAATATATGCACTAAAAACTTAATCTTATAGTTGCATTAGAACTTTTTTTTTGAATAATAAGTTGAATTAAAAATAATTGTACAATTATGCTAGACTAATAGACTAAATGGCCTTCAATATGAAAAAAAGGTACAAAAATTTCAAATTAAGGTCACAAGGATTGTATCAGTAATCCATTAAATCTATACCACTAAATCTATTTGATAATTTATGCCTTGCTTAAATAAAGTATTGACAAAATGATTGCATTCCTAAGAACTAAGATAAAGGAAACTCGATGCTTAACCTTATTATGAATGTCATGAAACATATATAAAAGCTTTCAAAGTCTTCCATTTTTTGAGTTATCTCAGTAATTGCAAAATGAGAATCACTTTTAGCAATTAGTGAGGTCTCATATGTAGCTTACTATTGATTCCATAGGTTTATTACCTCTCTTATCGCAAGCAACTTAGCCTTATTAATGCTAAATACTTTGATTACCCTGAAGATTATATAAATTACCTTTTCATCATCACCACATAATACTCTTATTTATGTGTCATCATACCCTTATTTGTTATTGTGGCATATATGTTGAATTTGAAAATACCCTTTGGTGGTGAAGATCCAGTTATTTTAAGTAGCTGCTTCTTTAACTTCAAGTTGGGCTAAAAATCCTTAAGATTCCTAATGAATATGTTGAGTGTGAAATTAGATTCTTGTCATTTCGCTTTTGACTACCACCATAACTTTGAATTAACTAAATTGCAAATTCTATCAATAAAAAAACAACTTATTTCTAAAGGTTTTTTTTCGTCTCTCCTTAATTATATAAATCAAACAATTACATGAAATCTCGTTAATCATATCTCCCTCAATGTGCAACCTTAGTCCAATTTGTGTCAAGTCTCCCATGTGTCCTTAATTAATCTTGGGACCATCCAGACAGCCTTCCATCATAAACACATGCACCAAATTGTCCATACTTGAGAGCAATGGAGAAACATATAAGCGATCAATTCACACTCTGTAACACAGAATGAACATGTGAGATCATAATCCGAACTTTCGATGAGATGAAGTCTCTCTTTAATAAGGACATGATCTAAGATCAATTACTATCCGAAAATCTCCACCTGAGGCAGAGCTAACCCTTGTCAAATACTTGCAATCTCCCTTACCACTAAATCATAAGGGCACTCCTAAAAGCCACTATAGGATGTCATAAAATTTTTTTCGTCCATCTCCCATCATTGAATGAATTTCGAGCTCACCTATTTTTAGAGGATAAGTTCAAATAAGATCCATGAACTCAGCATATTGACTCTTTTTCTAATTGAACTAATCTTGCTTTTAATAAATCTTTCATATCCATCGATTATGTTTCTACTCTCCAAAACAGTTTCATAGACTTTTCTTCTTTACTGACAATGCAAAAACCCTAAGAATCTCATAACTAGTGGTAACTCATCTATCGAAACTTGATTCCAAAAATCCACTTTTCGACCACCACCCATTAAGTAGCTATATTGAAACTTTATTGTTTTCGTGTCTCTGTCACTTTTATACCACAGAGCACATACTCTACCATATCGAAGACATCTAAATGCATCATATTGACCATTTCTAAAGCCACCACCATTATTCCCCGTATTATGCCAAGTATTTTGACTCATAAAATGTTATTGGCATTTTTTATCTTCCACAACTACTTTAACAATAACCTTATGTTGGTATCTCAAAGTTGTCAATGCCTATACCTCTTTGTTTTTTCTTTTTGCATATAAGATCCTAACCAATTAGGTATATCCACTCCATATCATCTATCTCACCTTAGAGGAACAATTGTTGAATTTTTTTAGTTTGCTCCTTAAAACTCCTTAGCATTTTGAATAAGGACATATAATAAATGGACAATGATCTTAAACATGATTTCAAAAATGTCAACCACCCGGTCTTCAACAAGAATTGCACTTTCATCTTCACTAAATTACTCTTTATTTTTCTAATAATTAGGTCCCACATATTTTTAGCCCATAGATTCACACCAAGCATAAGCCTAAGATATCTCATTAGTAACGATGCAACCCTATAACCCCAAAAGCTTGCCCATTGATATATCATCTTTAAGAGATTAATCTTTAACCCAACATAGTATTAGAAACACTGAAGGACCCTTTTGTAATTCCTAATTGACTCATTATCTGTTTTGCTAAATATAATAGTATCATTGGTTAGTTTAATTTCATTTTCAAGTAGTATACCCTTAATGAACTTTATCTTTATGGCCCTTCTACATAGTGCATTGAAACCTTCAGCTACCAAGATAAAAAGGAAAGGTGATAAAAGGTCCCCTTACCTTAATCCTCTTGTTATTAGGAAAAACTATGACATGTTACCATTAACAAAAATGGATAATACTAGTGTAGATATGAACTCTTATATCTATCTCCTTTATTGACATCCAAAGCCTATATACCTTATTGTTTGCTACAAGAATATTATTTAGAATGTTGTACCTTATCATAAAGGCTGTTTGAAACTCTTATAACCTCACCAACCATAATCCTAAGCTTTTACGATAAAACTTTGGCGAGCATTTTATAGACACAATCAACTAGTGAAATTGGCTGAACTAGTTAATATCTATGGCCCCATTAAATTTCGATATTAACATTATAAAGGTAAATGTAAATGCTTTACATAACTTACGCTAAAACTATGACATGTTGCGAGTATATATATATATATATACAAGCGCACAGTGGGCAGTCTATCACAACTACTACTTTAGTTTCAATATTAAAACCCTAATTACGTCGCAAACTCCTCATCAATTTAATGCACAAAAGTGGCATTGACTGGAAGTTCTCCCTACGCCACATCCATGTATGCCTTCTAATATGCCATGCCTTCGAATTCATTACCAAACTTCGATTATCCACATCCGCCGAACCCTCGAGGAGGAGCTCGAAAACGATACTGAAATCCCCGTCTGCATTTTCAGCGTTCCCAAGACGTTGTTGACTAGTGATCCGTACTCCTACACTCCACAACTTGTTGCAATAGGTCCGTACCACCATTGGCGTCCGGAGCTGTACGAGATGGACAGTTACAAGATTGCCGCGGCCAAAAGGACTCGAAAACAACTCGGCCGAGAGCTTAAATTCCAGGACATTGTCGATGAATTCATCAAATTTGATCCGAAAATCCGATCTTGCTACCATAAGTTTCTTGATTTGAGTAATGAAACTTTGGTTTGGATGATGGCAATTGACGCGTCGTTCTTGCTAGAGTTCTTGCAAGTCTATGCCACTAAGACAGGAGTGACAATAACGAGACTTCCCTCAATAATGTTACATTTGGTTGATTATGCAGGAAGGAAATCAGCCCACAACGCTATCAGGAAAGACGGCTGATGCTTGAGAATCAAATTCCATTGTTTGTGCTGGGAAAGTTGCTAGAACTTCAATTTTCGTCGTTGGATACGGCAGATCATGTGCTGAACTCAATGTTGGTGGGGATAAGCACAGAGATTTCCCCTTTCAAGACGGTGCATGATACCCCACAGATCCAGTTTTCTCAATGTGCTCACTTGCTAGGCTATTTGTACGACACAATTGTGCCAAAGGTGGAAGATCCATTGGAGGTCACTGAGGCTGCAGAGGATCCGATGACAACCAATCAGGAAACGAAGGATATTATGGGAACCCTAGCTATGTCAGAGATCTTTGCAGTCTGATTTGGAAGCTAATTTCGAAGCTGGACATAGGTCCAGTGCACCTCGTCAAGGCATGGCTACTTTCTAGGCCAGTTAGAGTAATTATCAAATTGCCTTGGACAACCATCTCCAAACTTCTCGGATTTGCAATCCCGAGACATCTTCTATCCTTCATCTTCCCACAAAACAATGAAGAAACCCAATCAAATAACGGGAACAACTAAGCTTGTACGAAGCCACCGTTGATAGAGGAAATCGCCATTCCTTCCGTCACTGAGCTCTCCAAATCCGGGGTGCATTTCACACCCACTAACGGCAACATCTCAACCATTGCTTTTGATGTCAAGTCAGTAACATTGTACCTACCCACCACTGGTCTAGACAAGAGCACAGAGGTGGCTCTAAGGAACTTAGTGGCATACGAGGCATCGAGCGCCTCTGGACCATTAGTTTTTACTCGATACACAGAATTAATGAACGGTATCATCGACACCGCGGAGGACGCAAAGTTACTAAGGCAAAAGGGTATCATTTTGAACCGCATGAAATCGGACGAGGAAGTTGCCTATCTATGGAATGGCATGAACAGGTCCATTAGACTCACCAAAGTTCCATTCTTAGACAAGGCGATTGAAGACGTGAACAAGCACTACAACAGCCGATGGAAGGTCAAAATTGGGAGATTCGTGAAGATCTACGTGTTTACTTCTTGGCAATGTCTCACGTTGCTGGCTGCAATTTTCCTTCTGCTCTTGATGTCATTTCAAGGCTTTTGCTCCGTCTATAGCTGCTCTCGCCTATTTCGCATTAGCATTCCTAGTTCAAGCAATTGATACAGAAGATCCTTTCTAATGGGGTTTCGATATAGTTTCGTTTTCACATTAGCGCTAAATGTGCTAGCAAATAGTAATTATTATGTTCCATTGTCCAAGTCACATTAGTCAGCAATTATGATTTTGATTATATTCTCAAAAATTATAATTGTATTATTAATGTTAGGCTTGATTAAACTATCTTAAAGAATTTTTGTTCACCTAATATTTCTGAAACGTTTTTAAGGGTCCAAACTACTCTTTTTGATAACAAACAAACTCCTCGTCATAAAAAATATATGCATGGATAATAGAAGTGTCAAACTAGTAAAGTGTTCATTATTTTTTAAAATTAATTTTTTATTAAATACTAGTTTATATAAAAAATATATTATTGTTTCTTTCTAAATTAGATTATTATTTTTAAAATTAATATACATGCATAGAAAAAGTGGGGAACTACGCTAATCAGTGTCTTGTAGCCAACCACAAGATTTTTCTAAAATAAAAACCTCATCATGAAACATATATGCATGGACAATAAAATTGTCAAACAAGTGAAGTATTTATTAATTTTTGATTTTTTTATTAAATAGTGGATTACTTAAAAAAAATGTATTATTATTCCTTTATAAATTAGATTATTATTTTAAAAATTAATTAAAATTTTTTTAATATATTAACTAATATAGAAAGTATATAAGTTGTACAAGACTAACTAAATGTTTATAGTATATTATATATGTTTATATTATGTACAATATGTGCATATACAAATGTTTGTGTGTAAAATAAAAAATTATTTAAAATAATTGTCTACATGTACAATGTCTGTGTATTTATTTTATATAAAATAGTATATACTATATGTATACTTATAAATCTTATTCTAATGGCAGAGTAAAAGAATTTTTAAAATATTTTTTATAAAATAAATTTTTAAATAAGTTTTATAAAAATTATCTATGAGTCAAAATTTATTGAGTATGACTTTTCTTACTTATTAAACATGATTTAAACTTACATCCATTTGTTTATACAAATGCAAAGATTTGAATAAATGCATCTTGTCTATGTAGAGTAGGTTTACTTGACGAGGATAAAATTATTTCAATTTCGTTATAATTACGTTATATAAATGACAAAAAAAATTGTTATAATTGTAATTTTAATTCGTTTGGACGCGGAACTAATAAAGAGTGGACCAAGGGTACGAGGCTCTTATAAGCGCACGGTGGGCATTCTCTCACAACAATCTTATGGAGAGCAAATCTTATGGAATGTAATTTTTCCATTTTTGCAGGTGGGGATCTCCTAACTAGCAAGAGTTCTGCAGGCCTAGTTTCTCATTTTCTTGGCAGGGGCTTGGGTTTTTACCAGAGAAGAGGCCCCGGGTGGGGGCTCAGGGGTTGGTCAGGTGGGGGGACTTGCCAGCCACCTCATTAAGAAATGTTTTCCTTTGCAAGTTCCTTGAACTGCACTCCAATTCGTGGTATTGGGCATCCTTAATTGTGGGGAAACTCGTCGTCCTTGTACTCTTTTCATTATTTTACTAAGTAAATTCAATATTTTTTTATTTAATTTTTTGAGAAATTATATAATTAATATGACGAAATGAACGAAGAAGAAATGCTAAAATCAAAACGAAAACGCATCTCCATATTGCAGATTAACAACTTCTTTTTCTCTGGTGGATTAGTTACAAATCCTACCTTCCAAAAACTATCGATTAAAAAAAGTCAAACCGAACTGTGAACGGTGTCCGTGACAATCCAAGGACCCAGAAAAGAAAAAGACAGTACTTTTTAAGAAGCCCGCTATAAATGGCTTAGAAATTTCGGATTCCAATTGTCTGGTCATTTTCAATCCCAACACAGCCATCCATCCATCCATCCATCCATTCAAGGAGTATACATAGAAAGAATCTCTGATTATTTTCCAGGCAGGCTGGCTGGCCAGTTTGGGCCGTGGGCAACGTGGACTTTTTCAATTGTAGGTCCAACTGCATCACATACAAAACAAAACTAGTGGTCAAACCGGTGTACCTAAGAAGTCTTGCTTCCAACAAGACAAGCTTGGAAGTCAGTTTAGGACGGCAATTTGTTGAAACAGTGCACCAATGTGGCCAACTTTTTCTCTGGCTTGCTTTTTGTTTTTTTGTGTATATAGAGTAATGTTAAATGGATGAGATTTTTGCAGGCGAGAAAGAAAGCGGACATATTAAAGTTCTAAATTTTCTCTTTGAAAAGGCCACGGGGACATCATTTACGAAATCAACATTTAGGCTATGTATATATTTGGCGAATTTATATATGTGCTGGATTAATGAATATATTTAAAGGCAAAATGATTATGTTTAATGACGGGAAATTAATTTTGGTTTCACCATGGGAAAGAAAGAAAGAACTATTTGATTACTTAAGTTGCAAGGGCATAGCACCAACCTAAACTCAATCAGACACTTTCAAAATTGAGAACAAGTTTGTCCTCTGATTATGGCACCTTATGTGTTGTCTCCCCTCAAGCACATCACATTAAATCAGCACCTCCTGAGATCTGGGTTTGCCTTCTTTTGGCATGTTGTGTTTACAAATACATTTCAAATTTCAAGATGTTCTGACGAAACTCACAAACTACAGGGAACTCTCGAGCTTCTTCTTAGGTTCACAACTTTCCATTCTCGTTGTGGAGAAACACTTTCCCCGAGATGGCTGCTGCTAGTGCTGCTGTGAAATTGGGATCTTTTGTCAAGGAAGAAGCCATCCGTTCAACCAAAATTTGTCGAATTTCTGGCTCATTCATCCTCGATGATGAACTTTTGCCATCAATCCTGGACTTGGATTTTGCCGGGTCAAGAGTGACTGTTGGTCCAGAGAGGGCACTGAGCCAAGGGTCAGGCTACGGTTTGAACCTGGTGTTGGCTCCATTTGTGAGGGGTAGGGATGGTTGTGCTCTCCTTCATAAGTTGCAACCAAGAATGATTGATCTTCAACACTTTTGCACTTGCAGGGCAAAAAACACGTCAATTTTATCAATTAGTTTGCATCAATCAATCATCATATTGCAGCGTATTGCCTTTCTCTACTTGCCATCAGCTTTTGTGGATGATCAACGAGATTCAATTCAATAAAGGTGTTTCTTTTCAACTTAGCTGACGTGTACTAAATAGCTAAGGAATACATGTACATACGAGAAGAGGATAAGTAGACTTTAAAGTCAGGTTCCAATCGAAGGGCTTCTTCGTAATTTTAATTAAAATTTATGAAATGAGTTTTTTTTTTTGTAATTTTAGTATAATTTTATACATTATATATATTTTAGGGTTTCTTAGTGATAGAGAAATGTATTATACTTTATTCTAATTGAAAGAACTTTTCTCTAAGGCGGCTTGTGCCTTTTGTTCTTTGGAATTTAATCGTTGTTATTGATTTACTGTTGTTAATTATGCTCTCGCTGTCTCAGATTGTATTAGAGCCAGACAATTTCCTGCGAAGATGTCAATCAATCAAGGTGTGGATGGCAATCATGTTCTTGACGGTGTTCAGGATGCGGGAGTCCAGGGAGCCAATCAATGGGTTCCTAGGGCAGAGTTCAATGCTTTAAATCAAAGAATCCAATGATTGGAACAACGTTTTGAAGATTTGATTGAGCACTTTGACTCGATGAATATTAGCGGTAATAGGCCTGGGGTAAGTGATAGGTATATTAATCCAATTAACAGACCCAAAGTTATTAATAAGATTGCACAAATCTCAATTGATGAATCTTCTGAGGAGGATGAGTTTATGTATGGAGTAAGGTAACCACAGAGACGAGGTGGTGATGTAGGGTATCGAAGGAACTACTATAGGTATGATCAAGGAGATGGGGGTGATTATCGTTTGAAAGTTGATATTCCATATTTTAATGGTAGTCTTAACATTGAGGAATTCTTAGATTGGTTAGCAAATGTTGATAGGTTCTTCGACTACATGGAGATACCAGAAGATCTTCGGGTTAGATTGGTGGCTTGCAGATTAAAGGGTGGAGCTTCTGCCTGGTGGGAGAGGCTGCAGACCAGGAGACAAAGAGGAGGGAGACATCCGGTGAGAACGTGGTTCCATATGAAACAACTACTACAATGCGACATCTTACCTCCAGATTATGAGTAGATACTATTTTAGCAGTATCAATTGAGTCGTGCCAAGATCTATTCATGAGTACACCGCAGAATTTATGACGTTGGCGGAACGGAATGACTTGAGAGAGAGTGAAGGTCAACAGGTTGTACGATATATGGACCAGTTAAAGTTGCAAATCAAGGATAAAATAGGAGTTGCGGTCCTAAAGAATTTAAATGAGGCAAAAAATATGGCTCTTCAAGTTGAGTTAATGTTGCAGGAACAGAGCACTAGATATGCAAGTGGAAGAAGAGGGTTTGTGATTGATACTGTTAATGGCAGTAAGGTGGGGGTTGAAAAGAATAAAAATGTGTTGAGTAAATTTGGCAAAAATAATGCCAAAAAGGATGAAAGGGCTGAAGGGAAGAGGCTTATAGAGTTTAAAGGAGTCCAGAAGCAGACTAACCCGTAAGCCAGACCAATCTTGGGTAAATGCTATCATTGTAATCAGTCTGGTCATAGATCTAACGAGTGTCCTAGTAGGAAAAGTGTTCATATTGTAGATAGAGATGATGAAGAAGAGTTGTGTTGTGAGCCTGATGGAGAGGATGAATATGATGAGGAGGAGGATGGTGAAGGAGAGCTAGTTTATGTGATTAGGCAGATGATGTTAGCACCAAAACAGGAGGCAAATACCCAACAACACCAGTTGTTCCATACCAAGTGCACGATTGGGGGAAAGGTGTTTAACTTGATTGTAGACAGTGGAAGTTGTGAAATTATCATCGGGAAGGAAGTTGTTAAACAGTTACAGTTGCCTGTCGAAAAACATCCATACCTATACACTATTGGGTGGATTAAGGCGCCTGAGAATATTGAGGTGAGGGGGAGGTGCAAAGTGCCATTTTCTATAGGAAAGTATCAAGATTAAATCTTTTGTGATATTGTTAACATGGATGCATGTCATTTGCTATTCGGGAGACCCTGGGAATTCGATATGAACGCCCAACATGCAGGTAAAAAAAATGTTTATAAGCTAGAAAAGGAGAGTGTGAAGTATACCTTGTTACCTTTAAAGTTAAAGGATCGCTCTAGAACCCAAAGGATAGAGGGACGATCTTTCTTGACTATTGCCTAATTAGAGAAGGAGGTGGTTAAGGATTTGAAAGAGTCAAAGGTGACTCATGCGCTTATTGTCAAGAATATGATAGTTGGGGATGAAGATGTGAGTGAAGATGTCCCAAAAGTGGTTAAGGGAGTATTGCAAGAGTATAGAGATGTGGTTCTTGATGACTTACCCTAGGGACTACCGCCTTTGAGGCATATTCAGCATCAAATATACCTGGTATCTAAAGCAAGTCTTCCAAATTTACCACAATATAGGATGAGTCCTAAGGAAACTGAGATCCTGTAAGAGAAGGTCTAAGAGTTGTTGGACAAGGGGTTTATTCGAGATAACATGAGTCCTTGTGCTATACCAGCTTTATTAACACCTAAGAAAGATGGGAGTTAGAGAATGTGTGTTGATAGCAGGACCATTAATAAGATCACCATCCGATACAAATTCCCTATAGCATGATTGGATGACATGTTAGACAGATTGAGTGGGGCTAAGGTATTTTCCAAAATTGATTTGAGAAGTGGCTACCATCAAATCAGAGTTCGGCTTGAGGATGAGTGGAAGACAACATTCAAAACTAAAGAGGGATTTAATGAGTAGCTGGTAATGCCATTTGGCCTCAACAATGTACCTAGTACCTTCATACGCGTGATGAATCAGGTATTAAGACCCTTTAATGGTCACTTTGTAGTAGTATATTTTGATGATATACTGGTATCTAGTAAGTCAGAAGATGAACATATTGAACACTTGAGGTGTGTCTTCGCTGTGTTGAGGGAGAATAAATTATTTGTTAATTTGAAAAAGTGTCTTCATGTCAAGGCGATTGTTATTTCTAGGGTTTGTGGTTAGCAGTGAGGGTATCATGGTGGATGATGAAAAGGTGAGGGCAATCAGGGAATGACCTACTCCTAAAGTTGTTACTGAGTTGAGGAGTTTCCTAGGATTGACCAGTTTTTATAGGCGATTTATAAGACATTTCAATACAATTGTTGCTCCATTGACTGAGTGTTTGAAGAAAGGGAAATTTCAATGGGGTGAAGAGGCTGACACAAGCTTTGTGAATATAAAGGAAAGGTTATGTGTATTGGCATTACCTAATTTTGATAAGCTATTCGAGGTTGACTGTGATGCTAGTGGGATAGGGATCGGTGCAGTATTATCACAGGAGAAGAGACCAATAGCGTTCTATAATGAGAAGTTGTGTAAGGCCAAGAGGAATTGGTCAACTTATGATAAAGAATTCTATGTTATTGTGAGAGCTCTGAGAGTGTGGAAACACTATTTGGTAAGAAAGAAATTCTACTCAGACTGTGTCGCA
This sequence comes from Ceriops zippeliana, assembly GCA_037897445.1. Taxonomy (NCBI): domain Eukaryota; kingdom Viridiplantae; phylum Streptophyta; class Magnoliopsida; order Malpighiales; family Rhizophoraceae; genus Ceriops; species Ceriops zippeliana. Next base: position 2,439,220 of record JBAPLH010000107.1, on the reverse strand, counting down.
TTAAAACATCTGAGTGGTCAGACCAGGATAAGTAAGAATATGCATGTTAGATGGATTCAATTCTTACAGAGGTTTCCTTTTAAGTTAATGCTTAAATCTAGTGTGCAAAACAAAATGGTTGATGCCTTAAGTAGAAGGGCTGATTTGTTATTCACATTAAGTGCTAAGGTTGTGGGCTTTGAAAGAATAAAAGAGTTGTATGAAGATGATGGTGACTTCAAAGAGATTTGGAGGAAGTGTACTATTAAGGAGCCTTGTGATGATTATCGTATTCATGAGGGGTATTTAATGAAGGGAAATCAATTGTCCATTCCTGAGTCCTCCTTAAGGGAGAATTTGATTAGAGACCTTCATGGAGGAGGTTTAGCAGGACATTTGGGTCGAGATAAGACCTTAGCTGCTGTGATAGAAATGTATTTATGGCCTCGACTAAGAAGAGATGTTGGTAAGATTGTAGAAAGATGCTACATCTGTCAGACTTCCAAAGGGCAATCTCAGAACACTGGGTTATACACTCCATTACTAGTACCTGAAAATATTTGGGAAGACTTGTCAATGGATTTTTTCCTGGGTTTACCTCATACCCAACGAGGTGCTGACTCTGTGTTTGTTGTTGTTGACAGATTTTTAAGATGACTCATTTTATTCCATATATAAAAACTGCAGATGTACAATCCATTGTCAGGTTGTTTTTCAAAGAAGTTGTATGCTTATATGGTGTCCAAGGTCCATTACCTTTGACAGGGATAACAAGTTTCTTAGTCACTTTTGGAAGACGTTATGGTTCCTGTTTGATTCTTTATTAAACTTTAGTAGCACAGCTTATCCACAGACTGATGGGCAAATTAAAGTGACCAACAGAACACTGGAAAATCTGATCAAGACCATCTGTGGTGAAAAGCCAAGACAGTGGGATCAAGCATTGGCCTAAGTTCTATTTGCCTATAATAGTTATGTTCATAGAACTATTGGGAGATCACCCTTTTCAGTGGTTTACACCAAAACACTACAACATGCCCTGAATTTGTTGAAGTTATCAAAGGGGGTAGAGGTTAGTATAATAGCTAAAAACATGGCAGAGCAGTGTCAAACTATCACTGAAAAGGTAAAAAGGAAAATTGAGAGGGCAAATGCGAAATGCAAGGTGGTTGCTGATAGATATAGGAAAGAAAAACTGTTTGAAGTTGGTGATCAGGTGATAATGTACTTGAGGAAGGAGCGCTTTCCTGTGGGCAAGTATAGGAAATTACAACTAAAGAAGTATGGTCCTTATGAAGTTGTGCGCAAAATCAATAACAATACTTATATTGTCAAGCTTCCTGATGATATGAATATCTCCACGATATTCAATGTAGCTGATTTATCTCTTTTCCATCTAGATGATATGCCTTTATATACTGAAGAGAACTTGGGCTCGAGTTCTTCTTTGGTGGGAGAGAATGATGTGGACTAGATAGCTGAGGAATACATGGACATACGAGAAAAAGATGTAAGGCTTTAAAGCCGGGTTCCAGCCGAAGGGCTTCTTCGTAATTTTAATTAAATTTTATGAAACGAGTTTTTTCATAATTTTAGTACAATTTTATGCACTATATATATTTTAGAATTTCTTAATGAGAGGGAAACGTATTATACTTTACCTTAATTGAAAAAATTTTTCTTTAAGTCGACTTGTATCTTTTATTCTTTGGAATTCAATCGTTATTATTGATTTTCTATTGTTTATTACGCTTTCTCGTTGCGTCATTAGCCGTGTCTCAAAACTTCCTCAGATATCAAAACGATTTAGAAACATCAACTTGTGAGGGTAAAAAGTACAGCAAGTTTGTGGTCTTTCGGGTCACCTTCTTTTTGACAGGGCAGCTTCGGGCAAAGGAGCACTTGAAGTAAGCTCTCGGACAAGGGTTCTCTGGTAACCTTTTGGCCATATTTCCTCCATCGGTATCCATCCTTCACAACCTGCAATTCAGTAACATACCAGGTTATTTTATATGCGCACAATTACCAGATGAAAAGGGAAATGCATCTTTCCACAGCTTGTTGATAAATATCAAATTTGTCGACAAGCCCCGTAGACTTACCAGGCCTGTATCAGATGCTTCGGTCCTGAAAAGGACTCTTGAGATCTTTGCTTTGATGACTTCTCTTGGTTTCTTGCACGATTTTTCATCACTTGAGCTGCTTTCAGAATTCCCATTCATTACAATATTGTTGTTGTTGCTGCAACTTTCAGACTTTCTTTTCCTTGATTGATAGTCCTCGACTTCGTTTTCACAGTTCTTGCCAGTATATGCCATTAATTGGCTTCTCAAAGCATTGTAGTTCTCACACATCCCAGTTAACATCTCTGTGAGCTTCTTGTTCTCGGGAACCCAACCGTTTCAATTCCTCCGATAAAGCACGGGTCTGGTAATTGAAGCAAACTCAAATAAATTAGCTTTAGCACTAATATCTAGCAGTATCCCTCAAGATTTACAAGTTTTGATCTGATAATATCATTTGATTGACCAACTTAGAAATAAGCAAGCAAATACTGTTGCTTCTTATTCTTTGGGAAAGTCAACAAGGCCAAGCAACTGCAGCTTTGGAAAAAATTGTGTGAACCCCTATACTGAAAATTACTTTTCTGAGCCTGACACAGGAAATCTAAAATTGATGGGCAAGAATCAAAAAGAAAATTGACGAAAAGAGAGGTTAAAAGGCCGTCATAATAAATAATTAAGCAACTGACTTCTTCTTTGCTGAAGTCTTCCTGCCTATCTCCATAAGATTGCTCTCCATTTGCTTAGATATAAGATCTAAGTTTTTAGTTCTGGCAATGTCTCACGTTCCTGTGTGCAATTTTCCTGATCTTAACGTCATTTCAAGCATTTTGCTCTGTTCATAGCTTTTCTCGCCTATGTGGCATTAGCACTATTAATTCAACAATTAATACTACTGAAGTTTCTTTTTAATGGGCATTAGCGCTAAATGTGCTTGCAAATAGTCATTATTACGTGGGATTGTCCAAGCCATATTAGTCAATAAGTTATGATTTTGATTATATTCTCAAAAATTATAATTGTATTCTAATGTTAGTTTTGGAGTATTACATATTATGGTACATTTTTTCATAAAACAAGAGTTTATGCATTACTAATTGTTTTCTTTTTTTCAAAAAAAGAAACTTTTTTGTAGAACATTTTAAATTTAAAATTTTAAATATATGAATTCCATAAGAAAGAATGTACTCTTAAGACCTTATGGAAAAGTATTTTGTTTTTATCAATATTTAATTAACCAGTAAAAATAGAGAAATTCTAAACTCAGAAAAGAAATAAATTAGCTTTGAACAATATGATAAGATACGTACAAGATAACAAAATAGTTATTCTCTCATATTTCTTTTTCTCCTTTGATTTTGCATTAGCACTATTAGTTTAGCAATTAATATTGAACCTCTTTTTTAATGAGGTATCAATATAACTTTTGTTTCTTGATTATTTTTGGGTGAGTTAAATTTTCTATTAATCATGTTTGGTCTTGAATATAAGATTGGTTTGCAATTTTCTTATTTTTGGTGAGAATTAAAGGATTGATTGTACTTCTAGTCCTCATTTGATTTTGGAGAAAAATGAATTTTTATAAGGCAAGTTTAAGTTTAAAGCCCAAATTGCAATGGTGGCTATGTTTTGTATCTCAATACTAATGGAGAAGCAAATCTCTACACTCTCTTAGTGTATATATATTGTGCCATTTTGAATTTTAACCTATTATATAAATTTGAATTTTAATGTTGTTGCAACATAATTTATTTTATCTATTCTAAAACTATTTTAAAGTCAATTTTAATTAATATTATATTTGAAATAAATAGATAATTTATTTCTATATAAGAGTCATTTTATAATTTTGTACAAATGACATATTTATTATGTAATTTGTAGCTTTTGAAATAATAAAACTTTAATACTACCATGAATGTAATAGTATTTAAGATTCAATTTACCTCAATTTCTTATATTTATTTTACTTTTATTTTTTAAAATATTTTATTTTTCAATGAAAATTGTGGCACTATAATGTTTACAAATAGTATTCGCCTTTTTTTTATTATTTTAATTATAAGCTTATGTTTGCATTTAACATAACTAATTGTACAAAATCACGTTTTAGTTTTATGCAAAAATATTGATAGCTCCATGTGCCCCCAACAAAACAAGTTTAACCTTACACGGATACGAGCCGAAATAAAAAACGTAAACTTTTGTTGCAAACGAAAAACCCCAGAAATCCCGCCTTGCAACTACATCCCTAATTTTGGTTACTCTAATAATCAAATCTGTGCAACAAGATCCAAAATGTTTACCGTTCTCTACTTTGTGATCACATCTATATAAAATTACATTCATATGGTTAAAATACAAAGGAAATCTTGTTTTTTGTTCTATCACTAATGTCCTTAAACATCAATATAAAGTTCAAGACTTTTCCCACTTTGTCATTTATTTATATTATTGTAGTATTAGAGTCACTCTCAATGGTTAAGGGAAAGTTACTTGATTCTCCCTATTGACTTTATAGTGCCACCACCTCTTTCATCAATAATGGTTTCACCTTATTAATGCTTGATACAATAACTACCTTAAGAAATAAACATATAACATTTTGGTCCTCACCTAGTAATTCTCCCCTTATTCTTGCCACCTCCAATGAGTTTGAAATAGTTATATTTGTATCAAATTTAACTAAATTGCTAAGTATCACCTCTCATATAAGACCAATGGAATGTGACTTGTTTTTTTCTAAAAGGTTGATTATCATTAAGATTTAATAAAAAAATCATCAATCATAAAATTATTTTGAAGCCACTTAACTTTTGATTACCACCACATCTTAAAGCAAATTAAGTCGCACACTTTATTAATCAAGAAAGGTTTACTAGCAAAAGTCCTCTCATTCCTTACCAATCATATAAACCAAATAATCACATAGAATTTCATTAATCAAATCTCTTTCGACCTATGACCTTACCCCAGTTTATGTGATAACTTCTGTGCCTACTTCAACAACCTTAGAACTAGCCATAAAATGCCCATCACCTAAGATACTTACACTATACTACACAAATAGGTTACAATGAAGAAACAAGTGAGAGACAAATTTAAGTGTTTTAACACAAATTGTGTAGTTCAAGTCTTGAACACTATCTCAACTAATCAATTTTAGACACCTTTTAACTAGTGAGTGCCTCATGATTAATTGCTATAAAAAGATTTTACCTTGGAGAAGCAATTTGCTACCATTTAAAATGACATTACATCATATTACCCATGAAAGCTATTTTATCAATTGCAATATGACCTTACAATAAACATATAATCTCTTTCTATTGACCAAATTTGCTTATCCTCTTTCTTCTTTGAGAGCCTTTAGTTGTTCAATAATCCCATAAATTCAGTGTGTACGTCTCTTTCTTAATCAATAAATTTACAATACTATGAAATTCTCTACTTCTATCTACCCTTCACTTATTATCCAAAACAAATTAGACCAATTTTTTGCATTATGAAAAGATAGGAAAATCTCTATGTTATAGGAGTGTCAACTATTGATATTTGACTATAAAAATCCACCTTTTTATAATCCTCTATCAAATAGTTAAAATTAGAGTTCATTATCTCTATATTCTCTATCCCCTTTTCCACATCAGCATACCCTTTTCATACTAGTGACATTTGTGAACACTTTATTAATCACTCTTATGGCATGCTTGCTTATTATTATATCTTGTTTTAGGAATCCTCACCAATAATAAGCCTTCTTCATTTCCTACCTTCTACAACCATTTCATTAATAATTTTATATTGTTATCTCTTAATCTCCTAATTCCTAACCTGTCATGATTTTGTTTTTTGCATATAAAACCATAGCAAACATGGTATGCGTGTCAACAATTATTCTCTTCCCTTAAGAGAAAGGATCGTTATCTCTTCTCCAACCCCGTTCCACCTTCTTTAGCATGTTAAACATAGATATATAATATATTGAAAGAAACACAAACAAGATTTTAAGAGGACTAACCTCTTAACCTTTAATAAATCTTATTCTCCATTTTGCCAATCTAACTTTCATCTTTTAGATATTAAGATCCCATGAGTCTTTTCTTCTTAGATTAACCCCTAATAGAAGCCCAAGGTACTTCATAAAGAGAGACCTTATATTGTAATTCCAAAAGTTATCCCACCTTAAAATCTTAATGTCACATTAGTTAATCTCATACATAACATATTTTGCTAAGTTTAATATTAATTATACATAACATTAGAAGAATCTAAGGATCCTCTTGTAATTCTTAATAGACTTCTTGTAAGCTTTACTAAAGATATGATGCCATTGATAAATTATAAATGTGTTAACCTAATATTGTTGCTGATAAGAATGTTTTTTATAACATCATATTTTGACTTATTCCTAAATAAGGATTTTAATTCCTCAGCTGTTAGTATGAACAATAATAGGGATAGAGGGTCCCCTTGTTATAGTTCCATCATTATCTTGAATTGTTGCATGGAATTGTCATTAATCAGAATTGAAGGATATAGTGTAAATATACACTTTGATACCTATTTCCTCCACTTAATACCAAAACCTATATGTTTTAATGTATCCATTAAATAAATCCATTCAACTGATTGATATGCCTTTTTAATGTCCATCTTTATCATAATCCCTTATTCTTTTCGTTTCTCATTTCTCCAATCATCTTATTAGTTATAAGTACGATATTAAGAATGTTAAATCTAACCAAAAATGCAAATTAAGACTCTCTTATAGCTTTTATAATCATCAATTTGATTCATCTAGATAGTGCCTCAGTTGGTATCTTGTAAACAAAATGCACCAAAGAGATTGAGCAAAATTGACTTAAAGACTTTATTCTGTCAACCTTGAACATAAGTACTAAAAATGTTAAGGTGAGAGATTTGCATAATCAGCCATTCTCATGAAAATCCTACATGAAATTTATGACATTTTTCTCCATCACCTTTTAGTAGTATTTGATGAAATTAAAGTTAAACCCATATGATCTTTATACTTTGTTCTCATTACAATTCTTGATTACATCCTACACTTTTGAAGTTATAAACAAACTTTCAAGAATCATATTGCTAGCCTTCTTAAGCTTTTGAAAGAATTTATCATCCATTTTTAGACATGACAATGAAGAGGGGTCCACTTATTCCTTAAAATAGGTAAAGATAGCATCCTTAACCTTTGTAAACTCAATAAAAGTATGTCTTTCCATTATAAATTTGAAAGAATTTTGTATTTTTATCATAATCTATTAGTTAGAGAAGATGTGACTTCTCAAACCATTCTTATTCCCACTTTTTTACACCAATCCAATAATCATTTCTTACTTGTATCAATTCTTTTCTTCCCTTTTTTTGGCAAAAACTTGGTTTCCTATTTCAAAAACAATTACTTTACCCTAATTTTTGCAATTCTCAATTCTTTTTATCTTTCCTTCATTTCCTTGGACTCATGGATTTCAAAAAACTTTTTATTAACCTAATCTAATCATAAGCATACATTCTCAATACCCCTCCATTTAGATTTAACTATTAAGTCTCAATTTCCTTCTTTATCTCGTTATTGTCTCCTAAATAGTTGAAATATCTAAATGGAATTAGACCCCAATTCTTACCATCAACCCTTATAAATACCTTAGAGTGATTTGAAAAATGATTGTAAAAACCTCATTGCTTCAAATTTGGTAATGCCACTAACCAGTTAGTCTTAATTAAAAACCTATGCACTTGGCTTATTAACAAACTTTTATGAAAATTACACTATGTGTATCTCCTCCTTTAACAATACCCTTTTTTTCATCCTCCTTATTGTCTTTAGAACATAATCTGCCTTTATTGTCACCATTCCCACCACATGAAGTTGCCTTAGCCTCCCTTGTTACCTTCGATCGATCCTCATTACTTTTGCCTAATTACACCCATTGATCCCCTACTTTTTCTTGCTAACAACCTTTACACTCTACATCATGTCACTCTTGTTAACATCCTAGCTCACTAGCTACCTCAAGCTCCCTTAGCCTAAGTATACCCCTTGGCCCTAGACAAGAGAGCAAATATGATATTAGCTGCATTGGTTACCTGTTATCTCCTATTTATTTAGGCCTTTATAATTTAATTCATTAGCTTTTCCTCTAACAAATAAGCCTCTATTATTTACAAGGCCTATTGCAAACTTTGAGCTAATGCCTATTCAAATGGGCTTCTAAGTGATACATCACCTAACTTTATTTACCCCATTAATGTAGACTTTTAGATTGGGTTTGCCATTATCTTAGGCCTTAACCACCTCTCCTTAACTTTATTGTACCATTTTGCCACACCATACACCTCTCCATGACTACCTCCAACAGCCATTAATGAACTTTGATATCTCTTATAATGCTCCTCTATGAGGCTGGTGTCACCTCAGTCTACCCATCTCTTTGGTAGCTCATTATTAATGATCCTTTTTTGTTTAACTTTTAAAATGAAGACCTACCCATTGATCTTCACCCTCATTGCACAAAAAGGGGGAGGGATAACCTTTTCAACATTTACTATCATCAGAAAATAAAACCGATCTAACTATCTCTTTTAATCAAACAGTGAATCCATCCTTAAATAAACACTCTATTTCTTAGCCTAATAGGAAAAGAACTCACCAAACCATGCATGAAGTGATAGCCCCTCCAACCATACCCAAACCCTCTAATATGTGTAAACCTTCTTTGTTGACCAAGGTACTAGATTATAAAACAACCTATAGATCCATTACTCATCACCATCATTAAATTCAAATGTTATTACAATCTTAAAGTCTCTAATTATCATAACCCTAAATGGATGGTGATAATTCCTTTTTAGTTAATCCTTCAATTAATCTAAGTTTACAACCACTCTAATTGCACTTTGATAAAGTCATTTAAACTTGGAAGTCCTAGTATAATATACAAAATGATTGACATTTAATTTGATTAGGGCATAGATTCACCTTACTCTTTGATCAATCATTTACATCCTTTTGCCAATCTGCTCACCACCATGTCCTTTTAAGACATTCATTTCCTTTTAATGTACTACATCTTGTTTCCATGAGTGGAGTTGCCTTTCCAGTGATAGTTGAACACTCAATACCTTAGCCCTCATTTTAAGATAATGAGTAATTTTGACTCCTAATTTGTTTCCAAGCAACCTATTCCCATTTAGCCTTTGAGCAACATCAATGGCATCCTATTGGTTACCAAATTTGATAAATCTAAACTTTTGACTATTTTGGTCATCTTATTTGAGATCACTATATCTATAATTATCTCTCTTTGTTGGAATATTTGCCATAATCCCTTATGATCCATTTTTGCTGGCAAACTGATAGTTAGACATAAAATGTTTTTCACAAAAACCTTTTACAAGTAGGTCGATAAGAAGTGTTAGTGGCAAAAGTTAATGGAATCCAATAAATTATACACAAGACAGTAGTGGCAACTTATAAAAACAACGAGTTTTGTTAGGTAAATGTTATAAATAGACATGAAATGGATAACTATTCCTTGTGACCATCCATTTGTTAAAGAAAAATGTGCTTGGTGTGTAGTTGTAGGCATCTAAAAATAAAACTTACACTCTTAAAACTACATATGGTATTGTGAGTATAGATCATTTCCATAGAAAGTATCTAGTTTAATTTTATACTATGTGAACAAAGAGATGAGATTTAAATATAACATAAGCAATTTTAAGGAAAACAAGACAACTAAGAGACAATTCAAAGTGAAATATTGAATTCAATCAAAAAAACAAACCTTGGTCTAAGTTATTATCCACTATTAAAAATTTACAACTAATAATTTATATAAGTTTATATTAATGCATACTTTGAATATTCATTATTGGAACCATTTTCTTATATATATTTAGTTAAATTTAATTAAAAAAACAAGTGATCTAATTAACCTTAACCATTAAATAACCCAAAATTAGTACTAAAGGTTTAATCTAGTAGCAGTCTTAAGAATTGGAAAGATCGATGACACTAAACAACATAAGCACAAGTGGTTGCATTTAATTTAATTAAAGTTCTTCCTAAGACCTAATAATTTTTTATGCACAAATTATTAAATCTTAGTTACTTTGCAAATTAAAGGGTTTAAACAATTATGGATTTGATATCTAACGTAGCAATGGGTTGCAATGGTTAATAAACTAGTAGGCTTCCTAATAATTATATAAGAAAATTATGAAAATAAGTGCAAAAGAACATCTAATACTCAAAGTATAATTGAACAATAAAACAATAAATTATATCTTATAGTTTTTCATTCCCAAACATTCATTTATTGTGACTAAGTATAAAAGTTTAGCTATATAGGGTCATAGATGTGAACTTAAAGGAGAAAAAGGGGAAGAGAGAAAAGAGAGGCATCTTCCCTCTTATGATTTCTTTCCTTTTTATATGTTAATTGTCCCTTTTAGAAACCTATGAAATCTTCTAACAATATTATAAATATGATTCTAAAATAGTAATATCAAAATCTGACTAATTGAGAAAAATATCAAAAATAAAATAAAGTCCTAGTATAGCTAGAAGAATGGTGTTTTCGGTTGGAATTTTGTACATGAGATCTTGAAACTTCTGAAATTAGACCATGTTAGATTTCCGTATTAGAATTGCAGACTAAGGAACATTTCAGAACATAGTAGTGTAAGTATAGTAAATTCAAGCTTGATTTTGTCCTTGATACTATTAGTATATCTCAAAACTCAAAACATAAAAGTTGTAGGGCCTTTCTTTGGCTTTCTATAGCATCTTGAATTATTTCAATCAAAGCTTGAATGAGAAAGTTATGCTTAGATGATGGGTAATGTCAAAATTATCCAAAATCACCCAATTAGCTTCATCTTGTACTTAATGCTTCCATTTGCATTCTAAATGAAAATATAAGAATAATGAGTACATTTATGCTTAGGTAAGCATATATGACATTTTTTATTCTCATTAATTCTAACTACAAATGATGGTTATAATGCCTCGATGTCCATTTGGTGCCTAATTTGGTGTCTTCCTAACTTTTTTAATATATGTATAGGTAAACAAAATAAAGAAGGCAACATCATAGAAAGACAAATGATCCTAATTCATTTCAATGGCAATGTGTAAGTAATTAAGACCTTCAAGCTCATTAGAGTTGTCATAGAGTAATTATATTTTGAAGAAGTTTTAAAATGAATAACAAAAAAGTAAAATATTGAGGGTCAATATTAGAGGGCAAAAATAAAGCAAAAAAATGAAAAACAAATAGCAAATCTATATGCAATTGACTTTGGAATGGATATATAACAAGGTGAAACCTTTTAAAATGGTGAGAACATAGAGCAATTAATCAATAGGTAACCAAAGAGGATAAAAGAATTTGTTGATCCCTAAATAACCTAAAATGAGGGCTGAATTAGGCATATTTGGTTTAATCATTCAACTCACATTTAATCTTAACTTTAAAAAATAATAGCAAGATAACCAATAATAAATAACAAAGAAAGCCATATAAATAACTAAGAATAAATAAGATTGAGAAAAGAGAATGTGCGCAACAATTTATAATGGTTCGGTTGAAACCGATCTCTTCTTCTTTTATAAAAGGATTATACAACCGATCAAGCTTAACATTTGAACTAGTTAACTAGTCTAAACTCTTTTTAACTTTTTTGGCTTTTGTGTTTTTAACTTCTTTAGTCTTATTGGTCAATTATAGCTACTAATCAAGTCGACTTAAAATCATTATAACAATTCACATTTAAATTCTTTGGTGCACAATCAATCGTAAACATTGGTTCAATTGACCAACCTAAATTTTTAGTTTTTCTCTTTATAGTGTTTTTGGTGCTTGATAAACTAGTCACAAATTCAAACAATAAACCCAAATTTTCTATTTTCTTTTTGTTTCTTCTTTTTATCTCTTAGAACTCTTATTCTTTGTCTCTCTTATTATCACTCTTTCTCTTTTCACTATATGCATACAATGAATAACTCTTCTTAATCTCTTCTTCTCTTATAAAAGAATTCTACAATATATTGAGTTTAACACTTGAACCAATTGACTAGCCTAAGCTCCTTGTAACATTTTAAGTTTTTGTGTTTTTAACTTCTTTAGTCTCATTGGTTGACTGTACCTATTAGTCAAATTAATTAACTTAAAATTTCAGTAACTATTCACTTTTTAGCTTCTGTACTAATGGGTCCAACTGACCAACCCAAAATTTTTATTTTTTTTCCTCTTTGCAATATCTTTGATGCTTAATCAACTTTAATCACAAATCTAGCTAATAAACCCAATTTTTTTGGTTTCTTTTTGCTTTCTTCTTTTTATGTTGGTTATTGAATCGATACTATAAATTGATCGAAGTCAAATTCTCGCTAACTTTGAAACTTACTATTCTTTACATTTTTCACTAAGATCCCTCGAGATTTTACTTAATATGTTTATACAAATAAAGATTTGACAAAATAATAATAAAATCCTTGTACCATTTTTTGCTCAAATCAAATTTTATAGATCCTTTCATAGTAATCATAAATCAAAATATTATCCAACGACAAATAATATTTGTTTAATAAGTAATTATTTCAATCAAGTATTAGAGATACATCAAAATATAAAATAATGAAATATAACACATGATCACATTATTCTTAATAACCTCCTTAACAATTTCACTCTTAGTATGAACAATCTCAATAGAATTGTACACCATTGAAGGCCTTTGGGGAAACGTGCAATTCTTCTCTTCATAATTCGTGATGCTTGCAAATAGGAAGATGCTACGGTGGAAGGATGAATGTGCTTGCAATTAGTAATTATCGTGTGGGATTGTCCCAGCCATATTTGTCAAAAAAATTATGATTGTGAATTATATCCTAAAAAGTTATAATTGTATTCTAATGTTAGGTGTGGGCTATTACATATGCTTATGGTACATTTTTTTTCATAAAACAAGAGGTTTGTGTTGCAGATTTTATTTTATTTTTTAAAAAAAAAATCTTTCTTTAAGAGCATTTTAGGTTTAAAATTCTAAATACAACAAATCTATATGAAATAATGCACTCTTAAGATCTAATGGAGAACTTTAGTTCCGTCAATATTTAAACCGACGAGGAAAAATAAAGAGGGATGATAGTTTCTTTTTATTATTTTGGTCAAATTTAACTAAGACTTGTTAGTCTTTGCACGTTTTTTGATACAATTGAAAGTGGAATATAAAATAGAGTGAGCCAAGAAGGTTAGAGTAGAGTGTAAATTGATGGGAAAATAGAAGAGAAATTAACAAGAGATGCTACGGATTCATTCTCTTCATGCAAATAGTCGAATTAAATAAAAGCCTATCAATCAAGGCATTACATAATTGAACATTTCCATAACTTTATAAATTACTTTTTTTTTTTATTTTTGATTAATTATTGTCAAGATTAGAATCATGTCATCGTGATTAAAAGTCTAGTGTTTATCTTTGCATGATAGAATTATGAAATTCTATACAAATATTCATAAAATCCTAGACTATTATAATTTTCATAATTTTTAGCTTTATAATTTGTGTCTTAATGCACTAATGCTGATTTTTTTTTTTTTTTTTTTTTAAAGAAGGGAAGGAAATACACACTACAATACTCACTCATTAACACATATGAAAAAATAGGTCATATTAGTGCAAAATTTCTCATATAAGATAGAAAGTAGACATTTTTACTCAATATGAGACAAAGGTAATATTTTTTAACAAAGTCAATAAGTCAAATAATGCTCATATGTTAGAACAAACACATTAATTTGAATTAAATTGAAAGTAATGACAAATTTATAAATTAAAAAAAAAACTAAAAAAATTGTTGTGATATTTTATAATTTTATCAGAAAAGTTGTACTACTAACATTGTGCAATAAATAGACTACTAAATTAAATAAAAGTAAATTTTATGATAGCCTAGAGATCCTTTTACTCAACGCATTTATCCCGTGCATATAATTCATTGACATTAAGACCCAGAACGCAAAAACAGAAGAATTTTCGCTGCATAGCCATATTTGGAGAAAATCTGACTAAACATCAGCCATTGACAAAGCGGGAGGACTTCATTGACAAAGTGGGAGGACTTCATCTGACCGGATTCCTTACGGAATCATTTTGGACCGCACGACGATCTGGTTCTTTATACCGCCCACGAACCGAAACGCGTGGCGATATATGACTGCTTGCCCATTTTAGAGTCCGTACGATCCAGTGGATGGGGAGCACTGAGCACATTACACACGAATTTCATTGAGAAGAAGCACTGAGCACGCAATGACTAGGAAGCTACTCATAATAACAAGAGATCAGTCAAAATTTGCGGGAATTTCTGCTTTGGAAAAGAAAATTTCTAGCGGAATTCTTTAGGTAAGAATATATCATGTTACCATAACGAATGGGGTCAAGTCTCGAGTCCATCATAGCGGCCTAAACCAAAACGTGAAAAAAGCAGATGTTATTATAATTACATATTTAGCCAACCGCCCACGGTGAGACTGTATTATTGTAATTGTTTATTGTATATATGCAATATTATTTTTAAAATTAATTCAATTCCTTTTATATATTAAGTTATACGAATAATTTAAGTTGTACAAGACTAACTAAATGTTTATATTATGTACAATACATACATGTACAAAGCGTTTGCATATAAAATAATTGTAAGCATGTACAATTGAGAGTGTGTGTGTGTGTATAAAAAAAATTATAAAATAAATTTGAACAAGTTTTATAAAAATTATTCACAAATCAAAACAAGTTGAGTATAAATTCATTTAAATTTTTCTCTCTTTTATCAGATGCGATTTAAAATTACACGTTAATGTCACTTTGTGTTTATATATAAGCAAATTTGAACAAACTCTTTGTTGATTTGAACGGCTATTGCATAACAAAGATGAAATTGTGTCATCGCGCGATGCTCCACCACTCGTGGTCTGTGATTTGTCGCTTGTTTTGGATAATGTCTGACATGTATGAACGGTTGACAGAAAGCAGCGAAACTCTTCACACCGATAATTTCTCAAGCGTCTCTTCAAACCGCGTCACGTCACAATCATAGCGCGAAAAAGGGGTGAAAGTGCAATTTCCAAAACTTTTATTTCCAATTTTGTTGCCAAATGTGAGTTTTTCTTTCCGTGTCCTTTCGCTCGAGCTCAAGGAAATGGTTGTACTTTGATCGTGGTTTCCTGTTTTCAACTTTAACTTAGTCTGCAATACTATACCTGCACTACTATGTTCCGAAATGTTCCTTAATCTGTAATTCTAATACGCAAATCTAACATGGTCTAATTTCAGAAGTTTCAAGATCTTATGTACAAATTCTCAACCGAAAACACCACTCTTCTAGCTATATTAAGACTTTATTTTATTTTTGATGTTTTTCTCAATTAGTCAGATTTTGATATTACTATTTTAAAATCATATTTATAATATTGTTAGAAGATTTCATAGGTTTCTAAAAGGGACAATTAACTTGTAAAAAGGAAGGAAATCATAGGAGGGGAGACATTTTTCTCTTCTCACTTCCCCTTTTCTCCTTTAAGTTCATTTCTATGGCCTTATGTAGCTAAACTTTTATACTTAGTCACAAGAAATGAATGTTTGGGAATGAAAAGCTATAAGATATAATTTATTTTTTTATTGTTCAATTATACTTTGAGTATTAGATATTCTTTTACACTTATTTTCATGATTTCTTATATAATTATTAAGAGGCCTACTAGTTTATTAACCATTGCAACCCATTGCTACGTTAGATATCAAACCCATAATTGTCTAATCCTTTTAATTTATGAAGTGACTAAGATTTAATAATTTGTGCATAAAAAATTATTAGGTTTTAGGAAGAACTTTAATTAAATTAACTGCAAGCAACCACTTGTGCTTGAGTTGTTTAGTGTGATCGATCTTTCCAATTCTTAAGACTGCTACTAGATTAAACATTTAGCACTAATTTTAGGTTATTTAGTGGTTAAGGCTAAATAGATCACTTGTTTTCTAATTAACTCTAACTAAATATATATATGAAAATGGTTTCAACGATGAATATTCAAAGTATGTATTGATATATACTTATATAAAGATTAGTAGTAAATTTTTAATAATGTATAATAACTTAGACCAAGGTTTGTTCTTTTGATTGAATTCAATATTTCACTTTGAATTGTTTCTTAGTTGTCTTGTTTTCCCTAAAATTTTTTTTGTTATATTTAAATCCCATATCCTTGTTCACGTAGTATAAAATTAAACTAGATTTCTATGGAAATGATTTATACTCATAATACTATATGTAGTTTTAAGAGTGTAAGTTTTATTTTTGGGTGCCTACAACTACACACTAAGCACATTTTTTCTTTAACAAGTGGATGGTCATAAGGAATAGTTATCCATCTCATGTCCACTTATAATACCTACCTAACAAGACTCGTTGTTTTTATAAGCTACCACTGCTATCTTGCGTATAATTTATTGGATTCCATTAACTTTTGCCACTAACACTTCTCGTCGATCTACTTGTATAGGGTTTTGTGACTAAAGGGTTTGATGTCGATGATAACTCTTATGTTTATGAACAATTTGCTAACAAAAGTAGATCATAAGGGATTATGGCAGATATTCCAACAATGGGAGATAATGATAGACGTGGTGATCTCAAATAAGATAACCAAAATAGTCACAAATCAAGATAAATGGAGTATAAATTTATTTAAAATTTTCTCTCTTTTATTAGATGCGATTTAAAATTAAACGTTAATGCCACTTGTGTTTATATAGCAAATATTTGAACAAAATCTTTGTTGATTTGAACGGCTATTGCATAACAAAGATGAAATTGTGTCACTGCGCGGTGCCCAACCACTCGTGGTCTGTGATTTGTCGCTTGTTTTGGATAATGTCTGACATATATGAACGGTTGAGTGAAAGCAGCGAAACTCTTCACACCGATAATTTCTCAAGCGTCTCTTCAAACCGCGTCACGTCACAATCATAGCGCGAAAAAGGAGTGAAACTGCAATTTCCAAAACTTTTATTTCCAATTTTGTTGCCAAATGGGAGTTTTTCTTTCAGTGTCCTTTCGCTCGAGCTCAAGGAAATGGTTGCACTTTGATCGTGGTTTCCTGTTTTCAACTTTAACTTATGTTGCACGTGCACAAAAAATGGTTGTCAGCCTTGCAAAGCAAAGCGATATCAACCTGCCAACAAGTTGGCAAATTTGTTACGTCTCACAAATTGAATCATGATAATCCAAAATAAAATATGTAATCTGTTCATATTTTTTGATTAAGAAGTTTCGGCAAGGAAATATGTGAAAATTCAATATGAAATCAATATTTAGACTTTTCTCAATAATTTTAATTTTTGAGTTAAATAATTTTTTGATGCCGAGCGCCATTTATATGCCATATTCAATACAATTAGGGTGAGGTATGAACGTTATTAGATTGGTCTGAACGAGTGCGCCAGGGGTACAAAGCCTCTTATGCTGAGAGTATATATAGAAAGCACACAGTAGGCTGTCTCTTACAACAACTTTGGCTTCCGCATTAAAGCCTAGTTACTTCGCAAACTTCTCAACAATTAACGCAAAAAAAAAAGAAACAGCTGTCATTGCCAGTAAGTATTCCCCACACCACATCCATGTACACCTTCCAATATACCATGCCCTCAAATTCATTCCCGAACTTCGATGAGCACCGATGGGTAATCAACATCCGCCGGACCCTGGAGGAGGAGCTCGAAAACGATACCGAAATCCCCGTCTGCATTTTCAATGTTCCCAAGACCTTGTTGACTGGTGATCCGGACTCCTACACTCCACAACTTGTTGCCATAGGTCCGTACCACCATTGGCGTCCGGAGCTGTACGAGATGGAGGGTTACAAGATTGCTGCGGCCAAAAGGACTCAAAAACAACTCGGCCAAGAGCTTCAATTCCAAGACATAGTCGATGAACTGATCAATCTTGATCTGAAAATCCGATCTTGCTACCACAAGTTTCTTGATATAAGTAATGAAACTTTGGCTTGGATGATGGCAATTGATGGGTCGTTCTTGCTAGAGTTCTTGCAAATCTATGTCGCGAGAAAAGGGGCGACAATAACAAGTCTGCCCTCAAGAATGTTGCATTTGGTTGATTACGCAGGGAGGAAATCAGCTCACAACGCTATCTTGAAAGACATTGTGATGCTTGAGAATCAAATTCCATCATCTGTCTTGAGAAAGGTGCTAGAACTTCAATTTTCGTCGTTGGGTATGGCAGATCATACGCTGAACTCAATGTTAATGGGGCTAAGCAAAGAGATCTCCCCTTTCAAAATGGTGAATAACACCCCACAGATCCAGGTTTCTCAATGTGCTCACCTGCTAGACTATTTGTACGACACAATTGTGCCCAAGGTGGAAGCTCCATTAGAGATCGCCGAGCCTGCAGAGGATCAAGCCGATGACACCAATTCAGGGAAAGAACAAAGTTGTGGGGATGCAAGCTATGTCAGAGATCTTTGCCGGGTGATTTGGAAGCTAATTTCCAAGCTGAACGGAGGTCCCGTCAAGGCATTGTTATGTTCTAGGCCAATTAGAGTTTTTGTCAAATTGCCTTGGACAATCATCTCCAAACTTCCCGGATTTGCAATCCTGAAACATCTTCTATGCTTCCTCTTCTCACAAAACAATGAAGAAACCGAATTGGACGACAAGAACAACAAAGATTATATGAAGCCACCATTGATAGAGGAAATCGCCATTCCTTCTGTCACTCAGCTCTCCAAATCCGGGGTGCACTTCGCACCCACTAACGGTAACATCTCAACCATCGCTTTTGAGGTCAAGTCAGCAACATTTTACCTACCCATTATTAGTGTAGACATGAGCACAGAAGTGGTTCTAAGGAACTTAGTAGCGTACGAGGCATCGAGCGCTTCCGGACCATTAATGTTTACTCGATACACAGAATTAATGAACGGTATCATCGACACCGCGGAGGACGTAGAGTTACTAAGACAAAAGGGTATCATTTTGAACCACATGAAATCGGACGAGGAAGTTGCCAACCTATGGAATGGCATGAGCAAGTCCATTAGACTCACCAAAGTTCCATTCTTAGACAAGGTGATTGAAGACGTGAACAAGCACTACAGCAGCCGATGGAAGGTCAAAATTGGGAGATTCATGAAGATCTACGTGTTTACTTCTTGGCAATGTCTCACGTTGCTGGCTGCAATTTTCCTTCTGCTCTTGATGTCATTTCAAGCCTTTTGTTCCGTTTATAGCTGCTCTCGCCTATTTCGCATTAGCACTAATAGTTCTGCAATTAATTCTGAACTTCCTTTTTAATAGGCTTTCAATACAGCTTCCGTTTCTTACTTATTTCTACTTGAGATATATTTTTGTTTTTGAATGTAAAATGAATTTAAATTTCTTTTTTTTCTATGATAATCATAGAATTAATTGTATCTTTTTTTCCTCATTTGACTATTAAGAGGAATGAATTTTTATAAAATTTGAGTTTAGATCCTAAACTGCAAAGTTTTTTTTATTTTATCATTTTGTACATTGTCATAATAGTGCAAGTCATTTTAAATATGGATCTATAAATGCAAATTTAAATTTCAATCTTCTTGCAATATAATTTATTTTATTTGTTCTAAGATTATTTGAGTGAAATGCAATTAATATTATATAAGAGAAAAATATAATTTTAATTTTGAATCTGTCTATTTTCTTTTTAAAAAGTATGATTATTATATAATTTATAATTTTTAAGATAGTAAACTTTTAATGTGATTGTTAAGGTAGGAATGTTTAATTTAAATTAGGAAAAATTTTTGTCTTTATTTCACTTTTATATTTATTTCTCGACAGTAATATAAAATAAAAAGTTTTTAAGTTCCTTTTAATTGGAGTGAAATTAAATGTATAAGACAAAATTATTAACTTATGTCATTTGATTTTATTCTTATAGACTTGTTTTTTTTTTAATAATTATACTTAAATTTGGTGCCTATTTTTGTAAAAGTATCTTTTAATATAATTATTCTCTTTTTATATTATATTAAATTATTCTCTTAATTTAAATCCTTTTCTATGAGTTCGTTATAATATATTCTCTTGACATAGCGTTTAACGAAAATAAAGTTAATGTTTCGATAAAGTTTAAAAGAATAATATTTGTCAAAAAGAAAATAGAACAAGACAAATATTTTATTGAAATATAATTTTCTAAATGTTAAAATCTCTTAGACTTATACTTATTTATAAGTAAAATTGACTAGGTAATAAGAAAAATACTCTAACCTACATGAGAAAATATTTTAATAACTAATTAGAATAATATGTAATTAAATAAAAAATATTTTAAAAAGAAAAAATAAAATTTTCCTAAATAACTTTATAAAAGCTCAAATAATAAAATGATGTCTTAGAGGGTAAAGTGACATTCTAAATTGTAAAATTATTCCTTGATAGTAAATGGTACTTTAAATAGTGAAATTGATCCTAAATACTGAAATTGTATTCTTAAATAAGACAATCGTTTGCAATAGTCAAATCTTCTGGATTTTTTCTTTAGGTTTCTAACAGTCTATCTAGTCCATAAAATGTTAAGTTACCTATTCTATGTCAATCCCCTCCACTTGAGAAAAACTCATCCTTGAGTTTAAATTTGGGTATGGATAAAGTGACTTATCTATTGAATAAGACAAATAAATATTTGCAATGTTAAAAGTCTTTGCAATTCCCCATTCTAGAAGTAGATCAATTACATATGCATTGTTATTAATTTTCTTTAACACGTGATAGGGACCATACTTCTTAAACTACAACTTGTTGTAAGAACCAATAAGAAACTACTCCTTACAAAGGAACACCATTACTTGGTCACCTTCTTTAAATAATTAGCTCCCTCGATATTTGTTAACAATCTTTTTGTATTTCTTATTAATGACCTCCAACTTCTATTTCACCTCAACTTGGATAAATTGCACCTATTCTACAAGATGCTTAGCTGTAATGTTAAGGCTGAGGACATTTAACCAAATCTAAAGCTTGTTATAGACATTTAGTATAAACAATGGAAAAAAGAGACTTCCCTATAACGTTGTGCACTACACTATTATATACAAATTCAACTTGAAGGGCAAAGTCCCATTGCTTTGGCTTGTCTTTACAAATACTCCGAATAAGATTACCTAAGGTCTTATTGAGTGATTTAGTCTAACCATCTATTTGGGGGTGAGCTATATTACTAAACTTTAGGGATAAATCAAACAACTTTTATAAAATGATCCAAAAATGATTGAGAAACATTGTATTATGGTTAGAAGTGATGGATTTAGGCACTCCATATAAGCATATTACCTTCTTAAAAAATAATCAAGCTACACCTTATGCATCAGAGATCATCTTGCAAGGAATAAAATGACCCATTTTAAAAAACTTATCAACAATAACAAATGTAGAGTTCATACTGTGTTGGGTCCGAGGTAATCCTAAAACAAAATTTGTGGCCAAATTTTCCTAAATATTATCTAGAATAGGCAAAGGCATATACAGCCCCATATTTTGTGACTAGCCCATGGTTATTTAACAAACATAGCATGGTTGGACAAATTTGCCAACATCTTTCTTTAGTTGTGGCTAATAATATCACTCTTGAATAGCAATAGTTGTCTTGTCACATCCAAGATGACATGTAAGACCACCTTTATATAGATCACACATAATTTTCTCCTTTAATGAGGATTAAGGAATACAAAGCTTATTTCAATTCATTAAATAGCTATTAAGAATGTGAAAATCATTTGTCAATTGCCTTTAAACGTATATCTCCTAAATGGTAACAAAGTCCTCATCATGCTTATACAATTTGTGGAGAGATTCAAACATCACTATCTCACTACTTAATGTTATTAATAGTGATGCTCTTTTCCTTAAAGTATTAGGAAATTAGACCATGGGCAAGCATGTTATTATTAATCCATTTTTAACTGTGAAGATACTTAAGAGCCTAATGATTAGAGTATAAATTGAATTCATGCCCTATTAAATAATGCTCGTAATACTTTAGAACTCTTACAACTACATAAAATTTCTTATCATATGTTAACCACTTTTGTCGAACCTTACTTAGTTTCTCATTGAAATAAGCAACTCTCTTGAAAAAAAAAAAAAGGCATTAACCCCTACTCTACTAGCATCACATTTGACTTTAAATAACTTTTCAAAGTTAAGGAGGGCTAGTATTGAAGTAGTACATAATTTTTCTTTAATAAGAGCAAAACATTGTTTTTTTTTTTTATCTTCCTATTGAAACTTGCTTTTCTTGAGACATTTAGTGATATAGGTCATGATGGTATTGAAATTATGGATGAATTTTTGATAAAAGGTTGTTAAGCAATGGAAATTTTGTACGTCACTTATTGTTTTGGGGGTAGGCTAATCTCGAATTTGCTCGCACTTTGTTCTCATCAACTTAGGTGCCTTTAAAGTTGACTATGTATCCTAAAAGGAGTAGTTTATCAATCATAAAACTACACTTCTTTAAATTTAGCTATAACCTATTTTCTTACAGCACTAATCATACCTTCCTTAAGTATAAAACGTGATCCTCCATTGATTAGCTGTAAATAAGAATATCATCAAAATATACAACCACAAACTTACCAATAAAAGGTTTTAATACCTAACTCATCAATCTCATAAAAGTTCTCGGGGCATTAAAGAGACCAAATGGAATCACTAGCCATTTATAAAGACCATCTCGAGTTTTGAATGTAGTATTCCACTTATCTTTAAGTTTGATTCTGACTTGGTGATAGCCACTTTAAAGATTGATCTTTAAAAATACCTTAGACCTGTTCAATTGGTATAATATATCATCTAATCGAGGAATAAGGAACTTGTACCTAATAGTGATTTTGTTGATGGTTCGACTATCAACATACATCCACAAACTACCATCTTTCTTTAGAGTTAAAAGGCAAGCATTACACATGGGCTTAAGCTCTCCCCGATATGACCTTTTTGCAATAACTCTTTTACTTTTTCCTTTAAGATCTTGCTCTATTTAGGACTTATTCGGTAATGTAGCAAGTTAGGGAGACTCACCTTAAAGATTAAATCAATCGATGTTGGATGTTACGTATTGGTGGCAACCCATTTGGTAACTCCTCCCTCACATTTGAGAGGTCTTGGGTCAGGACCCTTCTTTCATAGGTAGTAACGTATATTTCATCCCATTCTTCTCAAGTTTGTGGAGATTCTTTTGGCTTAAATGTTGAGCATCCATATCAAATTACCAGGGTCGCCCAAATAATAAGTGGCAAGTGTTTATATCTATAATATCATAATAAACCTGTACTGGTTAATTAAGAAAGGAACTATACATCATTCTATCACTCGAAGTTCACCTATTATTTTGATCCACTTGATGGTGTATGGATTTGGGTGTTTTTCCACTGACAGCTACAATTTCTTAACAATTTCTACCCTAATAATATTTTCTTGTCTACCACTGTCAATAATTAAATTACACAAGGTATTGTTAATTGTGCATCTGGTACAGAATAACTTTTTTCATTGAATATCATTCTTTGCTTAGAAGCTAACATTAGTTTTCTCACTACATACATAAATCTGTCATCTTCATAATCGTACTCCTCACCTTTTGGGCAGCAATAGACTTCCTTATCCTCATCTATAATTGCCTCTATTACATTCACTATTTTTTGATATGGGTAATCACTTGAACAATAACCTACATGTAAGCTTATTTTTTATGGCAACATCATTTCGACTTTCAATTCCATATTCCTAACTTCAAATATGTTCAACAACATTTGAACCCCATTTTTATCTTGGATGGCCAGTTTCAATCCATCAAGGTGTCTGAAGACTTGCTAGTTTTCTGATTCCATCAGGTTATTGTACTTAGACAATCTAAAAAATTCTGATGAATATTCATAAACTGATCGGTTACCTTGGTTGCAACGTTGATATTTTTTTAAAAGGATCCACTCATAATTTGGAAGAAGAAACGCTTCTCTTAGAAGTTGCTTCATTTTATACTAGCATTTAACCAGAGCTTTTCCTTCTCTTTTCTTGCAGTCTTCTATTCATTCCCACTAAGCAAAGGCTCTTCCTTTTAGTCTACAAGTAACATATCTAACCCTTTGCTCTTCAGGTATTTCCATTTAATCAAATAATCTTTCTACTTCAACTAACCAATCCATAAAATTTTCAATATTTAATTCACCATTAAAGATAGAGATATCTATTTTTAATCGAAATTCTTCTAACATTCTAGGATATCAAGTTCGTTGTTACTCATACTTGACATGATTTGGATATTCATCAAAATCACCATTCTCATTATCAAAATCTGTTGCATCAGTCTGAGACCTCGACAAATTTGTTTCTTCATTAGAATCCACTATATAAGGTTAATGCCTTTGCGGATTAGCAGGGACTAGTCAAGCGAAAGGTTAACCACAAGCAAAATCTCTGGCCTGATTCCTTTCGTCTTTCTAATTCCTATTGGCACTTCCCACCTAGAGAGTTTCAAACCGATTGTTAATAACTTATAGTTCACGTTCCAATTGATCAAGCCTTTGGTCAAGGTGTTATAGCACCACCTCCTAGGCATGGATGGTTGTCCAAACAGCCAACATCCCCTAATCTTCATCGACAGGATGGTTGCTATTCCCTTTGTCTCGTGTTCACATCAAAAGTACGTAAAACTTATTTTGATATCACTTGACGCAGCAGCGTTTAGTAGAAACACGTCTAATACTTCGATTAAGTTTAAGAGAGTAATATTTCTTAGAGAAAAATATTGAAATAAGACAAATACTTTGTTGAAATATAATTTTCTAAATGTTATAGTTTCTTAGACTAACGCATATTTATAGGTAAAACTAACTAGTTAATTGGAAAAATACTCTTATTTAAATGAGAAAACATTTTAATAATTAATTAAAATAATATCTAATTAAATAAGAAATATTTTAAAAAGAAATAAAATTTTCTTAAATAATTTTATAGGAATTTGAATAATAAAATGATGTCTTAGAGAGTAAAGTGGCATTCTAAATAGTAAAATTATTCTTAGATAATAAATAGTACTTTAAATAGTAAAATAATATTCTTAAATAGGAGAATTGTTTGCTAAGAGTCAAATTTTTAAAATTTTTCCTTTGGACTTATGTAATTCCATTTGGTCTATAAAATGTTGGACTACCAGTTCTTCAAATTCTTTTAACCTTCTCGACACATTTGTACAGCCATCTTGACAGAGCTAGAGAAAAGGGGAACAACGTGAGTGCTTTTATCAAAAAGCTTGGCCTTTTGAAAGACATATCGGCTATGGAAGATTGAACCCTTGACTTGTTGGAGTTGCCAGTTTCAGATATAGCGAACAAGATACAAGGATTGCTGGTAAAAGAATTTGAGGAATTCCATTTAATATTGATCATTTATATATATATATATATATATATATAATCAAACTGCTCATTCAACGCGGAAGTTCCGATGATTTTTGGCTTTTTGCAAACTTCTTTCAGGAAGCATATGCCTTTGAATCCTAGTAAACGTGCCTCAGCTTTCCTTGGCTAACATACCTAATTGAAGTTCATTTTCTTTCTATTAAAGAACTAACAAGTTCTTTCCCTCGGAGCGAATTCATGAAAATTGGCACTTTGATTTCGAAAGAAAATCCGCTCTGTTACATTGCATTACATTACATTTCCTAGCTTGCAAGGGTGTCCGCCCCAAAGAATCCAGCTGATACTTTTCTAACCAAAAATGTAAAAAAAGTGTGCCTGAGTGCGTCATATGTTAGCCAGCAGTTGAAGTGCAACAATTCAACAATTGTATGATAGGAGAAATATGTGCAATTCTCTTTGCAAATGCATGTCACCCAACCCATCCATAATATGGCCTCCTACCGACCGATTGGGGGCATGTGATGAAATATGCAGACAAAACCCAATCTTGCAATAGCATGAGGCCACCGTGCCGAGTATATGGATCACTCAACCCTTGCATAGAACATATAATTTTCAATTTTGAAAATTCTCAATACGTTACAAGACAAACAATTGTCACAAGGATCGGCTAGATCTAGACCTCTTCAAGTCCAAAATCTTACTTTTGATATTTTGCTAGGCTTACTGCTACAATATTGAAAGCCTTTCAAAGATTGCGATTCCCTAAAATTGATTTCTAATACGTGGGAGCGTGGTATGTGCATTAATAGCAAAGCTAGACCCTCAAAACCACAAGGGGTTCATGATTTTTTTTTTTTTATCCCTAGAAAGTTATATGGTTCTAATTTGCCAAACAAATATCATCTCTCACCCCAGAAGTCCATTTCCACTCTCGTGAGAGACTTGAGATGTCCACACTTTATTGGTCATCAAAGAATAATACTGTGTGTGTGCTTAATTGTCTGATGACTTAAAAATTTTCCACTACTTACCTTTGTTTTATTAATTACTCTTGGTCATTCTCTATTATTACTTTAATTATTAGTGCATGAACAGGTGCTATCACCCTCACATCTCAAAAATTTGTGTATCAATAGGATGTGGCCGAAAAAAATCTCGCTCGAAAAGCATGGAGATCTGCACATAGGAATGGGTGGGAAGCACGAAGAGAGAAATAAGCAAACCAGAAAATATTTACATCTTATTAATGTTATTCATGCAATATTTTACCTTTCTTTTTAACCCCATAGAATAGCACCCTCAAATATATTAAGCTATTATATTAAACTCACATAAAGGTAAACCTCATGCTACTCACCAAATAACGATAAATACTTATCGTCAACACATTTATCCCATGCATATAATTCATTGACTTAATGGCATAGAACAAAAACACAGAAGAATTTTGCTTGCACGGCCATATTTGAATGAAGTTTGAAAAGCAACAGCCATTGAAAAATTGAACGACTCGATATGTCTTGATTCCTTACGGAATCATTTTAGACTGCAAGATCTAGTTCTGTATGCCTTCCATTAACGGGGACAAAAGGCGGTATACATATGAGTTCTGATTCCGATAGCTTTGACTATCGGGCAACTGCTTGGTAGTTGTTTCTTGTACGTTTATCCTACAGCTATGATTCCCATTTTAGAGTGCGTGCGATCTAGTAGATAGTTAATGTTTTGAAAATATGGATGATTGATAAAATAATAATCTTTGATTAAATTAAGTTAATTTTTTTGTAAATACTTTGTCTTCCTCTGTTCGTAGGCACCATTGGGATATAAAATTTAAAGATAGAAGTAATTAATTGATAATTGAAAAGTTTTTTCTCTTTTTTTTTTTTTTTACATTTCAACGTCTATTCCATTACTTTGTCACCAACAAAAATAGATATAGTTTTACTTATTATAAGAGTAAAATCTAAATAGTATTATATGAAAAATAAATTCATTAATTTTTTATATAAGAATTACCTTATCTCTTTGTTAATAAATATATTTATTATATAATTTTAAGAATTTCAAAAATAGTGAAATTCTAATACCATTATGAACGTAAGAATATTTATGTTTCAAACAATATAAATTTTCTGTATTCATTGCACTCATATATGCATTTCTATATGTTTCTATGTGTATGTTTACAAATCTTATAAATAATTTTTAGATTATTTTTATAAAATTGTTTGCAGGTTAAAATAAACTAAGTATAAACTTATCTAATTTCATCTCTTTTATTAGATGAAATTAAAAATTATATTTAAATGACAATTTTGTTTATATAAATACAAATATTTGAACAAACTCCGATTTATTTGAAATACGTTTACTGAACAAGAGGATAAAACATTATCGCTTAATTGGATAATGTTTGACATGGAAGGCAGTTTGACAGCTGAATGATTAAATTAACGTACATAAATTAATAATTTTACGAACCAAGCAATTTAATCAATAATTTTGTGTAGTAAGAATAAATTCGGTAAACCAAAAAATAAATTATATTTTCTCTTCTTTACTTTTCTTTTTTCAAAATATAATTATAATTCCCTTTTCTCTTATTTTCGTCTTCTCTTTCTTCTCCCCCAAAGTCAAGGTGAGGGGTCTAGAAAATTACAATGTCTGGCGTATTAGGCAGGCTGTAGGAAAGCAGCAGGCAAATTCACACCGATAATTGCGAGTGTCTCCTCAAACCGCGTCACGTCACAGTCATCTTCCGAGAACCGAGTGAAAGGCCTTGGGGGTAGTCAGTGAAGCTACCGCGATTGACTTTTTGAAAACGACTGAAGCCAGATTTGGGCGGATTGGTCCACTTAATAAATTAGTAAGTTCATTTTATTATTGAATTAGGCTTCAATTTTAACAAACAAATGGGTTTTTTCTTCTATTTTTTTTTACCTTTCTTTTTGCCATTTTTGCAATGTCGAGATGAATAGTTTTAATTTCACTATACTAAGATTTATTTAGCATATGACACCCATAACTTATAACAAGAAGTTAAGCTATGCGTATTAGACTACAAACTTTTTAAAGAATTAGTTGGATTCATTTAAATGGAAGCATAGCATGATATTTATATACGAAATCATTTATATCTTTCTTGTAATCGCAAATATAAGAAGCTGAAGATAAAAAAATGTAATTTGATTGTTTTTTTTTTGGGGGGGAGGGGACTGCCATGTAGTCTAATGAATATAATTGCGTAATGATGGTCTTTTAATTTTTGTAGAAAAAGGCGATTTTCAATTTTCTCGCTTCATGCATGTGAATAATGTTTTGGCTTTGATGCCGTTTCATATTTCACATTTAACATATGCAGCTCGTGCACGAAAAAAATGTTTGTAAGCCTTGCAAAGAAAGCGATATCATATCAACTTCCCAACAACACGGCAGTAGGCAAAATGGTTGCGTCTGAGACATTGAATTATGATAATTTAAAATAAAATGCGTAATTCAATTAGGTTTTTTTGTGCAAGAGAATTATGTGAGAAAATATGTTAGAATTTAATATAAAATCAATTCTTGAATTTTTCTTTAATAATTTAAACTTTTGAATTAATAATTTTTTATATCAAATTCCATTCATCTACTATATTCAATCCAATTATTGTTACTTACGAACATTATTACATTGGATTGAATGTGGAACTAACAAGAAGCGCGACGGGGGTATATATAGAAGCACGCAGTAGGGTCTTTCTTACAACAACTTTAGTTTCCATATTGAAGCCTAGTTACTTCGCAAACTTCTCATCAATTAATGCAAGAAAAAAAGAAGCTGTTCTTGCCGACAAGTTTTCCCTACGCCCCATCCATGTACAGCTTCCATTATACAATGCCTACAAATTCATTCCAGAACTTCGATGAGCACCGATGGATAATCAATATCCGCCGGACCCTGGAGGAGGAGCTCGAAAACGATACCGAAATCCCCGTCTGCATTTTCAATGTTCCCAAGACCTTGTTGACTGGTGATCCGGACTCCTACACTCCACAACTTGTTGCCATTGGTCCGTACCACCATTGGCGTCCGGAGCTGTACGAGATGGAGGGTTACAAGATTGCCGCCGCCAAAAGGACTCAAAAACAACTCGGCCAAGATCTTCAATTCCAAGACATTGTCGATGAACTGATCAAACTTGATCTGAAAATCCGATCTTGCTACCATAAGTTTCTTGATTTAAGTAATGAAACTTTGGTCTGGATGATGGCACTTGATGGGTCGTTCTTGCTGGAGTTCTTGCAAGTCTATGCCACGAAAACAGGCGTGACAGTAACGAGACTTCCCTCAAGAATGTCACATTTGGTTGATTATGCAGGGAGGAAATCAGCCCACAACGCTATCTTGAAAGACATTGTGATGCTAGAAAATCAAATTCCATTGTTTGTTTTGAAAAAGATGCTAGAACTTCAATTTTCGTCATTTGATATGGCAGATGATACGCTGAACTCAATGTTGGTGGGGCTAAGCAAAGAGATCTCCCCTTTCAAGATGGTGCATGACACCCCACAGATCCAAGTTTCTGAGTGTGCTCACCTGCTAGACTATTTGTACGACACAATTGTGCCCAAGGTGGAAGCTCCATTAGAGATCGCCGAGCCTGCAGAGGATCAAGCCGATGACACCAATTCAGGGAAAGAACAAAGTTGGGGGGATGCAAGCTATGTCAGAGATCTTTGCCGGGTGATTTGGAAGCTAATTTCCAAGCTGAACGGAGGTCCCGTGCGCTTCGTCAAGGCATTGCTATGTTCTAGGCCAATTAGAGTTTTTGTCAAATTGCCTTGGACAATCATCTCCAAACTTCCCGGATTTGCAATCCTGAAACATCTTCTATGCTTCCTCTTCTCACAAAACAATGAAGAAACCCAATTGGACGACAGGAACAACAAAGATTATAAGAAGCCACCATTGATAGAGGAAATCGCCATTCCTTCGGTCACTGAGCTCTGCAAATCCGGGGTGCACTTCGCACCCACTAACGGTAACATCTCAACCATTGCTTTTGAGGTCAAGTCAGCAACATTTTACCTACCCATTATTAGTGTAGACATGAGCACAGAAGTGGTTCTAAGGAACTTAGTAGCGTACGAGGCATCGAGCGCTTCCGGACCATTAATGTTTACTCGATACACAGAATTAATGAACGGTATCATCGACACCGCGGAGGACGTAGAGTTACTAAGACAAAAGGGTATCATTTTGAACCACATGAAATCGGACGAGGAAGTTGCCAACCTATGGAATGGCATGAGCAAGTCCATTAGACTCACCAAAGTTCCATTCTTAGACAAGGTGATTGAAGACGTGAACAAGCACTACAGCAGCCGATGGAAGGTCAAAATTGGGAGATTCATGAAGATCTACGTGTTTACTTCTTGGCAATGTCTCACGTTCCTGGCGGCAATTTTCCTTCTGCTCTTGATGTCATTTCAAGCCTTTTGCTCCGTCTATGGCTGCCCTCGCCTGTTTCGCATTAGCACTATTAGTTCAGCAATTAATACTGAACTTCGTTTTTAATAGGCTTTCAACACAGTTTCCGTTTCTTACTTATTTTTAGGTGAATTTATTTTATACTGATTATATTTGTTTTTGAATGTAAAATTGACTTGAATTTCTTCTTCTTCTTCTTTTTTTTTTTCTATAACAATCATAGAATTGTTTTTTATTTTTTTGTGCCTCATCTGTAGTTTTGACAAAAATGGATTTTTATAAGATACGCTTGAGTTCGACCTCCAGACTGCAATGTTATTTTATTATTTCGTAGGCTATCTTAATATCTACATGTACGTTATTAATATAAAATAATGCAAGTCATTTTGATTTTCAATCTATTAATATAAATGTGAATCTTTTCTAATGTAATCGTAATTGTAGAAATATTTAATTTTAAATTATTAATTTTTTTTTGTATTTGTTTCACTTTTATTCTTTTTTAAAAATATTTTATTTTCCTAACAAAAATTGTAACACAACAATGTTTATAAACAGTCCTCGATGGTAATACCGAATGAAGAATCCCTAAATTCATTTTAATTAGAGCAAAATATCTGATTTTCAATTTGAAAAATTCTCAATACGTAGCAAGACAAACGATTGTCATATGGATCGGCTAGATCTAGACCTCTTGAAGTCCAATATCCTACTTTTGACATTTTGCTAGGCTTACTGCTACAATATTGAAAACCTTTCAAAGATTTTACTTTTTGACAATTGTACATATTGACATTTTTCAATGATTCCCTAAAGTTCATTTCTAACACTTGGGGGGTCATCATTTTTTTTCCTTTCTAAAAGTTATATGGTTAAAATTTGCCAAACAAACGTCAACTTTCATTCTAGCAGTCCATTTCCAGTCATGAAAGAGAAACTAGAAATTTTAACACTCTACTCGTCCTCAAAGAATAATACTGTGTATGTGCTTAAATGTATGATGAGCTTAAAAATTTCCCATTACTTACCTTTGCTTTATTAATTATTCTCGGTCACTCTCTATTGTTAATTTAATTATTAGTGCATGCATATGTGCTATTACCCTCGGCATCTCAATGGAATTATTTTATTTCTATGTGACAAAAATAAATTGGTATTATTTATTCAGCAATCAATGGTAGAAGCTCCAATACTGTAACATATTAGACATATTATATGTCAAGTAATGATTTCAATTAGTAAAATTAGTGGTATGGTAAGACATTGGCAATTTAAAAATATTAGTATTAGATTGGCACAATGTATAGATTGAAAATAAAATATTAGTTGAAGATATATTCTTAATTGAATTTTATTTGAAAGAGAAAAAAAATTTAAATTATAAATGTTTTCATTTTAAGAAAACAGATGGTGAAATTTAAGTGTATTTTTTCTTTTATTTTATTTTTAAGAAAATAAAAAGGAGAATTTGGGAGACTTTTTCATTTTAAAGAAACTGTAGTGAACTTGATAGATTATTTTAAGAAAACAAAAATATAAATTAAGGAGTATTGGTTTTTTCTAAGAAAATTAAAAGAGAAAATCATAAACCAAATTAAATTTTGAAGAGTACTAATATAAGTTATGCTTGATGTTAAGATAAACTTTGATTATTATGTTATTGCAAAGAGGTAACTGTATATTTAAATATATGATAAATAATAAAACAAAGTCAATGTAAATAAAAAAGTTTAATTTTATAAATATAATCATGTAAAAGTTAATAGTAAACATATTTCTGCAACTTATATGAAAAAAAAAAAAAAAAAGAAGGAACGTAACAATCTTGGAATCAAAAAAAGAATTATAAAAAAAAGCTAGAAATTGAAAGGTAGCGTAAGGTTTACATTGTAACTTTCTTTTTTCTATTATGACGTAGAAAGATACATAAAAACAAAGAGGTAAATTTGAAAGAGATTTAAATAGACTTCTATTTTATTTTCTTAGAAGGATAATTTGTGAGTAATTATTTATGAATTAAATAAATTTTTACTCTAAAAATGTGAAAACTAGTATGTATTTAAATTATAAACAAGTTTTCCTTTTCTATGAAAACTTAAATAGTATGATTTTTTTATTTGATAAAACATAAGAAAAAAATAAATTAAATTACAATTTCTTTTTTTTTTTTCAAAAAAGGGATAATATAAAGATTTTTTTTCTTATTTTTCCTTTTATTTCCCTTAATTAAAAAATTAAGGAGAGATCACCACATGACAACATTAATTTATGAAATAAAGAGAAATTGTGACGTGGTATACAAAATAGTTTAGCTTTTCTCCCAATTTGAACAATAATATATATATATATATATAATAGTATTATATCCATGCTATGCAGAAAAAATGATATTTATTGAGAAGAATATTTTACTGTTGTTTTATTTAAATAAAAATTAAAAAAGATTCAATTTTGAGCATTTTCCTCATAAAAATGAAAAACAATTTGAGAAGATTTTTTCTTTTTAAGAGAATAAAAAGTAAAAAAAAAAAAAAACTTCTTGTTAAAAAATACATTTGGAAATATTTTTTTATTTAAGAAAAAAATTAAGATTATTTTTTATTTTTGTAAAAAATAATTTCCTTGTTTTCTTTTATTTTTTCAACTATAAGTATTTTTTACATGAATTTCAGATATATGTAAAAAATTATTAACTTGAATAGGATATATTATAATTATGTAAAACCATAACAAAGTAGATTGAATGAATTAAATTCATGTTGAAATCTATAATTTATAAAATAAACTAATTATTAAGTGAATGTTAAATTAAAATTTAAATTAAATAATTAGATTATTCATAAAAATAAGTAATCACTGTTATGCAAGTGTTCACCAATTTACTCTCACTTTCGGTATTATATATGTTATCTCCACCAAAAAGTCCCAAAATCATTCAACAATATCTTTGATATACAAAGCTCTTTGTCCCTTAAGAGATATTTTAGCAATAACAAATTTAGACTTTTTTTTTTTCGATGTCAATTCTAATTTTGAGAATAATGTGATATAAAATTTATGATAATAAGAAAATTACATATATTTTTTATAGCTTATAGCCTAATAAATTTACTAATAAATCAAAAAATATAAAATACTTTTGTGTATACGATAATACGAACACGACTAGCAATCATCTACTACCCAAATCATTATTACTTCTAAACATCATCCAGTTAGGGCAGATGCATTGAGAAGCTAAAATTACCTCAATTAACATTAAAATTAAGGATTTGCATCAAAATAATAATATGAGACTCTAGCTTGGGTCTACATAAACAATAATGTTCCCTCGTTCTTTATTTTATTTTTATTTTAAAAAAATAAAGAAAAAGGGACTTCTTTGTCTTGGATGTAAAATGTGGCTTTTTATTATGTAAAAGCAACCCGACAGTGTCTTCGGCTTGTAATGAAAAGTATTTTATGATCCAATCCGAAGATCTGATATTGGAACAATTAACTGTAAGAAAACGGTGATACAATTAAACTACAAACACACACAAAAAAAAAAAAAAAAAAAACAAAAGATGCATCCATATAAATTAATTATTTAAAACCTGAAACTGTGCAAGTCCATCTACCATTGCAGCATCGCAACAATGTTCTGATAAACGGTTTGGGTATCACAAAAGATGGATGGTCATGTATCATATTGCTTTTATTTCTTAACCCACAACGTTTATTGTGGTTGTAAAAAATTTTTGTTTTCCAATTATAAGGAAACCAATTCGTCAAGCATATCTTGTTTACAAGCTTAAAAATTGGTGTATGCTTACAAGCTTAAAAATTTGTGTATCAAATGGGCATGTGGCCGTAAAAAATCTCGCTGGAAAAGCATGGAGATCTGCACATTACATAGGCATGGGTGGAAAGCAAAGAGAGAGAGAACTAAGTAAACCAGAAAATATTTACACCTTATTAATGTTACTCATGTAATATTTTACCCTTATTTTTAACCCCACATAATAGAATCCTAAATGGAGTTAAACAAATTATACGTTGGATAGCAATAGTAACCCACAAAAGATATGAGTTGTGTTAAGTTGACACAAAATAGATATATCGGTTCATTATGACCGTATTGTCACGAAGTTAAGTTTGGATCGTGCTAATTCGTGTGACACTTAGACATTGTGAAAAAAGATGAACTAAGTAAGCTTTATAGAATTTGAGAGAATTAACTTGGAGTCGAGAAAAGTTAGAAAGGGACAAGGAAACCGAAAGTACAAAAGAGAGAGCTTTGCAAAGTAGATAACTTTCAATTTATTGGAATCTTACAAATGAAAGGAATGAGGTATTTATAGTGGTTACATCTCCTAAATGTGTAATTACAATCACTTGTTCTAGATTTGTATGAAATTCTTTAGATTAAGACTATTTTAAAATAACTTAGATATTTACAAGAAAAAATTCTATAGACTTGACACATAGGTATTCATTAAAAATGTTCTGGCCAAGTCTTTAGGATAACAATCAAGCTAGGCATCCAACGAGCCTAGTTTGGCAATGCTTTTAGGACGGGCCATGACATTTTCTCCCACTTAATCTCGTGACAACCTCGTCATGCCTTCGTCCTTTTAATGTTGAATGTAGTTAGCAAATTACCAAAGTAACTCTTCTCATTCCTAACTAACCTCATAATTTAGTAGATGTTTCCACTGGACTAAGTACTCGATGTAGTTAAGAACTCCCCTTTTTTGTATCACCCTATCAGTAAGGATGCATTCCACTTTCTTGTTGAATTTGGTGATGACAGTAGTTGGTGAATGCTTGGATTCCCCACGATTTAGATCTTTGGTGTCTTCATGAAAGGTTTTTAGAAGACTTATATGGAAGATGTTGTGAATTTTGAGTCTTGAGGGAAGTTAGACTTAGTAAGCAGTCTTCCCTATCCACTTAATTATAGGAAATAGCCCTTCATATCTCTTTACCGAGCCTTTATGTACTTTGCGTAAGGACTTGAATTGGTTAGGTAGCAATTTTACTATTACCAAGTCTCCCTCTGCGTATTCCTTTAGGCATCGCTTAACATCAACCCACTTTTTCATCCTTTTGGCAACTTTGTCAAGGCAATCTCTTGTGATGTCTGCCTCCTCATGTCATTCTTTTACATACTTGTAAGTGGTAGGGTTGGTCCCTGTGTAAGAATAGGCAACAATATTTGGGGTTAGAGATAGTTGTCTTGTGACAATTTCAAAGGGACTTTTGCCTGCTACTTCGGTCCTTTGGAGGTTATAAGAGAATTAGGCAACATCAAACAGTTGTACCCAATCTCATTAATGGGCATTGATATAGTGCCATAGGTATTATTCCAACAAAGTATTTATACGTTCAATTTAGTCATCACTTTAAGGATGAAAGCTAATTGAAAAGTTCAAATTAGTCTCCAACAACTTGAATAACTCGCACCAAAACTTACCTATAAAGCAGACATTTTATTGTTTACTATGATTTTAGGTACTCCCTATAACTTTGCCACATTCTTGAAAAATAGGTAAGCTGTTTTGTCAACTTTGTAGTCAGTGAGGGCTGAAATGAAGGTGGCATACTTATTGAATCAATTAACAATCACCATGATGCTTCCAAATTCATTAGACTTGGGTAAGGCCACGATAAAGTCCATTGAGACACTTTCTCAAGGTCTTTCGATAATTGGTAGTGGCTCAAGTAGATCGGCAGGATGATGTTAATCCATTTTGTCATATTGACAAACGAGAGAAGTCCGCACATAAGCCTCAATATTATCTTACATTTGTAGCAAATCATAACTTTATTAAACTAGGGTAAGGGTTTATGTCATACCTAAGTGACCAACCTATAGGGAATCATGACACTCCTTTAGAATGTCACTTCGTAAGTTTTCCCACTTAGGTACGAAGACTTGATTGTTAACTGTAACGAAAATCTCATAGTTTAGCCAAAACTGTTGAGTCTTCCCTTCACTAGCCATCTTTAGCAGATTTTTGGCCAAATTGTCTTGTGACGTGCCTTTCTTAATTCATTTAAAGAAGTCACTCTTTGGTATATTAACGAATAGTGCTATTAGTTCCACCTTACGACTTAATGCATCGCCAACAACATTAGCCTTACTTGACTTATATTGAAGCTTGTAGTTAAATTTGGCCAAGAAATCTTGCCAACAAACTTGCTTAGGGCTAAGCTTCTTTTACGATAGGAAGTAACTTGTGGTGATATTGTCAGTTATAATTACAAACTGACTTCTAAGCAAATAGTACTTCTATGTACGTAGGCAATAGATGATGACAGTCATCTCCTTATCTTAGACAGTGTACCACCTCTCCGTATAATTTAGTTTATGAATTTCGTATTCAATAGGATGCCCATCTTGCATTAAGACTCCCTCATTAGCAAAGTTAGATGCATCCATGTGAACTTTGAAAGCCTTTTGATAGTTGAGCAGTGGTATAACGGGTTCTTTAGAAATTGAATGTTTCAATCTTTCAAAAAAAGATTGACATTCCTTTGACCAATGCCATGTGACATTCTTCCTGAATAAATCCATCAATGGTGCGGCTATGGCAGAATATCTCTTGATAAACCGCTGATAATAATTAATCAGTCCCAAGAATGATCACAATTCAGGGACCTTTGTTGGAGGCTCCCACTCTTAAATGACATGGACCTTTGCTCGATCCAACATAAGCTTGCCATCCTTGATCTAGTGACCAAGAAAATTCACCTCTTGCTTCATAAAAAAGCACTTCTCTTTCTTGACATACAGCTCATTTTTATGTAGAATTTGAAAGAAAGTGATCCTTATGCTCCTCAAGAGTGTTACTATAGATCACTATGTTATCTAAGTAAACTCCCACAAATTTGTCAAGGAAAGGATGAAGTACCTTGTTTATTAATGTACAGAAGGTAGCAAGGGCATTAGTGAGACCAAAAGGCATGACTAGGAACTCGAAGACTCCATAACGCGTCACACAAGCAGTCTTCACCTCATCACTAGGTGTTGTACAAACTTGATAGTACCCTGTCCTTAAGTCTAATTTTGTGAAGTACTTGCCTTCCCCAATTGATCAAAGAGGTCGGCTATTAGTAAAATTGGGTACTTGTTCTTAATGATTACATTATTTAAAATTTGGTGGTCTATACACATTCGTAAAGATCCATCCTTCTTCTTTTGAAATAAGATTGGAGCATCATAAGGGGCTTTCAACGATTGAATATAGCTTGAGTCAAGCAAATTTTGAAGTTGCTTCCTTAGTTCTACAAGTTTGAGAAGTGCTATGCGGTAAAGAGCCATAGTAGAAGGTTTGGCACCCTATTCCAACTTGATGTGATGATCCACATCTCACCTAGGAGGAAGTTTCTTGGGCAACTCTGAAAGCATCAAGTCCTTAAACTCTTCAAGAACAACTTAGATGGGTTGCAGCAACGAAGGAGTAAACTTTGGCATGTCTTCCTTATCCTTTAATTCCCTTATTGTGGCAACATAACTTTGATCCATCTTAAAACCTCATTTGAATTGCAAGGTAATAATCATTAATAATTTAGATTTCTCTATGCTTTTCAATGGAATTACTTGAATCTTATGGTTGTCAAGAATGACAAGGAAATTTGATGTAGGAACAGGAAAAGTTAAAGCTTTGCAGAAGAAAGTAAGACCCAAAACCATTTTAAAATCATTCATAGGGACAATAGTAAAGTCTAGCTTACCATGTCAATCACCAATCTTGACAATTGCTCCTTCCACTATCCCATAAATTGGTTTTGCTTCAAAATTGACTGCCTTGATGGTGCCAACTCCCTTGGAAAGTTTTAGACTCAAATGTTTAACCTCATATACGTCCATGAAGTTGTGTGGAGCTCCCGTGTTTAGCATAGCACCAAAAACTTTACTTTTCATGGATGTATCAATGCACAATAAGCCTTTCTCCTTGGGGATAATTGGAGAGAAAAGCATAAAGAGAGTACCCAAGTGTTGGATAGCTCTCACTTTAGACCTCTTTAGACCTCTCCTTGTTAAGTTTTGCCATAATGGTGTTTATTGCCTTGTGATTAGGGCAATCCTTAACCCAATGTTGTCCATCACAAATGAAGCAAAACCTCGGAGGTCTATCACACTTGACCGAAGAGTTCTTAGGCTTACCACTTAGAATTTTTTATATCCTCCCTTCTTGTGACTTGCTTTTCTTTTCTATCCGCCCTTCTTTCCCCCACTTTTGCTAGAGTTAGGCTTTTTACTCTTAGAATGGGCCGAGTAGTCGATTAGCATTTCAGCTACAGCAATAACATCATCTAAAGTCTGCACATTACGTCTATCTAATTCTACTCTTGCCCAATCCTTCAAGACATCTTTAAATTGGAAAAGGAAGTCCTTGTTACACAGGTCATCAATTTCAAGCATAAGATTAGTGAATTCCTTAATGTATTCAAAAACACTACTTGTTTGCTTGAGATGACACAACTTCCCTCTATCTTCGTTATACGCATTGTGAGGGACAAAGTGTTTGCACAACTCTACCTTGAATTGCTCCCATGTATTGATCACACATAAGCCTTTCTCTCGTTCGGAATGCTTCCTTATCCACCATGGTTGAGCAACATCCTGCAAGAAGATTGAGCATTATTTATCCTAATAATTTCATCAACAACTTTCATGGCCTCAAAGTATTATTCAAGGTCGAAAAGAAAGTTTTCTACAACAGTGGTATTGTGAATGCCATTATATATGATAGGCTTAGGAACTTTTAAACGGTGCCCAACAGTAGTGCTACTTATGCCAATAGTACTTGTCGAAGGTGGACTACTTCGACGAAGTGAACCCATCTCTCTACGAAGGTTGTGAATCTCTCATTAACCGAAGTTGCATAGATCAGATAGTTCTTAACTAAGGGAGCTCAATTCTCCCTTGAATGCATAGCTGAATTCTTCAATCATGGACTTGGCAGCCTTGGTGATTTCAGCATTCTCATGGATCAAATTATCAATTTGATCACTCAATCCTCTCACTAAGGAGCCCACATCTGTGATGCTCTTTTCTAGGATAGCCATACAAGACTCCACATGCTCCTTTGTTGTAGCCTTGGACTTTCTACGTTTAGCTAGAGCACGCTGCTCCTCTCTCCCACAAGCTTATTGCTCCTCAATGGTGACAGTAACAATTCCTTCCTCACTTGTTGTACTCACAACTCAAGTAAGAACTAAGTTGAAATTAGGATTCAACCGTACTCTGATACCATCTATTACAGAACTAGGCTTGGATCGTGCTAACCCGCCTGACAATTAGAC
This sequence comes from Ceriops zippeliana, assembly GCA_037897445.1. Lineage (NCBI taxonomy): Eukaryota > Viridiplantae > Streptophyta > Magnoliopsida > Malpighiales > Rhizophoraceae > Ceriops > Ceriops zippeliana. The sequence continues at coordinate 2,398,883 of JBAPLH010000107.1, read as the reverse complement.
ACTTTGTAAGAAAAAATGAACTAAGTAAGCCTTAGAGAGTTTGAAAGAATCGACTTGAAGTCAAGAGAGGCTAGAAAGGGAAAAGGAAACCAAAGGCACTAAAGAGAGAGCTTTGCAAAGAAGAAAACTTTTAATTCAATAATATCTTACAAATGAGAGGAGTGGGGTATTTATAGTAGTTCCACCTCCTCAATGTGTGACTACAATCACTTGTTCTAGATTTGTATGGAACCCTTTAGATCAAGACTATTCTATAATAACTTAGATATATACAAGAGAGAATTTTAGAAACTTAACACATAGGCATTTGTCTAAAATATTTTGGCCAAGTCATTGGGGCAAGAATCAGGTTAGACATCCAACGGCCCTAATTTGGCAATGCTCTTAAGACAGGCCATGATAGTATGTTCTAACTATAATTGATGGTCATAATGTTTAGTGTTCATTTCCCGAAGAACCTAATTGTTGTGGGCTTAATAAAGACAAGTTAATAAGCTGCCACATAGGTCTTCAAAATAGGTTTTTTTACAAAAAATTGCTTGAACTAAGATTGAACTAAAAGGAATTTACTAGAAACATGTTTATAGGTTTAAAGAACTATTGGGTTGGGCTTATAGCTAATAAGGATGTTTTTGTGGATTTGAAAAACTAGCAGATTAGGCCTATAACCATTAAAGGGAATTTAGGTAATTGAATTGTCGTTAAGTAAGAGGCAATAATTGTTGAAGACCAGATGTCACTTTGCTATTCAATAGTTTATGCTAGATGAAACTTTACTAATAGAAGCAACTTTGGCAAAACAAAGGGTAAGGCTCTAACAACCAAGGGACAAGGGGAAGAGTAAGGCTAGTTACACTTTGGTAGACATACTTAAGAAGCCTTATTGCCAATTGGGGAGATATACTATGTCATTACAAAAAATGTGTCATTACTTCTACCATGATTCAAATTAATGTATTTTTCTTAAAGATATGAGTGTTATCTGACTGATTGGCTTTATTTCATAATGAGTAAAAAAGTTTGCTTACTTTTCTCTTTTTTTTTTCTTTTGTCAAATAACTTTGTTGGACAAAGACGGATACTTTTGTTTGCCCTATCCAATCCAAATCTTTTAACTTAAGATTTAAAGTTTGGTTTATCATTTTGATTTGTTTTACTTGATTTAATGTAATAGGTTTGAGAAAACTAAATAATAATTCTTATTTTAGTATTTATTCAAATTTTGCTACGCTTTATTTTGTATTTATATTTCCTTAAAAAAATATAGTAATAATAATAAAATCAGCATTAGTGTATTAAGACACACATTACAAAAGCTAAAATTTATAATAAATATAATAGATTAGGATTTTTAATGTGTATAGAATTTCATAATTCTATCATGTAATGATAAATACTAAAAAAGTTAAACCAAAAGTTTAATGAAAATTAAAAACACTTACCATACTCTATTTTATGTCATATTTTTATATGTATCCAAAAACATGCAAAAACTAACAAATGTTAGTAAACCTTGATTGAAATAATGAGAAAACACTTTTATCCCTCATTATTAACCTAACATTCTATAAACTAGAAGAATATTTTCTTAAAAAATTTGATCACTTTCTATTTATATAAATTTGGCATAAAATTTATGCAGGTGTAGTTTATATAAGTCAAAAGCAAATAATCAACCTTTTTTTTCCTCTCTTACAAAATGAATTGATATGCAAATTAAAATTTTATCCCATTTTATATGACAATGTATTTTATTCTTTTTTAAACATTTAAAATGACACTTTTTATAATTTTTAATAATTTTTTGAATGAATATTTCATAATAAATGTTAATTGTTACAGTAGATATATATCAATATATTTTGTATTATATCTAAAAATAAAAAGTGTGAATTGTAACATAAGGCAAAATAGAAAATGTAAGTATCTTAAATTTTATATCTTGATCTTCTATTAGTTGTTAATCTGTGACCAAAAGGTTTGTAGGACTTAGTAATTTGTAAAATGGAGAATAGATTGGCTAGATGGAAAACATTTCTATATAAAATTGGAAGGTTGGTTCTTTTAAAGTCTTCTTTGAAATCATTTTGATGTATTTTATTTTCCTTTTTAATATCCCTTAATAGGTGGAATATCAATTAAAAAAAAATTCAACACACTTTTTCTTGAGAGGAGAATGACTAAAGGTGAATACATCTTGTTAAATAGAATCTTATGTGTAAAAAGTAATGTTATGATGGGTTAAGGATAAAAAAGTCATGTGATAATAATTAAGGGTTACTGATAAAGTAGTTGTAAAGTGTAAAGAACAAAGATAATACGTTATAAGCAAAAGTACTATAATTATGATATGACAATAAAGGAATATGACCATAAAAGTGATTATCAAAATGCTTATAGATGCTATTAATTTAAATAGAAGTACTTTTCCACTTTCATTAGACGCTCTCCCGGCTTTCGCGGAAGAAAAGCAGTTGGTAAGATTCTATGTAAGAAAGAACAATGCCCCCAAGAGTCTCTTAGGAATCCCTAGAGGCTATAGGATCCAATTTTGCTTTCCTAGTTAGGGATAGAAGGAAGGTGGATTTCTAGCATTAGATATTAATTGACAATACCCTATTAGCTCAGAGGTTTCTCAGCACCTAAGAATGGAAGATCAAATTATCTACCTTGTCTAATTTGTTGAAAAACTATCATTCATTTCCAAACAAGGTGATATTAATGTATATAGTAATTCCTTGAAATGATTCTATATAGCTTCCTTTACATTCATGGGTTCTAAAAGTCGTTATCACTCACTAAGATAAATTCAATCATATATTTTTTTCCTTTTATATAAAGTTTAAATGTGAAAAGTTTTGAGTTTTTACCTCCTTCTTCTAAGCATCAAAGTTAAGAGTTTTAAAATCATTCTTATTTGTCTTTTTTCATACTAACTTAATAATCCCCCTAAGCTTGTGTTAAGTTTGCTTTTTGTACTGTAAAAGGCATTTAAATTTTTTATTTCATAATCCATTGCTTTACCTTCAACTTAGCTTCCCTTAATCCCTTCAATTATCCATCTCTTTCCCTTTTGCTTTAAGCCCCAAATGATTAAAAAAACAATTTTATACATTTTACTATTTCAAATTCGGCACAACTTATAGTTATTCAACTTATATTAAAATCCTATCCATATGACTCGCAGAAGAAGTCTCATGAAAATTACTTCAAGTAAACTGACATCCTTTTATTGATAAGTCAATATGGTTTATATTATATATTAATTCATTAAAATTTTAAATTGTTAAATTATTATTAGTAAGTCTTACTCTCTACTTTTTTATTAATACTGTGTTAAAGTTGTCTCTTGTGTATCACAAACTTGAAAATTTATTTTTCAATCCCTTTAATTCCTTTAATTTCTCTAAAAAATCATATTATTCAAGCTGACAGTTCAATACATATATATTAACTAAAACAACACTTTCACCCAACAACAAAATCAACCCAATTAACACCATAAGCCAACCTACCAATAACTTAATATGTAATTGAAAAAACAATTCACTTCAATAAATAACAAGCCCACTTATTGTCTTGACAAAATTTATAGCCAAAACCTAAATGCCTTATCCCCTCACATCTGTGTCAAAATAAATTCTAATAAATTTCTTTATTTGGTGTTTTACACCAAAAATTTTAAAGTTGGCATGTTTAACCTACTTTTAAATAGTCATTTGTTTAGTTGATTTCCTTAACTCTTTGATACTAACGATACAAATTATTATAAATAAAAATTCACAACCATAACTATCCTATTGATCACTAGCTACTAATGGGTACTTGCTTTGTCCTTCAATATAATTAGGCTATTCAACACCTCATTTTCTCACCTACTTATTGTTAAATCTATAATTTTCCCTACCTCTAGCACCCTAAGAGCCTCCCTGTGGATGACCTTATTGTAAAACTAAATGTGTTCATCTAACAATTGCACATCTTTGGACAATATCTCCCCATTTGGCAATGAGGCTTCTTAAGTTTGTCTACCAAAGCGTCACTAGCCTTACTCTTCCCCTTGCCCCTTGGTTGCTAGAGCCTTACCCTTTGTTTTGCCAAAGTTGCTTCTACTAGTAAAGTTTCATCTAGCATGAACTATCGAATAGCAAAGTTGACTGACATATGGTCTCCAACAATTATTGCCTCTTACTCAACGACAATTCAATTACCTAAATTCCTTCCAATGGCTATAGGCCTAATATGCTAGTTTTTCAAATCCACAAAAGTATCCCTATGAGCTACAGGCACAACCCAATAGTTCTCTAAACCTACAAACATGTTTATAGTAATTTTTTTTAGTTTAATCTTAATTCTAGGCAATTTTTTTTGTAAAAAACCTATTTTGAAGACCTATGTGGCAGCCTATTAACTTGTCTTTATTAAGCCCACGACAATTAGGTTCTTCGGGAAATGAACACCAAACATTATGAATTTGTAACACTATGAATTTGTGAGAAAAGATTGTACTACTCGTACCATATACAGTGCGTTAGACTACTATATTAAATTTGCAGAAAAGTAAACTTTATGATAACGTAGTGATTCTAGGAGACAACACATTTATCCCGTGCAAATCATTCTTCGATACAAGGACATGGAAGAAAACAAAAACAAGAAAACAAACAGAAGAACTTTCGTCGCAGCGCCATATTTGAAGAAAAAGTTTGACAAAACATCAGCCATTGAAAAATTGTAAGGACTCTGAGTTGTCGTGATTACTTACGGAATCATTTAAGACCGCAAGATGATGGTAATGGTTCTGAATGCCGTCCACGAACAGAGATACGTAAGTTCTGACAGTGTTAGCTTAGACTCCCGGGCAGCCGCTTGATTTCCCATTTTAGAGTCCGCGTCATTCAAGGTTAAAAATTGAAAATATTGATGATTGATAAAACAATAATCTTGGATTAAACTAATTAATTTATTTTACAAATACTTTGTCCTTTTCTTCTGTCTTAAACTCCACTTGAATATAAAATTTAAAAATAAAAGTACTTAGCTAATAATTAATAAGATTTTTTATTTATATATCGACATGTAAGTTAAAGTCTTTTGTTATTTTTTCATCAATAAAAGTTATTCTCTACCCAAAAATTCTCTTATTACTAATTTTGTTGGACTTCATTACATTAATAATTTTTTATTATGCATACTCTACCGAAAAATTCTCAAGCCATTATTCATTTTCTAACTTTTTTTGTCATTTTTCTGCACACTAAATTATCGGCTTAGGGAGGGATGGCGCATTGTCTTTTCCACATCTGTATTTTTGTGGAAACAAGTCCAAAGTCCACATGCATTTCATTGAGAAGAAGCCATGAGCACGCAACGACTAGGAAGCGGCTCATAATAAAAAATTATGGGAATTTCTGTGGGAATAGTCAAAAATAGTAAGCATGTATGTGCATACTTATAAATATTATTTTAATGATACAGCTAAAGAATTTTTAAATTATTTTTTATAAAATAAACTTTTAATTAAGTTTTAGATGAATTATTAGCAAGTCGAAATAAATTGAGCATAACCTTATTTAAATTCTTCTAATTTGTTAAATGAGGTTTAAAATTACATATGAATATCGCTTGTGTTTATATACATACATAGAAAACATGAACTGCTGCATGTTTTTTTTTTTTAAAAAATATGTTTTAGACATTTAATTTTTTTTAATTTGTTAAATGAAATTTAAAATTACATCCAGTTGTCTCTTTTGTTTACATAAGTCTAAAGATTTGAGCAAAATCTATATTTCCCTAACGAGGACAAAATTGTTTCAAAGCATGTTGCGTCAACATTTGTGGTTTATGACTCATCGCTTGTTTGAACAATAATGTAGGAGAGAGAAAATGAGGAGAAGGAAATTGGAAAAGAGTAGAAAGTGGGAGGAAAGAAAGTATAATTTGTCACGGATTCTAATTTTACTTTCATAATAAAATTGATGAATGTCAATAAAAAGAATCAAAATGAATAAATTCCATAATTCCATCTTGATATCATATGTCTCGGTAAGTAGTTTTTTCTTTTTCTTTTTTCTTTTTTTGAACTTTTCAAGAGAAAAGCAATTTACAATTTTCTCAATTCATGCACGTGAATGACGAGCAAAGTGCTTTGGCTCCTACGGCCAAAAAGATCTGAATGCCGAATGAAGGTTCCCAGCCTTTCGCTCGAACTCTTGCATGTGCCAAATTTAACTTGCGTTGCACGTGCACAGAAAATGACACTAAGCCGTCCCAAGAAGGTGAGATCGACCGACCTTCCAACAGCACAACTGTGGCTGAAATCGTTCCGTCTGATACATTTTGAAGTATAATAAATCTCAGTAAAATATGTGATTTATTCTCCCTTTAACGTGGAATGAGCTTCTAAATATATATATATATATATATATAAATCGTTAGAATTGAATACGTGGGGCCAGGGGTACGCCGCGGCTCTTATGTTGGAATTATATATAGAAGCACACGGCACGGGTGGCTCTCTCTCAAAACAACCTTACTTTCAAGATTAAAGCCTAGTTACTTCCCAAACTTCCCATCCATTAATGCAAAAAACAGTCTTTGCCAGTAAGTTTTCCCTACTCCACATCCATGTACTCCTTCCAATATGCTATGCCTTCAAATTCATTTGCAAACTTCGACGAGCACCGATGGATAATCAACATCCGCCAGACCCTCGAGGAGGTGCTCGAAAACGACACTGAAATCCCTGTCTCCATTTTCAGTGTTCCCAAGACCTTGTTGACTAGTGATCCGGACTCCTACACTCCACAACTTGTTGCCATTGGTCCTTACCACCATTGGCATCCGGAGCTGTACGAGATGGAGGGTTACAAGATTGCCGCAGCCAAAAGGACTCAAAGACAACTCGGCCAAGAGCTTCAATTCCAGGACGTTGTCGATGAATTGATAAATCTTGATCTGAAAATCCGATCTTGCTACCATAAGTTTCTTGATTTAAGTAATGAAACTTTGGCTTGGATGATGGCAATTGATGGGTCCTTCTTGCTAGAGTTCTTGCAAGTCTATGCCACGAAAGCAGGCATGCCAATAACAAGACTTCCGTCAAGAATGTCACATTTGGTTGATTATGCAGGGAGGAAATCAGCCCACAACGCTATCTTGAAAGACATTGTGATGCTTGAGAATCAAATTCCATTGTTTGTCTTGAGAAAGATGCTAGAACTTCAATTTTCGTCCTTGGATACAGCAGATCATATGCTGAACACGATGTTGGTGTGGCTAATCAAAGAGATCTCCCCTTTCAAGACAGTGCTTGATGACACCCCACAGATCTCGGGTTCTCAATGTCCTCACCTGCTAGACTATTTGTACGACACAATTGTGCCTAAGGTGGAAGCTCCATCGCAGACCGCCAAGGATGCACAGGATCAAACCGATGACACCAATTCAGGAAAAGAAGGATATTGTGGGGATCCAACCTATGTCACAGATCTATGCGTTCTGATTTGGAAGCTAATTTCCAAGCTGGACATAGGTCCAGTGCGCCTCGTCAAGGCATTGCTATGTTCCAGGCCAATTAGAGTCATTATCAAATTGCCATGGACAATCATCTCCAAACTTCTCGGATTTGCAACCCCGAGATTCTCACAAAACAGTGAAGAAACCCAATCAGATAGCGGGAACAACGATACGAAGCCACCGTTGATAGAGGAAATCGCCATTCCTTCTGTCACTGAGCTCTCCAAATCCGGAGTGCATTTCGCTCCCACTAACGGCAACATCTCAACCATTGCTTTTGATGTCAAGTCAGTAACATTGTACCTACCCACCATTAGTCTAGACAAGAGCACGGAGGTGGTTTTAAGGAACTTAATAGCATACGAGGCATCGAGCGCGTCTGGACAGTTAATTTTAACCCGATACACAGAATTAATGAACGGTATCGTCGACACCGCGGAGGACGCAAAGTTACTCAGGCAAAAGGGTATAATTTTGAACCGCATGAAATCGGACGAGGAAGTTGCCAATCTATGGAATGGCATGAGCAAGTCCATTAGACTCACCAAAGTTCCATTCTTAGACAAGGTAATTGAAGACGTTAACAAGCACTACAACAGCCGATGGAAGGTCAAAATTGGGAGGTCCATGAAGATCTACGTGGTTACTTCTTGGCAATGTCTCACGTTCCTGGCTGCAATTTTCCTTTTACTCTTGATGTCATTTCAAGCCTTTTGCTCCGTCTATAGCTGCTCTAGCCTATTTCACATTAGAACCATTATTAGTTCAGCAACTAATAATGAATCTCCTTAAACCTCTGTTTCTCGATTATTTTTGAGTAATATATTTTATATTGATCATGTTCATTTTTAAATATAAAATTAATTATATATTTTTTTTTTGGTGACAATCAAAGAATTGATTGTATCTTTTGGTCCCCGTCTGAGTTTGGAGAGGAATGAACATTTTATAATCCCAGACTAAATTGTTCTTTTATTGTTTTATATATATATACCAGCCACATGTAGACAATAATTCGTACTACGCATATTCTTTAACCATCTTGACACAGCTGGAAAGAAGCGGAGAGCAACATAAGTGCTTTCACCAAAAAACTTGGCCTTTTGAAAGACACATCTCAGCCATAGAAGTTCGAAACCTTAGCTTGTTGGGGTTATGAGTTTCAAACATAGCCAACGAGACACAGGGATTGCCGGTAAAAACTTGGATTTTTTATGATCTATTTTGTTCTGCGTCACTTCAAGCAAATCTGTTTACTGTCAATCAATTATATACAAAATCAAACTGCTCATAATACGCCGAAGTTTTTGATAGTTTTTGGCAGGAAGCAGATGCCTTTGTATGCCTCTTGGCAAACTAATCCTAATGGAAGCTCATATCTTTCTATTAAGAACTAACAATTTACTTTCCTCGGAGTGAATTCATTAAAATTGGCCCTTTGATTTCGGCAGAAATCCGTTCTGTTATATTGCATAACATTTCCTAACTAGAAAGGATGTGTGCATGTGTCTGTCATGTGAGAGCTTGAGTAAGCCTGCAGTTGAAATGCGACAGTTCAACAATTGTACGCCAGGGAAAATATGTGCACTTCTCTGGCATGTGACACGCCACCCAACCACCCATAATACGGCCGCCTACTGACCGATTGGGGGCATGTGATGAAATATGCAGACAAACGCAATCTTGCAATAGCATAAAGCCGCCATGCTGAGAGTACTTGGATCACTCAACACCTACATAGAATATGTAATTTTCAATTTTAGAAATATTTCAATACTTAACAAGACAACCAATTGTGACAAGGGTCGGCTAGATCTAGACCTCTTCAAGTCCAAAATGCTAGTTTTTATATTTTGCTACGCTTACTGCTACAAAACCTTTGAAAGGTTCAACATTGCAGCAGTAAGCCTAGCAAAATATCAAAAGTAGGATTTTGGACATGGGCAGGTCCAGATCTAGCCGACCCTTGTCACAATTGTTTGTCTTGTCAAGTATTGAGAATGTCTAAAATTGAGAATTGCACATTCTATGCAAGTGTTGAGTGATTCAAATATTCAGCATGGTAGCTTTATGCTATTGCAAGATTGGATTTTGTCTACATATTTCATCACATACCCCCAAATCGGTTAGTAGGTGGCCATGTCATGGGGGGGGTGGTTGGCGTGTCACATGCAAGTTGAAACGTTGCACTTCAATGCAGGCTTGATTCAAGCTGTCACATGACCCACACATACGTACCTTTTCTTTTTTTTTTTTTTTTTTGGTTGGTTAGAAAAGTATTAGCTGGATTCTTTTGGGCGGACCCCCTTGCAAGCTAGGAAATGTAATGCAATATAACATAAGGGATTTTCTTCCGAAATCAAAGTGCCAATTTTAATGAATTCACTCCGAGGGAAGGAACTTGTTAGTTTTTTTAATAGAAAGCAACTGGGCTTACATTAGGAAAGTTTGCAGAGGAAAGCATAAACACATTTACTAACGTTCAAAGGCATCTGCTTCCTGCCAAAAACCATCAAAACTTCAGCGTATTATGAGCAGTTTGATTTTGCATATAACCCCAACATTCATCAAAACTCCGGAAATCCTTGCATCTTGTTGGCTATGTTTGAAACTCACAACCCCAACAAGTCGAGGGTTCAAACTTCCATGGCCGAGATGTCATTGAAAAGGCCAAGCGTTTTGATGAAAGCACTTATGTTGTTCCCCTTCTCTGCAGCTGTGTGAAGATGGCTGTACAGATGTGTCGAGATGGTTAAAAGAATATGGGTGGTACGAATTACTGTCTACATGTGGTTAGTATATGTATAATGACGAACGTAGTAAGTAGAAAAGGGAACCAATTAAATGAATAATCTATATATTCTTAATAGAATATAAAAAGAGAACAATTATATTAAAAATGCTTTTGCCAATAAGGTACCAAATTAAAGACAACCATTTTTTAAAAAAAAAAAAAGAAGAAGAAAGAAATTCATAAGGATCAAATAAAAAGACGCAATTTAATGGTTTGGACTTATGCATACAATTTTATTACAATTGAAAAGAATTTAGGGATTTTCCATCTTGCATTCACATGGAAGACTATCTAGAAACATGATTATGTTACAATTTTTGTTAAAAATGACATATTTAAGAAATAAAAATAAAATAAATACAAAAAATTTATTTGGTTTAAAATTAAATATTTTTATTTTTACGATCATATTAGAAGTTCACTATCTCAAAATTTCAAATTAATAATAATAATATCTTTTGCTACAAAAAAAAATAAGAATTTGGAATCAAACTATATATTCATTTTAATATTAATTAGATTTCACTCTTAAAACAATCTTAGAATTTATAAAATAAATTATATTGTAGCAATATTGAAATTCAATTAATATTAATATATCAAAATTTAAAATGATACATATATAAATTCATTCCTCTCAAAATTCAGATGAGCAACAAAAGATACGATCAATTCTGATTGTCGCACAAGAAAAAGAGACATATTCAAATCAATTTGATATTCAAAAACAAACACGATGAAGATGAAATATATCTCACTTAAAAATAATCGATAAACAGAAGTTATATTGAAATCCCATTAAAAATGAGGTTCAACATTATTTTCTGAACTCATGATGCTAATGCCAAATAGGCGATGGCAGCTATAGACGGAGCAAAAGGCTTGAAATGACGTCAAAAGCACAAGTAAAATTGCACACAGGAACGTGAGATATTGCCAAGAAGTAAACACGTAGATCCTCACGAATCTCCCAATTTTGACCTTCCATCGGCTGTTGTAGTGCTTGTTCACGTCTTTAATCACCTTGTCTAAGAATGGAACTTTGGTGAGTCTAATGGACTTGCTCATACCATTCCATAAGTTGGCAACTTCCTCGTCCGATTTCATGTGGTTCAAAATGATACCCTTTTGTCTTAGTAACTTTGCGTCCTCCGCGGTGTCGATGATACCGTTCATTAATTCTGTGTATCGGGTTAAAATTAACGGTCCAGAAGCGCTCGATGCCTCGTATGCTACTAAGTTCCTTATAACCCCCTCTATGCTCATGTCAACAGTAATGATAGGCAGGTAAAATGTTGCTGACTTGACATCAAAAGCAATGGTTGAGATGTTACCGTTAGTGGGTGCGAAATGCACCCCGGATTTGGAGAGCTCGGTGATAGAAGGAATGGCAATTTCCTCTATCAGTGGTTGCTTTTTACAATCTTTGTTGTTCGTGTCATCCGATCTTGTTTCTTCCTTGTTTTGTAGGAAGATGATGCATAGATGATGTATCAGGATCGCAAATCCGGGAAGTTTGGAGATGATTGTCCAGGGCAATTTGATAAAGACTCTAATTGGCCTAGAACATAGCAGTGCCTTGACGAAGCGCACTGGAACTACGTTCAGCTTGGAAATTAGCTTCCAAATCACCCTGCAGAGATCTCTGACATAGCTTGGATCCCCATAACATCCTTCTTTTCCAGACTGGGTGTCATCGGCTTGATCCTCTGCAGGCTCGGCGATCTCCAATGGAGCTTCCACCTTAGGCAAAATTAAGTAGTACAAATAGTCCAGCAGGTGGGCACATTGAGAACCCTGTATCCGTGGGGTGTCATGCACCATCTTGAAAGGGCAGATCTCTATGCTTAGCCCCACCAGCATTGAGTTCAGCGTATGATCCGCCATATCCAAGGACAAAAATTGAAGTTCTAGAATCTTTCTCAAGACAAACAATGGAATTTGATTCTCAAGCATCACAATGTCCTTCAAGATAGCGTTGTGGGCCGATTTCCTCCGTGCATAATCAACCAAATGTGACATTCTTGAGGGAAGTCTTGTTATTGGCAAGCCTGTTTTTGTGGCATAGACTTGCAAGAACTCCAGCAAGAAGGACCCATCAATTGCCATCATCCAAGCCAAAGTTTCATTACTTAAATCAAGAAACCTATGGTAGCAAGATCGGATTTTCAGATCAAGATTGATCAATTCATCGACAATGTCTTTGAATTGAAGATCTCGGCCGAGTTGATTTTGAGTCCTTTTGGCTGCGGCAATCTTGTAACCCTCCATCTCGTACAGCTCCGGACGCCAATGGTGGTACGGACCGATGGCAACAAGTTGTGGAGTGTAGGAGTCCGGATCACCAGTCAACAAGGTCTTGGGAACATTGAAAATGCAGACGGGGATTTCGGTATCGTTTTCGAGCTCCTCCGCAAGGATTTGGCGGATGTTGATAATCCACCGGTGCTCGTCGAAGTTTGGAAATGAATTTGAAAGCATTGCATATTGGAAGGAGTACATGGATGTGGCGGAGGGAAAACTCATTGGCAATGACAGTTTTTTTGGTTGCATTAATTGATGAGAAGTTTGTGAAGTGACTAGGCTTCAATGTGGAAACTAAAGTTGTTGTAAGAGAGCCTACCGTGTGCTTCTATATGTACTGGCAACATAAGAACCTTGTACCCCTGGCGACCTGGTTATTAGTTCCACATTCAAACCAAGCTAACAATGTTCATAGGTAACAACCATAATTGGATTGAATATATAAGATAAATGGAATTTGGTATCAAAAAAATTATTTAAGTCAGAAATTTTGAATATACTACTGTGTTGTCGGAAGGCTGATACCGCTTTTTGGGCAAGGGTTACAATTGTTTTTTTTTTTCTTTTTTTGTGCACGTGCAACATAAGTTAAATTTGAAACAGGGAACAGCGTCAAAGTACCATCGCCATTTTTGAGCTCGAGCGAAAGTCTCAAAGCCTTTGTTTGGTAGTGTTGGATATTTTTGCCCACAAAAGCCGAAACACCCTGCTTGTTACCCACGTGCAAGAACCGACAAAACTGGAAATTGCCCATTTCCAGACAAGTTAAAAGAATATTATTGCGCAATTATATTTATTAAAATATATAATAGTCTTGAGAGAGTATTAAATTAATTTTTTTATCTTCAAATTTTTATATTTTTCATAACTAAAAAATATAATTAATTACATCTCTCGTAGGTACCTATTATATATATCTATTAAAATCAGTCTAACTAATTTTTTTAAATTAAAAATAATTTTTTAAACTGTCATGATTATAGGCATATTTTGGTTTCTTGTCGTATGTTGTGTATCATTTTACATGAATCTTTAGTTAGTATGATGAAATTGAGAATATCCATCTTGACATTAAAAATTTAGCTTAGAAGCCATTTGTTTCCTAGAATTGAGGCCTAATTCAATAATAAAAAGAGTTTACTAATTTATTAGTTAGACTAATCCTCCAAGTGTTTTACTATTATCTGTCTTCGTTCATATTCAACAGACCAATTACGCTAACTTCACTGACCACTCGAAGGCCTTTCACTTCTTTTTCAGAATATGTTTGTGACGGGATGCGGTTTGAAGAGATACTTGGAAATTAATTTTAAAAAATAAAAAAATTTTACTTTTTGACATTTCTATTTTTTTATGCATATATACTTTTTATAACGATGAATTTGTTTTAGAAAAATCAGGCAATTGCTTGCAACAGAGCGACTGCCATAGCTCCCCACTTTTTCTATACATGTATATTAATGTGAGTGTGTTTTGATTTCCGAATAAAAGTTATCAAAGAGATTGATTTGGATCCTATAAAAACGTTGTAGAAATATTATATGAATAAAAATTTCTTAAGATAGTTTGATATTATCATAATTTGATGTATAATCTCTAAGTAGCAATAATATTATATTTATGTATTTATTTTTAAATTTCTTACAATTTTTAAAATCCACATATTTTTTACCTAAAGAATTCCACCAAAAATTTTCTTTATTAAAACAAAAATTCCCACAAAATTTGATTTTTTTTTGAACATCAAATACACTTAAGATTAATACTGCAAATGAGTGAGTAGAAAACAAAAAGCTTATATAGTACTTACACCTCAATCCAATACAAAAAGACAATAGGTGAATGCTTGATCTTTCAACAAAATACTAAGAAAACAATGGAATCGCTATCATCTCAAAGCCTATAATTATACAACCAAGTTTATGTATCGTACCTTTCCTTATTTTGTCAAAGCATTTGCAAAAAAATTGCATTCTTAAAGTCGAAAGATAAAGGAAACAAGGTTTTTAATTTTGTAAGTAATATTTGGAAATATTGATAGAAAATTCAGGTGTCTTCCTATTCAGTCATTCATCCATATTGTTACAGTACAAGAATTGCTTTTAATAATTAAAGAGTTATCTCTTAATGTCACTTGTTGTCTCCATAAAGTGATTACCTCTCGATTGTAAGGAGTTTTACCATATTAACATTGGATGTGGCCATTGCCTTGGAGAAGTGACATATCACCTTCTTGTCATTACCTCGCAGAACACCCTTGATACTCGCTACATTCAATAAATTAGTCATAGTTACATTTATCTTGAATTTTAATGTGTCTCTCAGTACCTATGCAAGATTATTAGGGCATACTAATTTCTTTGGTAGATGGATATTACAAAGAATGAGCAAAAAATCCTTAATTGTAAAATGACAATGAGGCCACTTCACCTTTAACCACCATTACATCCAGACACAAACTAAGTTGCCTAACTTGTTGATCATAAAGGGTTTCCAACAAATAAACACTCATTCCTAGCCAACTATATGGATCAAATGATCACATAAAAGCCTATTTGCCAAATTTCTTTTAATCCATATCCTTGATTTAACTTCATCCATGCATCTCAGGTTTACTGTCTTAAACCTAAAACTACCTATGATATACCCTATTATCATAAGCACTTACACTATATAGCCCACATTGTTATCATAGAGTTAGACTTGCATCGCGTTAATTTATGCAGGTGTTAATCACTTTGTGAATAAAGATGAATTAAGTAAGTCTTAGAGAGTTTGAGATAATTGGATTAAAGCAAAAAAAAAAAAAAATGCAAGTTAAAGGCTTAAGAAAATTAAAAAGTAAATAGGCATAAGAGAGCTTAGCAATGGAGAAACTTCTTCAATTAAGTGGTGTATTCCAAATAAGGAGTAAGAGGGTATTTATACTTATTCTACTTCCTTAATGTGTAGTTACAATTAGTTATTCTAAATTTCTATAGAATACTCTAAATCAAGACTATTCTAAAAAAGTTAAATATTTACAAAAGAGTATCACTTAAGTATACTTTCAAAATGTTCCTTCCTATGTCTTTATGCAACAAACAAGTTAGTGTTTGGATAGGCCTAATAGGCCTAATCTGGTAATGCTTTTGGATAGGTCGTGATATCATTTTACAATAAAAGAGCACATAAAAGACAAATTCCTAAGTCAAGGTACAAATTATACACCTAGTGTTTGGATTAAAGTGGTAACCAACCAAACTCAGTTACTCTTTATTTTTATATTATGCAAGGGCAAATAGTTAAGAAAACTTACGGGTTAAAGGAGTAAACACCTAAGTTGGATTTTATAATGTCTAGATTTCTGTTGCCCTTCTACTAAGTTCAATAAACACCTTACTAAACCAATGACATTTAGGAACATCTTGATAACTATTTTTAAGGCCAAATTACTATATTGTCATATCTTACCTTAAGTACCTGAATCCATAATACTTTATCTTCATTCTCCACCCCCAATAACTATTTTGTTAATAAGCCTTAATTATTGTCACATAACATCCTAATCTCTATTTCACCTTAACTTTTTTTTTTTTTTTTTGGCATAAGAGACCTCATATGAAATGTTACATACACCTCCTCCCAACCTTCTCTCCCTAAAATGAAGCTTATTAAATTTTTTCAATCCATTCTTCCATCTATTTAGGCATATTAAGAAAAGCCATAAAGTACACCAAAAGTCATTTTAAGTAGGATTTTAAAAATACCAACCCCCCAGCCTTAGAAAGGAATTCCAATTTCCAATAAGCCAGTCTACTCCTCATCTTACAAATGATGAGGTCTCACAAACTTTTCTCCTTTAAGTTCACTTTCAATGAAAGTCCTAAATACTTCAAAGGTAATTGTCCAATATGGCATCCCTAGAAATGAGCTTTCCTCTGGATCTTTATCGTACTCTCTTTAACTTTAAACAACACAATCTTATCTAAGTTGATTTTTAATCTTATGTAATACTAGAAGTATTGAAAGATTCTTTTGCAATTCTTAATGGATTCATCATCTGTCTCACAAAAAATAAGAGTATCATTTCATTAAGTTATACACTTTCTTAAAGTCAATTTTGATTATTATCCCTCTATCATTCTTTATCTCAACAAGTATCTAGAATAATGTCTTATCCATTTCCAAATACAATATTATGGAAGTACCTAACTGCTCCTTAAATTAAGTATAAATAACATCTTTAATCTTTACCAATTCCAAAAGTGTTTGAGCATGTATAATAATAAGGTCAATCATATTCTAATGATTCCTATTAAAAGCTAAGATCTTAAAAAAAAAATTATTTCTATCACCCTCTACCAACCAATGTAACTAGGACTTTTGAAACCACTCATATTCCTTTACCTTAAGTTCTATCTAATATATGGTTACATTAGGTCTAATTGCTCTTCAATCGAAAGTCATTAAGTTTCCTACTTCAATTACAATGACTCCACTATTGTCTTAGCTTCTAAAAATTTCTATTGGCCTATAACAAACTGCAAAATTTCAAAAAATTTTCACTAATCACATATGATTACATAACAAGTAGCTAAAATACCTCATAATATACTACCATAACCATACACCTTAATTCTCTTATCAAAACCCCCTATTGTTTAACCAATGATTAAAGAAGTAAAATGAGGTTAAGTTCCTAATCTTATCCATCAACCTCTAACCAATGATTGAAAAAGCAGTCATACATTTCCTACTAATACAATAACAACAACACCACTAACCAATTGACCCCAATTAAAAATCTATTCACGCCACTCTTAGATAGGTTTTTTAGCAATTACTCCAAGTGAATTAATGTTCCAACATAAGTAAAGCCACTAACTCCATATCATACTCAAACTCGTTAAAGTGGTGGATAGCTTAGCTATCATTAATGACTCTCGCATGTGGTCAGTAACCAACACTGTATTGAAATCATCCCCATGTATCACATGACTATTAGAAGCATAAATATTCATAAATACCACCATTCTATCCAACGATAATGTCATGTCAACCAAGACTATGAAGGAACTCACAAGCAATTAAGATTATAAATGAAAGACAATATCTCCAAAAAGTTTCCAAGCTTCCCAATACACTAGAAGACTCAATAACTACCATAAGTAAACTTGGCCCACTCCAAGTCTATCTTAATATTAATTTAACAATTGGTTTAATTTTGTTTCTTACACAAATAGTATGTTTAGCCTAATCTTATTTTTCTAACTACTAATAACCTTGTATTTGGTAGACCTGACTAATCATTTGACATTAATTATGAAAATCAACATAAAGTTAGGCAGAATTCTTATTACTAATGGCAGCTAGTAAACTATTATCATTAAAGTCCTTCTTGTTAAACATGAACAATCGCTATAATATCTCTTTCTCTTTCCTTACCACTTTTAACCCCAAGGTCTTACCTAACTCCAACACCCTTATAAACCCACCAAATGCTTTTAAGCCTAAGACCTTACTCTTAATTGTGACAGAAAATCCACAAACCATGTTTAAAAAGGTAACCCCTCAATCTAAACCTAAACCCTATAATCACTACTCACCATATCTATCAACCATGGTGTCAGATGTTGGAATTACTCTTAGATCCATTTGTCATCCCCATATATCTCTTCCATCATGTCCTCTTTAAAATCAAAAGTTAGGAGAACCTCAAAACCCTCATGATCATGACCCATAAAGGATGATAGTCACCTTATTGTAAGCACTCCATTAAAAAATTAATAGAACTCAAATGTCACACTATGCTAACCATGCTCTAATACAGTCATTCAACCTCAAAGACTTTCATGTGGTAAGACTAAATGAGTGGCGTATGATCTATGTGTATCAAAGGATTTAACCATTCACTTTCTAAACAAGAACACCCTCCCTATAATCCTTTCACAACCACCTCCTTGTATGACTTCCTAGAAACTCTTTGCCCTACCACACATTGTATTGCTTTAGATGACTAAAGATACTTACTTGTAGTTTGTTGTGGGCTCACTTGGCTCATAGCCTTAAGTAAGGGATAGTTAACAAGTTTGACTCCCAATTAATGTCCAAGCGATTGCTTACCATTAAGTCACTTAGCTACCTTAACCATATCATATCAGTTAGCATACTTTACAAAGCCAAATCAATTGACCACCTTAGTCCTCTTGGTAAGTAAGACACATCAACTACTTGTCCTCAATGCTAAAAAGTCGCTACAATTCCTAGGGATCCACCTTTGCTAGAATGTTGTTGATAAACATGGGAGTGGCAAAGGTCATCGACATGCTCTCTCAATAACGTTTTTTCAGGTCTCGTCATCACCAAATATGCAAATTTGACTATTCTTTATTATTATAAGATGCTTCCTAGTCATTATATGCTCATAGCTTTTTCTTATTAACCTATGCATGAATTATGGACTTGTTTCCACAAAATACAAGTATAAATGATTAATGTACAAAAAAATGACAAAAAGGTAGAAAATGAAAAATTTTAATTAATGTAACAATAAAAACAAAAAAAACATTATACACTTGGTCTATGGTTTTGTTTCCACAAAATTTGTAATTATAAATAACTAAAAAATTTTACCTAACCATTTGCATATAAAGTATAAATAAGGATAAAGTCTCGTTAAAGGGATTAAGCTAGATCCTCCTAATAAAATTAAAACAAATAATAATAAAAGAAAAAAAATAACTTTTGTAGAAATAGTAAAGGTCTTGTTAAAATTTTTTAATTAGTAATATTACAATATTTTAAAATAATATTCTTATTACGAACTTAATCATAATATGGTCTAATTAGTGAGGCATAATTGAATATATTATTACATCATTAAGAACTATAATCTCGAATTTGATTCCAATATTGATGTAATGCCTAATTTAAGCTATGCAATTATGTGTAGATATAAAATCAATCCCCTATCTTCCTAATATGTATTAAAATGTTATCTAAAGATGTGTGATTACAATAGACATTAATAGAGAGAGAAAGATCGATTATTAAGTTCAGGTAAACGTTTTAGACATAACAAATGGTATAAAAGCTTATATTTTTGAAACTTAAATATTTTTTTGGTATGATAAATCACAAATACTTGATAATTGATTGTTTAATAATCAAAAGTAAGATCTTATGAAATTATAACATTAAGAAATTATGGATTCCTAATTTAAGTTAATGTCTTTACTAAAAGAACTACTCAATCTGAAACATTAACCCATCCCTCCCTAAAACAAAATTAATGCTAAAAAACATGACAAAATGGTAACAAAAATGAAACTTATTGATTAATGTAACAATAAAAATGGAGAAATGTTATGCATGTAGATCTTCTGATGTGAAAGGGATGAGTGTTCACAAAATGTCACATTATATTGTTTTTACGTATAAGTATAATTTTGTGCTGATATAATATATGATTAAAATTAATAATAAAGCATGTTTCACATCAAGAACATTTTAGAATATCTCAAATAATTATACTAAAATATTCCTAAATAAATATTCTTATTAAGACTCAATCATAATATGACATGATTAGTAAAAAATAAATTTATACATTATTGTACTATTAAGGATTATAATCTCAAATTTGATTTGAGTATTAATAAACATGCCTAATTTAAGCTATGAAGTTGTTTATATATATATAACTAATCATCCCTTTTTCTAATACATACGAAATTTTATCTAAAGACGTATAGTTACAGTAGAGGTTAGAAAGGAGAAATTTCAAATTTGTTGTTTGCAGTTATATATATATATATATATATATATATATATATATATATATATATATATATATATATATATATATATATATATATATATATATATATATATATATATATATATATATATATATATATATATATATATATATATATATTTATAGTTAGTTCAAATTTCAAAAATTAATATTTATGATGATAAATTTATTAAGAAATCTAATAACTGCATCAAAGGCAATGTTGTGGAATTTAATATTATTGTATTATAATGAAATTATAATAACACATTATTTATACTTGTGCATAACAATTAATATAATATGTTTTAATAGTCTCAAGTGGGAGAGTGTAAGAATTTTTAAATTAATCATGTTAGAATATTTTTAAATAAATATTCTTGATAAGATTCAATTATAATGTGGTTCAATTAGTGAAGAATAATTTTATATTTTATTATACTATTAAGAGCAATAATATCAAGTTTGACTCAAATATTAATGCACATGTTTAATTTAACTATATAATTGTGTGTATAAAGATCAAGAGAAAAAATTAGTTATTAAGTTAAAGGAAAATTCTATAGTTGTATCAATAGTTTCAACTTTTACTAATCCAAATATATTATTTATAGTAATATTTAAATAAATATATTTAACTTAAAAATTTTTAAAATTAATGTTTATGATAATAAATTTATTTAAAAATCTAATAGAATAAACATTTTTATAATAAAGTCCCAAAGGAAAATATAATAGAATTTTAGGGTCATGTACAATCATATCGATTTTTGTCTGTGACAAAGTAATCAAACACTTCAACTTAGATGTTGACATGTAAAAATAGTTATCAATTATCAATTAATTATTTTATTTTTAAATTTTATACTGAAGTGGTGTCCAAGACAGAAGAAGACAGTATCCAAAAAACAAAAAAAAAAAACTTAGTTTAATTAAAGATTATCATTTTATCAATCATCAATATTTTCAAAAGTTAACCATCCACTGGATCGCGCGGACTCTAAAATGGGAACGCTAGCTGGAGGCTAAGAATCCGAGAAGCAGCTACCAAGCAGTGGTCCAGTCGTCTAAGATATCAGTATCAGAACTCGTATATATATCGCCACGAAAAATGATTCCTTGAGGAATCACGACAAATCGAGCAGTTCAATTTTTCAATGGCCGATCTTTTGTCGAGCATTCTTCAAATATGGCTGTGCAACCAAAAAATTCTTCTGTTTTTGTCTTCTATGTCATTGTGTCAATTAATTATACGCATGGGATAAATGTGTTGATGGTAAGTATCAATGTGGGTACCCTGAAGTTTGCTTTTATGTGAATTTAGTCTACAAGTGTAACTCTCTGTATAGTATGATAGTACGTCATTTTTAACAGATTTGCAGAGTGTCACACCATTGAAAAGTAAGTGCAATGAGTGTACTGGCCAATTTCTCTACGGCATACTGAACCAGATCATCATCTTGCGGTCTAAAATGATTCCGTAAGTTCAATTTTTCAATGGATGATGTTTTGTCGAACTTTCTTCAAATATGGCTGTGCAGCGAAATTTCTGTTTTTGTGTTCCATGGCATTATGTCAATGAAATTATAGGCATGGGACAAATGGGTTAACGATAAGTATGGATGTAACGGGTGCTCATCGAGAAAGAGAAAAATCTTAAATAATATCAACATAAATACTGTATACCCATCAGGTAATAAGCTTCTGATAAGTGATATCAGAATCTACCCCTATCCGTCAAAAGACTTTCAACTTGGCTTGAAATGCTGAGAATCCACCTCGGTGCATATCCAAAAACATCGATAAGTTTGTTAATGAATTTGATGTAGAAGAATGTAACGGATACATACTATTCAACTCTCATATTGTTGAAAAAGAAGAGATCTTAGGTCATATAAACGTAGGTACTGCACATTCTAATAAATTACATTTTAGAAAAAAAGTAATGGTTTAGATACCTACCTAAAGTTTGAATTCATATGAATTTAGTGTACCAATCTAATTCACTTTGCACATAAGCCCAATCTTTTTTTAATAGATTTGTGGAGTGTCAATCTTTTTCTTTTTTTTTTTTCTTTATTTTCTTAAATTGTGTTCCTATTGTGTAGGCTTGAGTCTACAGTAAAATTTTGAAATTTTTAACATGTGCAGAGTTAATGACAGTATTATGCATATACCCAAGCTTGGATTCAAATCCAAGTACTCAAACAAAACAACTATATAACACTTTAGCGTATTAATATATAATATATTTTAATATTCCAATTTTAAACATAATATAATGTTTAGTAAAAATAAGAATTTGTCAGTTACACATGATGATAACCAACGAATTTCGACAGGAGACCCCATTTCTCACGACCGAACAAGCTTGGGTCGAGTTAGCACAAAGTTTGAACCTCAGGTTAAAAAATCCAACCAGACCAAACCCAACCCATTGTCATTGCTAGTCCGAAGTGGGTATTTGTTCGGTTTGAAATTTCATGAATTTTATTTCTACATAACCCAATTTAGCGTGGGCCTGCAGCCTTACCATTAAATTAATAATAAAACTGTCAATATTTGAGCTACCTTTAAAATTAATAATAAGATTAAGAATATTTAAACTTGTCACTGTAATTTCAAATTATGTTGTCTTAGCCTATAGTAGTAAGCCTTCATTTTTTTATTTTTCCTTTTTATTTAACAATTATTACATATTATCTTATATTTACTAATAATTACAAATTTAAGTTATAATCTTCATTGTGTGCAAGGCTAAATGTAGACTTTTTTATTTTGAAAAAAAAATTCATATAAGGGCTTAATAATCAATGAACAATCATTAATTGAATATAGACACACAAAACATTAAATTTCAAAACACTTTTTATGATAAAAATTTTAAGTAATTTTTATAAAAAAAATTTACGAGTTAAGATAAGTTGAGTACGAACGTATTTATTTGAATATCGTTTGTGTTTGTCCAAGTGCAAAGATTTGAACAAACTCTTATTTATTTGAACTATGTTTATTTAACAAGAGGATAAATTTGTGTCAAAGCGTGTTTCCCAAGTGTCTCTTCAAACCGTAGTTAAAGTGCATGCCATTGGATAATGTCTGACACATATCGTAGCTTGACAGAAAGCATCATGCTATTCACACCGATAATTCCCAAGTGTCTCTTCAAACCGGAGTGGAAGTGCATGCCATTGGATAATGTCTGACATACATCGGAGGTTGACACAAAGCAGCTTGTTATCCTCACGGGTAATTCCCAAGTGTCTCTTCAAGCCGTGCCATTGGACAATGTCTGACCTATATCGTAGGTTGACAGAAAGCAGCATGCTATCCCCACCGATAATTCCCAAGTGTCTCTTCAAGCCGTAGCCAAAGTCCATGCCATTGGATAATGTCTGACATATATTGTAGTTTGACAGAAAGCAGCATGCTATCCTCACCGATAATTCCCTAGTGTCTCTTCAAGCCGTAGCGTCATTGGATAATGTCTGACATATATCTTAGGTTGACAGAATGCAGGATGCTATTCGCACCGATAATTTCCAAGTGTCTCTTCAAACAGTAGTTTAATTGCAGGCTATTGGATAATGTCTTAATTGGATATTGTCTGACAAATATCGTTGCCAAATGTGAGATTTTCTATCCGTGCCCTTTCGCTCGAGCTAAAAAAACTGATGCTGTTTCCCGTTTCAAAATTAACTTATGTTGCACTTGCAGAAAAAGTGTGATCAACCTTCCAACAGCACAGTAGTATATTCAAAATTGTTACGTCTGACATGTTGAATTATGACACATAGAAAATAAGTTCATTTTATCTAATATATTCAATCCAATTATGGTTACGTACGAATATTATGAAATTGGTTTGAATGTGGAACTAATAACGACTTCGCCAGGGGTACGAGGTTTTTATGTTGCAAGTACATATAGAAGCATACAGTGGGCTCTCTCTTACAACAACTTTCGTTTCCATGTTAAAGCTTAGTTAAGTCGCAGATTTCTCATCAATTCATGCACAAAAGACTGTCATTGCCAATAAATTTTCCGAACGCCACATCAATGTACAGCTCCCAATTAGAATCTTTATCAACTTGCCTTGGACAATCATCTCCAAACTTCCCGGATTTACAATCCTGATACATTTTCGTCTTCTTTGCAATCCTGAACAACAAAGATTCTAAGAAGCCACCGTTGATAGAGGAAATCGCCATTCCTTCTGTCACTGAGCTCTTCAAATTCCAGGCGCATTTCGCACCCATTAACTGTAACATCTCAACCATTGCTTTTGATGTCAAGTCAGCAACATTTTATCTACCCATCATTAGTCTAGACATGAGCTCTAAGGAACTCAGTGGCAAACGAGGCATCGAGCACGTCTGGACCATTAATTTTTACTCGATACACTGAACTAATGAATGGTATAATCGACGCCACCGCGGCGGACTTAGAATTACTAAGACAAAAGGGTATCATTTTGAACCACATGAAATCCGACAAGGAAGTTGCCAACCTATGGAATGGCCTGACCAAGTTCATTAGACTGACCAATGTTCCATTCTTAGACGAGGTTATTGAAGACGTGAACAAGCACTACAGCAGCCGATGGATGGTCAAAATTGGAAGATTCATGAACATCTACGTGTTTACTCCTTGGCAATGTCTCACGCTTCTGGCTGCAATTTTCCTTCTGCTCGTAATGTCATTTGAAGCCTTTTGCTTCATCTATAGCTGCTCTTGCCTATTTCACATTAACACC
The DNA here is from genome assembly GCA_037897445.1 of Ceriops zippeliana. Lineage (NCBI taxonomy): Eukaryota > Viridiplantae > Streptophyta > Magnoliopsida > Malpighiales > Rhizophoraceae > Ceriops > Ceriops zippeliana. The sequence continues at coordinate 2,373,728 of JBAPLH010000107.1, read as the reverse complement.
ATTAGTTCAGCAATTAATACTGAATCCCCTTTTTAAGGAGTTTCACTAAAATTTCTATTTTTTTTAATATTTTTTGGTGAGATATATTTTATTTTGATTATAGTTGTTCTTGAAAATAAGATTGATTTGTAATTTTTTTTTTTTGCGACAATCAGAGAATTGATTGTATCTTTTGGTCCTTGTCTGAGTTTGGAGAGGAATGAATTTTTATAAGCCAAGTTTGAGTTTGAATCCCGGAGTAAATTGTTTTATCATTTTATATACATACTGGCCACATGTAGACAATAGGTCGTAATACGCATATTATTTTAACCATCTTGGCGCATCTATGCGGCCATCTTGACACTGCTGGAGAGAAGTGGGGGCTACATTAGTGCTTTCACCCAAAAACTTGGCCCTTTGAAAGACATGTCGGCCATGGAAGTTCGAACCCATAACTTGTTGGGGTTATGAGTTTCAAACATAGCCAACAAGATGCAAGGATTGCCCGTAAAAACATGGATTTTTTATTATCTATTCTGTTCTGCGTCACGTTAAGCAAATCTGTTTACTGTCGATCAATTATATACAAAATCAAACTGCTCATAATACTTTTAAGTTTTGATGATTCTTGGCAGGAAGCGGATGCCTTTGAATGTTAGTAAATGTGTTTATGTTTTGCATGGTAAACTTTCCTAATGGAAGCTCAGTTTCTTTCTACTAAAGAACTAACAAGTCCCTTTCCTCGGAGTGAATTCATTAAAATTGGCACTTTGATTTCGGAAGAAAGTTCATTCTGATATATTGCATTAAATTTCCTAGCTTGCAAGGACGTGTGTATGGGTGCATGTAACAGCTTGAGTCAAGCATGCAGTTGAAGTGCAACAGTTCAACAATTGTATGCCAGGAGAAATATGTGCACTCCTCTTGCATGTGACACGCCAACCACACACACCCATAATATGGCCACCTACTAACCGATTGGGGGTATGTGATGAAATATGTCGACAAAATCCAATCTTGCAATAGCATAAAGCTACAATCCTGAATATTTGGATCACTCAACACTTGCATAGATCTAGACCTCTCCAAAGACTTTACTCTTTGACATTTGTGCATATTGACATTTTTCAATGATTGCCTAAAGTTCATTCTAACACTTAGTGTTGTATGGACTTTAATGGATATTATATATTCAACAATCCTACTTTTGATAAGTTTGTTATATGCATAGGACAAGTTGGGAATATTATTTTATTACGATGTATAAGAAATAAAATATTATTTATTCATCAATCAATACTGAAAGCACCGATACCGTGTCATATTAGACATAACGTAATTTTCTATTTTTTCCTCCTTTTTGTATAATAACTTAATACAAAATATAGAGATAAAGGATACTAATTTAGGAAGCAAATCTAGTCTATACAATATTTACAACAACAATCATGTTTGACCCTTGAGTAAGGGATTCCTAAATCTAAAATTTCTATAACTGAAAAGCTAGCTGGCTAATTATGGGACTCACGCCAACACTCCCCCTTAAGTTGGTGTGTATATATTCCTAACACCTAACTTGTCAAATGAGTCATTGAAGTTTTTGTTGGAAACTACTTTGGTCAAAATGTCAACTAATTGATCCTTAGATTTAACAAACACAAACTGAATAAGTTTTTCTTTTAGGTTTTGCTTGATGAAATGTCGATTTACCTCCACGTGTTTGGTGCGATTGTGTTGAATTGGGTTATGGGATTGATGACAGCTTTGTTGTCACAGAATAAATTCATTTCAGAGTTAGGAGGAAAGCCAACCTCTATTAACAAACTTTTAAGCCAAAGAAGCTAACATAATCCTTTTGCCATACCTCAGAATTTAGCTTCAGCACTAGACAATGCTACTACCTTCTGCTTCTTACTCCTCCATGTAACTAAGTTTCCTTTCAATAATGTAAAGTAGCTTAAAGTAGATTTTCTATCCAAGATATTCCCAGCCCAGTTAGCATCTGTGTACCCTTCAATATTCATATAAGCATTCTTGGAAAACATTAGTCCTCTTCTTAGTGATGACTTTAGGTAGCAGAGAATTCGAATTACAGCACCCATATGGTCTTCACTCGGATTATGCATAAATTGGCTTACCACATTTACGACATAAGCAATGTCTGGATAAGTGTGAGATAAGTAAATACGCTTCCCTACTAGTCTTTGATACCTCACTTTATTTGCTGGTACCTAGTTCAAATATTCTCCAAGCCTATGGTTTTACGTAATCGGTGCATCCACAGGTTTACACTCTAGCAATCTTACTTTCGTCAATAAGTCAAGTATATATTTTCGTTGAGATAGAAAAATGCATTTTCTTGACCTTGCCACCTCTATTCCCAGAAAATACTTAAGCCCTCCCAAGTTCTTTATTTCAAATTCCATAGACAATTGTTCCTTTAGCCTCATGATCTCATCAACGTCATCTCTTGTAATTATCATATCATCCATATAGACTATTAATGCTATCACCTTACTTTGTCGGTGTTTCAAAAAAAGAGTATGGTCAGAACTAGTTTGGCGATAGCCATACTTCCTTATAGTTGAACTAAGTCGGCCAAACTATGCTCATTGTGACTGTTTTAATCTATATAATGCCTTCTCCAATTTACATAAAATTTTATTCCTAATTGATCCTATATATCGTGGTGGAATATCCATGTATACCTCTTCGTCAAGATTGCCATAAAGGAAAGCATTCTTCACGTCAAGTTGATGAAGCAGTCAGTCTAAATTTACTGCAAAAGATAGCAAAACTCTAATGGTCTTCAATTTTGCCACTTGTGAGAAGGTTTTTGAGTAGTCTATGTCATACTTTTGGGTAAAACCTTTCACCACAAGTCTCGCCTTATACCGATTGAGTGACCCATCTACCTTGTATTTTATAGAGAACACCAATTTACATCCACGGGTTTTTTTCCTTCCAGTATTGGGACTAACTTCTATTTATTATTTTTCTTTAATGCTTCTAACTCTTCTTGAATTGCTCACACCCACTCTAGATCATATAATGCCTCCTCAACACTACTAGGAATATGATAGGAGGATAGTGTTTAAGTAAAAGTCTTGAGTGGTTTGGATAAACTTTGAGTAGATACATAATTTGCAATTGAATATCTGGGCTGCCTTCCTTCTGTGTCTAGAATGTATCTGTTTAGTGGTTTCCCATGATTGTGTCTAATAGGCAGTACATAACTAGTAGAAGAATCCAAAATAGAAGGTGCAGCAGCAGAAGTACTTACCTTAAGAACATTCTCAGAAGGATGAGGGTCTTTAGGTATTGAGGAGTGATGAGACTGAGAGTACTTTGTATTTTTTGGTTCTTCAGTTTCGGCTTCTTCAGCTCCAGTGGCTACTATTTCAGTTCCACAATTGCTGTTTCATTTCCAGCAGTTGCTATTTCATTTCCAGGTTGGTCATGCAGGTATACCTCTCTATCTCTAATTCTAGTTTTAACTCTAGTTCCATGCTCACCTACGAAGGCCATTCACCAATTCATCTCTTCTACTTGCATCTCCCCCTGAAGGGAAGAATTGGGTATTGGTCAAGAATAAAAATTCTCAGACTCAAGAAATGTAACATCCATGGTGATATAAGTTTTATTGGTAATAGGGTCATAGCACGCCTTTTTTATGTAGACCATACCCAAAAAATAGGCATCAAATAGCACATGGGTCCAGCTTTGTTTATTAATTTTTGTGGAGATGAACAAAAGCAACACAACCAAAAATTTTAGGAGGAAGCATTAATATAGAAAAGAAGGGATATATAAGTAGAGAGAATTTATAAGGGGGTTTGAAAGTGCAAAATTTTAAATGGCATTCGATTGATTAAATACATAACAGTAGCCACAACATCCCCCCAATGGCGACTTGGCACCATCACTCCAAGAAGTAGGGAACGAGATGTTTCCTAAATATGCCTCTCAATGACACCATTTTGTTGTGGTGTTTGAGAGCATGAAGTCTCATGGAAGAGACCTTGTTGTTAGAAATAGGCCCGGAATCTTTGGTTGATGAACTCATCACCATTATTAGAATGAAGAATTTTTATCTTGGAAAAGAATTGAGTCTAGACCATGGCATGAAATGCTTCAAACATAGTGAAAACTTCATCTGTGGTTTTTAGCTGGTAAAGCCATGTCAGTTGAGTACAATCATCAACAAAAATTACAAACCACCAGTGACTAAAGGAAGTAGGTATCGAGGATGGCCCCCATACATTAGAGTGTATCAATGCAAATCGAGTATGAGTATTCAAGCTAATCAAATACGAAAGTCGTTGGCTTTTTTGCCTTGATACAAATCTCACATTTAAAGTCCACATTCTACACATGGGAAAAAAAAAAGGGAGTAGATGTCAGAGATAGCCAAATGATGAGTGCCCCAAGCGTTTGTGCCATAACCAAATCTTTTGTTCATGGCTACTGATTTGATGATATATATGATTTGTTTTGCCTGTGCTAAAGTCCTCAAGGTAGTACAATCTCCCCCACGTAGTACCATCCCCAATAATCTCCTTATTGAGAACATTGGTTCCAGCCCCCATGACCAGGTAAGTGGCTCCAGTGGTATTGGAAATACAAGTTCTTCGTAGTTGAGTTGTATTGGAGAAATCATTTGGATCAAACGTCATATGATCCGTGGCTCTAGATTCAATAATCAATGCACCATTCTTTTAAGTAGTAGAGCTGTATAGAGTATGACCAAAATTACCTTGATTTGGGGTTGCAGTAAAGGATTTAGTCATAGGAATAAGAGAAAGTTTAGATTCAACCATGGCCACTGCTATTCGACCAGGGATGTCTTTAGTTGCAGGAGCATCTTATTTCTTTCGAGCTTGTAATTAGTGCCACTAATCTAGGTAACCATGTAGTTTAAAGCAAGTTTCCGGAGTATATTTTGTACTCCCACAATGAGTGAACTTTTGTCCATCAGAATAACCTTCAGATCGTGAGGAGAAGGACCCATACTTTTGTGACTTGCCAAATTTCCCTCTTTTGATGGCTATAACAGCACAACTGGCCATTATTTTTGCTCCTGATATCATCACCGATTGTCTCAAATCTCCTATTCGAACGTGAGCATATGCCTGCTTAATTAAAGGGAAAGGTTTCATGTGAAGAACATCACTCTGAACATGATCCAATCGAACATTTAATCCATCAAGAAAAGTGTATACTCACCTTTTTTGTAAAATGGAGTTGTAGCTTTGTATGTCAATTGTACATTTCATTGGATTTGGTCGACGAAAATCAATCTTGCACCACAATCCCTGTAAATTGTTGTAGTATTTTTCTATAAATCCACCTTCTTGTTTTTTTGAGATACACGACGTCAGATCTTGTATACCTAAGAGGTGTTAGTTCTATCGAAGTATGTTGTAGTAGCAGAATCTCATACTTCCTTAGCTGTTGGGTAGCTCTATAGATGTATCCCAGTTTGTCTTTCCAAGAGATGTACATCTCAATAACCTAAGACCATAATCTATAGTTAGAACCATCTAACTTGATGCTAATTGGAGCTATCGGGAATCAGTAATGGGAGAGGAGGAAGTTTGGACCCTCGACAAAACCTCCATCATTTTTTATGTCAAATTATTAAGTATGTTTTTGGTGACATCAGCCATGGAAGCCAATGAAGTCAGCCATGGAAGCCACAAATCTTGACCCCTACCTAATCAGAAAATAAGGAACTTAAGATCTACTCTAATACCATGTCAAATATAATTTTCTATTTTTTCCTCCTCTTTTTTTTTATAACAATTGAATACAAAATGTACAGATACAGGATATTAATTTAAGAAGCTAATATAGTCTATACAATATTTATGACTACAATCATGTGTTGACCCTTGAGTGAGTGATTTTTGAATCTAAGATTTTCATAATTGAAAAACTAGCTGACTAATTACAAGACTCATGCCAACATAATGAGCTCAAACAGTTAAAATATTAGTCTGGTATGACATTGGTACCTTAAAAATAATAATATTAGACCCACACAATAAGCAAATTTCAAATAAAATATTAATTAAAAATATATGTTAATTATATTTTACTTAAAAGGAAAAATAAAATAATATTTAAACTATAAGTATTTTATTTGTTAGAAAACAAAAGGTGAAATTTAAGAGTAGTTTTTTTTTTATCTTGTTTCTTTTTTGGAATCTTAGGTTTTTTTTTCTTTTTTTAAAAAAGGTGAATTTAGTTGGTTTTATAAAAAAAATAAAAATTAAGGACATTTTTTTGAGAGAATAAATAGAGAATTTGTGGTAATATGTTTCTTTTTTAAGAAATAAAAAAAGCATAAAACAAATTAAATTTTGAAGAGTGCTAATATAAGTTATGTTAGATGTTAAGATAAATTCTAATTGTTATGTTATTGCAAAGAAGTAACTAGATATTCAATATATAATGGGGTTAATGTAAATAAAAAGTTTAATCTTACTAATACAGTCTTGTAAAAATTAATAATAAACATTTATCTGCAATTCGTATTACAACAACATGAAAACTCAATCTAATATATGGCTAATAAGGTCTCAGAATAATATTATTTGAAGCAACATTGTTCGTGCAATAAAGAAACAAACTTTAGTTAAGGCATTCGTAGTACACCAGGGTCTCACATCGTGGAGATCTAAGAATAGTCAAATGTGAGCACTGTTAAAATATAATCCAAAAAAATAACAATAGGTTTGTTAAAATATTAAAATATATCATATATTAATATGCTAACATATTATATATTTATCTCGTTCTAGTTATTGTTGAATTTGAATTTGAATTTGAGTGTGAATGCTCATAATAGTATCACAGCACTTGCCAAAAATTCCCAAGTTTTTACTTGCACCCGACCTCAAATTTGGCCAATCGTGTTTGCACCAACTAATACAAAAATGAAATTGATATTTTAAGTACATTAGTTAATACAAAAAAAAAAAATCTATCATTACATTATTTGTACATCTTTTAAAATAGTTATTGTAATAGAAACATGCTATCTTTATAATTTTAATTTTTAAAAAATATTTTTATTAAGAAAATTATCATGAAAGTTGCATTAAAATTATAAAAAAAAATTGTGAGTTGACTCCAATAAAGATTTTTAAAAATTGAGTTTCATATTATTGGGTCAAAACTCATTAATATAAAGAAAATACACCCAAAACATAAAGCAACGTGGATAATTAGATACAATTAATAAAATAATATAATATTTGTCACTTCTCTCTCTTCATGGTAATTCCGTTTTTCACTGTTATATTTTATCTTTGCTTTTCTCTTTACTCATTAATTATTTTTATATTATTATAATGATATTTATATTTTATATATAAATATATACACACACTATTTTTGTTACAAAAATAAAAACAAATCGTTGTGGTATTTTATAAATTCGTTAAAAAAAAAAAGAAGAAGAAGAAGAAGAAGATTGTACTATTTGCACTATACAGTGAGTTACATTAAATTCACAGAAAAGCAATCTTTATGATAGCAACGTAGGATTCTTGTCGTCAGCACATTTATCCCCGTGCATATAATTCATTGACGTAAAGATATAGGACACAAAAACAGAGAAAATTCGTTGCAGGGCCGTACTTGAAGAAAGTTGGACAAAACATCAGCCATTGGAAAATTGAACAACTTTAATTTGTCGTGATTCTTTACGGAATCATTTTAGACCGCCAGATGATGATCTGGTTCTGTATGCCGTGGACTAACAGAGTCACATGGCGATATATATATATATATATATATGAGAGTTCGCTTAGACTTCCAGGCAACTGCTTGGTAGCTGCTTGATGGTGATAGGGATAGTGGAAGCTGCCTGGTAGATAGACTACCGGGGCAGCTGCTTCGTAGCTGCTGGATAGTTTGATAACTTTTTCTTCACGTTTCTTAGACACCACAGTCCTCCGCTCTTGATTATCAGTAACCCACTCATCAACTAAAGCATACAGTTTATGGAAAATTTAGGAGAATTTAGGGTTTCAACCTCAAATCCTTCTCTTGGAAATTTTCTCTCTGGCCAAACAACCTAAGTTTGATTCTTTTTATGCTTACCTTTTATTTGACGTTATTATAGCAAATGGGGTCAAGTCTCAAGTCCATCGTAGCGGGCCAACCAAAACATGAAAAAAGCAGATGTTATTATAGTTAATTACATATTTAGCCAGCCGCCCACGCAACATCTTTTCTCAGGATCGAACTCCACCCATTTACATGGACACACATCAGTGACGTGGTGAGACTATTATTATAATTATTTATTGTGTATATATATCATATTATTTTTAAAATTAATTTAATTCCTTTTATATAATTTAAGTTATATAAGATTAAGTAAATGTTTATATTGTATGATACATATTTATATTATGTACAGCATATTTATATACAGATATTTGTGTCTAAAATAAAAATTAATAAAATAATAGTAAGTAGGTGTGTATGTGCTTACAAAACTTATTCTAATAATACAGTAAAACAATTTTTAAAATATTCTTTATAAAATAAATTTTAAATAGATTCTATAAAAGTTGTTCACAAGTTAAAATAATTCCCATATGATCATACTTAAATTTGTCTGGTTTATTAAATGGAATTTAAAATTACATTTGAATGTGGATTGTGTTTATATAAAAGCAAAGATTCGAACAAATTCTTTCTTTTCTACTTGAGCTAGGTTTACTTAAAAGGGACGAAATTGTTTCAAAGCACGTTGGGTCAACACTCGCGGCCTAGGATTTTTTGTCTGTTTGGATACTAAAGCAGGGACAGAGATAAAGGAAAGAGAGGAAAATGGAGAAGAAGTGAAAAAGAGCAGCAAGTAAGAGGAAAAGGAGTAATCTTTATTATAATTTTAACTTTACTTTATTGTTTAAGTAACTTTTATAAATAAATGGGTTTTTTTTTTTTGGTGAATTATGGATAGTCTTAATTTCATCATACTAAAAATTCATTTAGTATATGAGACACAGTTGATGACCATAACTATTTAAAGAATTATTTTTAATTCGGGAAAAATTAATGATGTTCATTTGAAAAAAAAAAGTAAAAAAGCACATAACAAGTGCTAAAAACATAATTAATTATATATAATTTTTGTTATAACAAATATTAAAAGTTGAATATAAAAAAAATTACTTTAATATTCTCGTGTGATTAATATGTGTTCTAATAAATATACTTATGCGACGATGTTCTTTTGACTTTTAAAAAGTAAGAGGCAAATTTCAATTTTCTCGCTTCTCACATGTGAACGACGAGCAAAGTGTTTTGGCTTTGGGTGGGCAAAAGAGATCTGACCACCAAACAAAGGCTTCGAGCGTTTTCGCTGGAGCTCCAAAAAAAGTGTTTTGTGTTTTGATGCTGTTTCGTGTTTCAAATTTAACTTATGTTGCACGTGCACAACAAAAACCTTACCATCCCACCCCAAAAAGAAGAAAAAAAAAAAGAAACAAAAGCCAATATCAACCTTCCAACAACACAATAGAATATTATGGGAATCCAAAGTAAAAATATGTAATTTTGCTCACACTTTTTGTCTAATATGCTTATGCGAGAAAACATGTTGGAATCTAATATGAAATCAATTTTTTGAATTTTTCTCAACAATTTAAACTTATAAATTAATCATATATATAGATAGATAGATATTATACCAAGTTCCATTTATCGACTATATTCAATTCAATTAGGGTTAGGGACGAACATTATTAAGTTGGTTTGAAAGTGGAACTAATGACGAGTGCGGTGCGGGGTTCTCATGTTGCGAGTATATATAGAAGCACATGTTAGGCACTCTCTCACAACTTCATTTTCAATATTAAAGCCCCCAGTTACTTCGCGAGCTTCTCATCAATTAATGCACAAAAAACTGTCGTTGCCAATGAGTTTTCCCTCCGCCACATCCATGTACTCCTTCCAATATCCAGTGCCTTCCAATTCATTCCCAAACTTCGACGAGCACCGGTGGATTACCAACGTCCGCCGCACCCTCGAGGAGGAGCTCGAAAACGATACCGAAATCCCCGTCTGCATTTTCAATGTTCCCAAGACCTTGTTGACTGGTGATCCGGACTCCTACACTCCACAACTTGTTGCCATCGGTCCGTACCACCATTGGCGTCCGGAGCTGTACGAGATGGAGGGTTACAAGATTGCCGCAGCCAAAAGGACTCAAAATCAACTCGGCCGAGATCTTCAATTCAAAGACATTGTCGATGAATTGATCAATCTTGACCTGAAAATCCGATCTTGCTACCATAGGTTTCTTGATTTAAGTAATGAAACTTTGGCTTGGATGATGGCAATTGATGGGTCCTTCTTGCTGGAGTTCTTGCAAGTCTATGCCACAAAAACAGGCTTGCCAATAACAAGACTTCCCTCAAGAATGTCACATTTGGTTGATTATGCAGGGAGGAAATCAGCCCACAACGCTATCTTGAAAGACATTGCGATGCTTGAGAATCAAATTCCATTGTTTGTCTTGAGAAAGATGCTAGAACTTCAATTTTCGTCCTTGGATATAGCAGATCATACGCTGAACTCAATGTTGGTGGGGCTAAGCAAAGAGATCTCCCCTTTCAAGATGGTGCATGACACCCCACAAATCCAGGGTTCTCAATGTGCTCACCTGCTAGACTATTTGTACAACACAATTTTGCCTAAGGAGGAAGCTCTATTGGAGATCGCCGAGCCTGCAGAGGATCAAACCGATGACACCAATTCAGGAAAAGAAGGATGTTATGGGGATCCAAGCTATGTCAGAGATCTTTGCAGGGTGATTTTGAAGCTGATTTCCAAGCTGAACGTAGGTCCAGTGCGCTTCGTCAAGGCATTGCTATGTTCCAGGCCTATTAGAGTCTTTATCAAATTGCCTTGGACAATCATCTCCAGACTTCCCGGATTTGCAATCCTGAAACATCTTCCATGCTTCATCTTCTCGCAAAACAATGAAGAAACCAAATCGGATGACGGGAACAACAATGATTGTAAAAAGCCACCTTTGATAGAGGAAATCGCCATTCCTTCGGTCGCCGAGCTCTCCGAATCCGGGGTGCGTTTCGCGCCCACTGACGGTAACATCTCAACCATTGCTTTTGATGTCAAGTCAGCAACACTTTACCTCCCCATCATTACTGTCGACATGACCACAGAGGGGGTTATAAGGAACTTAGTAGCATACGAGGCATCGAGCACGTCTGGACCATTAATTTTTACACGATACACAGAATTAATGAACGGTATCACCGACACCGCGGAAGACGTAGAGTTACTAAGACAAAAGGGTATCATTTTGAACCACATGAAATCGGACGAGGAAGTTGCCAACTTATGGAATGGCATGAGCAAGTCCATTAGACTCACCAAGGTTCCAATCTTAGACAAGGTGATTGAAGACGTGAACAAGTACTACAACAGCCGATGGAAGGTCAAAATTGGGAGATTCGTGAAGATCTACGTTTTTAGTTCTTGGCAATATCTCACGTTCCTGTGTGCAATTTTCCTTGTGCTCTTGATGTCATTTCAAGCCTTTTGCTCCGTATATAGCTGCTCTCGCCTATTTCGCATAGGCACCATTAGTTCAGCAACTAATACTGAACTCCCTTTTTAATGGGGTTTCAATATAATTTTTATTTTTTAATTATTTTTGGACGATATATATCTTATATTGATCATGTTTATTCTTGAATATAAGATTGATTGATTGTTTTTTTTTTTCTTTTTTGTGACAATAAGAAAGTTGATTGTATTTTTGTTCCTCATCTTAGTTTTGAGAAGAATGAATTTTTACAAAGCAAGTTTGTGTTTAGACCCCAGATTGCAATGTTCTTCTATCATTTGATACACGCTATCACACACGCACACACACACACATGAGATAATGTTCACCATTTTAAATTTCAACCACTTAATATAAATTTAAATTTCAATCTTACTGCAATTTAATTTACTTTATTAGTTTTAAGATTATTTTAAAATGAAGTTTAACTAATATTGTATAAAAATAAAAATATGATTTATTTTTAAATCTCTCTTGTCTTCCTATACAAAAGACATGATTATTATAATGTAATTTAATAGGACTTACAAGAATATAAACATTTAATTCTAAATCTATTTCTTTTTTTTTAACAAAACTTATGACACTATTACTTTTATATTCTATTAAGAATATATAAACTATCCTTTAATTTGGTTCCTTTGTCTACTCGCTAAGTTCGTCATCATACATATACTAGGCATGGGTAGACAGCAATTCGTATTACTCAGAACTCTTTTAAACATCTCGACACATCTGTGCAGCCATCTTGACACGACTGGAGAGAGGCATGAGTGCCCTACTCCTGGTAGACATTGTTGGCATAGTGGTCCATGGGGGCTAGAATTTGATGTATTTTGATTTCCTTTTTGAATTAGAAGAAAAAAAAAAAAACAGAGAGAGAAGAATGTTATAACCATATCTAAGATGCAAAATTAAATGTATGTAATATCTATATATAAACTAAGACAGTAGCTTATACGATTGAAATTTGTCGAACATTGAAATATGACTAACACACTACCAAAAAAAAAAAAAAGTGATTCTAATAGGGTAAAAGGCTTTGATTTCGTGTAAGAATAAAAAAATAAAAAAAAAAGAAGAGAAAAAGAGATTAAAGTTAGCTAAAACCATAATTCTTATGAGCTCTAATATTAGAGTGAAATTAATGATGAAACTGTTTCTAAAAATTCACATTATTTAACAAAAAATTCTGAATTATGTGATTTGAACACAAAAATTACTTTTGCAAAACATATTTATTAGAGAACATCATTACATTACAATGGTTATTATGAGACAAAGGAAGCATATGATATATAAATGTTGTCAATAAGTATTTTTTTTTTTTGTTAAATTTAAAATAATAAATGATTATAAAAAAGTACATGAAATTCGAGTTAGCCAAAACCATAATTCTTATGACTACTAATATTAGAGTGAAATTAGTGATAAATTTGTTTCTAAGAATTTCACATTATTTAATAGAAAAATCTAAATTATATGATTTGAACACAAAAATTACTTTGATAAAACATATTTATTGGAGAACATCATTAAGTTACAATGTTTAATTATAACATAAGATATATAAATGTTGTCAATAAATATTTTTTTAGCAAAATTAAATTAATAAATAATTGTGGTTAGTAAGAAAAAGTTTAAAAAGCATAATTAAAATTGTAATTTTTTAAAATAATTTTTATTCTTTGTATTTAGTGTACTTTTTAGAAGTAGAAATAAATAGTATAAAATATTAAATTTGTATATAAAAATTTTATTTTTGTTGTTAAAATTACATTTAAAAAATTTATGAAAATTTAATTATATTTAAATAATAAATGATTGAGTGAAAATATCATTAACTTAAAATTTTAATTTACAGTTGACACAAACGTTATTTACTTTTGTTATTTTTGTGAAAAAATAATTAAGAAATGCAATTCTGACTGGTTGCTTCTCTCGGCAGTACCTGGCGAGTACTCAAGAGACAACCTCGCTATCTTCTCTCCTCGTATTTTCCAAAATGGCGGCTGCTTCTTCGTCTGTCCGAATTAAAACCGATCCAATCAAACCCATCTTCAACCTTAGGCCTACGTCCCAACGATCCCAGAAGCCCGACAGAATCCGGTTTGCCTCCCCCGCCGCCGCTGGTGGCAGCTCCGGGCCATCCAAACGCTACTCCATCACTCTGCTCCCAGGAGATGGCATCGGCCCCGAAGTCATCACCGTTGCCAAACGCCCTTGAGCTCGCGGGTTCTCTTGAAGGTTCCATTCCCTCTGTTCCTCTCCGGTTAATTTGTATTTTAGGACCCAATTTTCGATCTTATTTCTATCAACTAGGACTCTTGGAATGTCGTTGTTAATGGGGTTTCTTTCAGCTTCAGTTTACCTCTGCTTAGCTAACAAAGAGCAGTGAAAATGGTTTAAAGGATTGATTGGATATATATCTATATCTATATCTATATCTATATCTATATATATGTATATTATCATTTGGGTTTTACAGAGCTTTCTAATGACAACGGAAAGGGAAGAAAAAGAGAAATATAATTCTTTTCATCAGCATGTTTTTTCTGATACGATGACAAGGTCTTGAAAATCTGAGATGATGCAATTTATTTTTTTTTTTAAAAATCTAATTCGGGGTTTTGTTTGGTTGCTAATGCTTAGGTATTTCGTTTAGCTTTCAAGAGATGCCTATGGGTGGAAGTGCTTTAGATTTGGTAGGAGTTCCATTGCCGGAGGAAACCCTGTCTGCTGCTAAGCAATCCGATGCTGTTCTTCTTGGAGCCATTGGAGGGTACTTATGATTGTTATGTTTTGCTTAATTTCGTCAGTTGATGTCTTTTCCCTCCACCTCTTTCATACCGTTCCCTGATTTTCACTCTTAGGTACAAATGGGATAAAACGAGAAGCATTTGAAGCCAGAGACGGGGTTGCTTCAGCTTAGAGCAGGCCTCAAGGTTTTTGCCAATTTGAGGCCTGCAACTGTTTTACCACAGGTGACAATTGTTTATTTTCGTTTTGTGATGCACGAGCTTTTAGATAATTAGTGGAACTGTTAGCTCCAACTTTAATTCTTTCGGATTAGTGTCCAATGAGATGCTAGAGCCCAATTTTAATCTCTTCAAGCTGGAATTTTGTTAGAATTGACTCTTCAAGGATAAACATCTAAGTCAACTTTTTTTTTTTTTACAATCAGTGGAACATTGGCACTTTTAGTATAAGACTGCCAATGAATCACAAAAATATTCAACAGGAGACAGAAAACAAATGTACCATCTGTTTTACATCAAGGAGTACATTTAGTAACACCTAACATAGTTGTAAAGGAAAAGCATGGGTGGATCATCATATACGAGGACTTTGTTTGCTTTTGCATGAGGATTTAATAACTGGTGTCATTTCTGGACCATTCTCAGCCAAGCAACTAGTGCTAGATGTGTGAATTGTTAGTTTTGCAGCTTGGAAGGGTGCCTTAGGAAAAAAACAGTGACATTATTTTTTAAATTTTCAGTTAGTGGATGCTTCCACTTTGAAGAAGGATGTTGCTGAAGGTGTTGATGTGATGGTGGTAAGGGAGCTTACTGGAGGTAATTTGTTCCTCAAATTATGATTGGGTTTTATTTTCCTCCGTATTTTTGTTATATTTATCATGAATGGTTTTCTGTTACTAGGTATCTATTTCGGAAAGCCAAGAGGCTTTGGCACTAATGATGATGGTGAGGAGATTGGCTTCAATACTGAGATCTATGCTGCCTCTGAGGTAGATTTGCTAACACGGATTCTCTAACCATTAAGCTTCAATCACAAATGTGCAGTTTACTCTCTCTCTCTGTCTCTCTCTCTCTCTCTCTCTCTCTCACACACACACACACACACACACCTACCTTTGCTCTTTGGAAAACATAACTCAATCACAACTCACGCATTTTTTCCGGCATTCCATTTATTGTCATTTTTTTCTTACCATATTCTTTTTGCTAACTTTTTCAACTTCAAGCAGGAACTTTGGTAATTCAGACTTCACCAAAAAAAAAAAAAAAGTAATTCGGAATTTGGGAATGCCTTTATGTGATGCATTTTGAATATAGTTTATACTTGCTGATTGGAAGATATGGGAAAGGGTAAAAAACAGACAAGAACTAATTTAACAATGGTTCTTGTAATATTATTTTAACTTACTTATCCCATCATAGGAGGGTCTATAAATGAGTCTTGTCATGATAACATGTAGTTCCTTTAGTGCTTTATTCTGGCATCTTTTCAGCATGTTGCAACTGGATTACTTTACAGCCTTCCAGAAGCAAAGATAGGAATAAACTTCTCAGTGCACGGTAGATTGTCTACAGTGAATATCATTTATGCACTGACTGGTGCATACTTGGCTATAGATTGGGAATTGCAGGAACATGAGCATAAGGGTGCGTAAATTATGAGGGTTTAAGCATTGGCATATGAATAGATGGATAGATACACAGAGCATATACTTTGGATGGGCTATTTGGCTTGTTTACAAAAATGCTTCCTTTGGCTAGGGGCTTGTAATATTTTGACTTTCATACCCAGAGAATCAATACCTGTCAGATATAATTGCTATGCATTATTGCCTCCATAATTTGTGTCAGTGGCAAAGCATCTTTCTTATTCTTTTCAATGACTTTCTCTAATTGAAACTAGGGATAGACTATTGGTTAATGTGAAGTACTATTGGACCAGGTTGATCGCATTGCTCGTGTTGCATTTGAGACCGCTAGGAAACGGAATGGAAAACTCTGCTCTGTTGACAAAGCTAATGTCTTGGAGGTATATTTTCTTACTACTGATATTAGGGAGGACTTTTGTTGCTCTTTTCTCTTCATTAGTTTATATACTGAAATTCGAAGTGTCATGTTCTTCATTGTGGAAGTCATAGTTCTTACTTCAGTTGAATATGTCCATGCATAGGTATCTAATATCTTGATACCAGCATCCATCTCTTACATTTCTTCTGTGTTCCTTGAACATGGGTCCAGATGTTGAACTCATATTACTGCATGAGACTCTTCCACATATAGTCATACACTTTTTTTCTTTTATAGGGTTGTCATTTTCTTGTCATTATATGGGATATACTGCCTAATGTCACGGGGCCATTACCTTTCTACCCAAAAGGCTAACCTGTTGGGGTGTGCAGTGCCTACGTTTATAAGGCCCAAGATCCCCCTTTTCTTTGACAATGTGGGAGTTGGGTAGTGTGCACCTGTGACATTCTCCTACACCGAATTCATCGACGACCTCGTCGATGTTCTTAGACACACACCGAGGCGGATTCTCGGCATTCCGCGCCAAGTTGAGGGTCCTATGGCGGATAGGGGTAGGCTCTGATACCACTTGTCACGAGGCCATTACCTTCTCCCTAAAAGGCTAACCTGTTGGGGTGTGCTGCGCCCATGTTTATAAGGCCCAAGATCCCCCTCTTCCTCGACAATGTGGGAATTGGGTAGTGTGCACCCGTGACACTAAGCATCCTTGTTCTTCACTGTCGATGTCATAGATTTTACTTCAGTTGAATATGTTCATGCAGAGGTATCTAATATCTTGATAGCAGCATCCACTTCTTACATTTCTTCTGTGTTCCTTGAACATGGGTCCAGATATTGAGCTCATTTCCCTGCACAAGATTCTTTTTACATATAGTCATACTCTTTTTTCTCTATGGGGTTATTGTTTTCTTCTCATTATATGGGATATACTGCCTAAGCATCCATGTCCAACATTTGTGTCCATCATGTGTGGAGCAGTTGTGTGTTGGCGTGCTAAAGAGTCAGAGTATGAAGAAATGCCAAAGTTGTGTGGGGGATCCTTCAACTTCTTTCCTTCCATTTAAACGTAGCCTTATGCCACATTTTCTACCATTTTACAGGCATCAATGTTTTGGAGGAAAAGAGTGACGGCCATAGCTTCAGAATATCCAGATGTTGAGCTCTCACACATGTATGTTGATAATGCTGCCATGCAGCTTGTTCGCAATCCAAAACAGGTCCTTTTTTTTTAGCCCCAAGAACAAAATGAGCATGTATTTTCTCCGTTTTGTTTTTTTTTTTAATAGCTATGTTGAGAAACTTAGATGAGCAGGAAGTGAAATTACAGAATCGAGGAAGACTTACTTTGTTTGACAATGACTTATTGCAGTTTGACACAATGGTGACAAACAATATATTTGGCGACATCCTTTCTGATGAGGCTTCAATGATTACTGGAAGTATAGGGATGCTTCCATCAGCTAGCTTGGGTGCATCGGTAATCACTTAATTGCTTAACTAAACTAACCCTTCACCCATTGGTTAGGTGGCTGCTTTTGGAAAAGAGTTTTGTAGCACTTGTTGTTTTCCCTAAAAAGAAAAAGTTTATCTTATTTCTCTCTGACAGTATCCTTTTCTTTTTCATCTGCATTGGTACAGGGACCTGGACTTTTTGAACCAATACATGGTTCTGCTCCTGATATTGCTGGACAGGTTGGATTATCTATTCTCTTCAACAATATATTTTTTGTGATATTTTGGTCACTTAAAAGTGAAATGACAAATGCCAACACTGACATGACTGGTGCACATATTTTAACTTTATAATATATTGTCATTATCATACAGGACAAGGCCAATCCATTAGCAACGGTGCTTAGTGCTGCAATGCTTTTGAAATATGGCCTCGGGGAAGAAAATGCTGCGAAGAGGATCGAAAATGCTGTCTTGGATACCCTGGATAGGGGATTTCGACCAGGTGACATATACTCAACGGGAAATGTAAGTGCCTTCTTAATTCGGTGATCGATTAAACTCTAGTTTTTCTTTTACAGATTTCTCTTATTGTTGAATCTAGAATGATATTGGGTTCTTCTTTCATGGCTGACAGTTGAGATTCAATAATGGATCTTGAGACTTGCAGTTCAGCATGATTCTTTGATTGGCAGATTTTCCTTCATGTTCTTCTTCTCTTGTTTTGTTGCCATGTCATGTTTAATTTGCATGACAAGAATTCATTACTGTTATTTGTTTGCCATAACTATTCCTCGTTGCCATTGTTTTGTTTCTCAATCTCTGATCTGGAATCCGTGACACAAGCAAATGCTTGTGCTTAGTCTTATGTCTGAAAACCTCAAGAACCATCAATTAGATTTTGCAACTGAACTGCAATGGTGAGAAACATTTTTATTACAACAACAATAGATGGATGAACAGAAAATGTGTCCTTGAGATTTGACAGTTTTTCTGTGATGTTGGAGGAAGCATTTCATTTACTATAAACATGGGCACCTGACAGTCTGCAATTGTTTAATTAATCAGTATTCTTGATGCATTGGTATGCTCAGTGAGCTATGAAGATTGACACAAGTTCCAGAACAAGTGTTCACGATGGATTAAAAGTGTTGAAGAATAGTGGTCTTTTAATTGAAAGATGCTGAAGCAAAGCTTCAACAACGAAAATAAGCTCATTGGCTTTGATTGCACAAGATTTTGTGAAAACTACTTTAGGGTCGGGTCCTTATAATTATTGCAACTGTAACTTGATGGATGTACTTGATTTTGCAGAAATTGGTGGGATGCAAGGAAATGGGCGAGGAGGTGCTGAAATCGGTAGAGTCCAAAATTCCCACTAATGTTTGAACTGAAGACATGTTGTCGTCGGATTAAAACGCTGGATAACCTTTGCTTGTACTTTCCAAGAGAATCTCTGCTGGTAAAAGCAATTGATAACTTAGTCTAAAACCGCACGTTTAGCTTTCTCTTTACCCTTCAGGTCACAAGCTTTTCAGGATTCTGGTTGCAGAGTGCATTCAGTGGCGTGGGAGTGGAGAAGCTAACGAAGTGTAGGAATTTGTTCCAGTGTTGTAACTTAAACATAGGTGGTAAGAGCTACCTAGGGATATTTGTTATGGTGAAGTTCTTAGACTGTTAAAAAGGAAATTATTGTTGTTAACTCTTTTTTTTTTTTTGTAATTTATTTGTTATGATAATAGCTCTGCTAAGAGCGAGCCGATTGGGGAACATAGTGAAGTAATGTTCTTAGTAGCCATATGGTGTTAGCATACTGCTAGTCTTCCTTTATTCACAATTAAAAATTTTGACCTGTTTTTTCTTATCTCTTTGGAAGGCAGTGTGGAAAGCTAAAGCGATAATAATTCAATAAGATTGGCCATTCTTTCCTTTTAGGTTATAAATTTGAGATAAACAAATCATGGTCGTACTAATCTCTCAATTTTATAGTTAAATGGTGAATCTATTTCATCACAAAAAGATTCTAATTTTGTCTGCATAAGAAATTGACACTGTTACATTTCAACAAAGCAAATGTGGGAAAAAAAAAATCATATAAGCTTAAACTTAAAAACAAGTAAAGCCAATTTATTTAGCAGAGAAGCCCGTGGGAATGTCGATGGGAAAATTTTTTGTCATAATTCCATGGACAGGAAAGGAATCGAGGATTGTGTTGCACAAAATAGTAAAATTAGAAGGCAAATGTGTTGGGGCATCATTGTTTAGATTTCATTCAATTTATTATCTTAGAACTATTGCATTGAAGCCATTATCATCAGCACGAAAAGGAAACAAATATGTTCATATTTCATGTTACAATGATCATTCAATCATCAACCATCAAATAAATATAAGCAATTTGGCTCTAAATGACAAATTTGGTTGCGAGCTTTGAAAAGTGGACCAAAAGAGAGAGAGAATATAAAAAGCATATCATGGGTTTGAAACATTGACTATTATGGTCACCTATTCAAGGAAGATTGAAATAAAAAAGAAAAACACACGTCTCTCTCCTTTTGAGATAAAATATTCAAATGCTGAATAAAAGAGACAATTTTCCTTATTATATGTATATATTAATTTTTTTTTCTCATCATTATTATATGGTGGTACAATCCGAGTAGGGGTTGGGGCAGCCAGTTTTGAACGTTGACTATTTCTGTATTTGATGAACATAGAAACCGACACAAATGCCTAAACAAGCCAACTTAATTTTAAGCTTCATTGCATACAAACTAATTATT
Organism: Ceriops zippeliana; assembly: GCA_037897445.1. Lineage (NCBI taxonomy): Eukaryota > Viridiplantae > Streptophyta > Magnoliopsida > Malpighiales > Rhizophoraceae > Ceriops > Ceriops zippeliana. The sequence goes on along the minus strand of JBAPLH010000107.1, from coordinate 2,353,107 downwards.
GTAGAAAGGCCCATGTCGGGAAAACTCCAGAGTTCCACGAGGGCTGGGAAGCCTGCAAGTACGAACAATCTAAAAGTGGAACCTGGTGTTAGTGGTCAACCCTTTTGTTTTTTTTTTTTTTTTTTTTCCATTTTCTTGTGCTAGGGGGCTTGACAGAGGATTTTAGTTGCTACCGCACTCCAACAATAGAGTGTGACAGAGGATAAATATGTTCTATTTTAGCAGTGAAGCAGATGGGAATGTAGATGGTAAATTTTTTGTCATAATTCCTTGGAGAGGAAAGGGATTGAGGATTGTGTTGCACAAAATAGTAAAATTAGAAGGCAAATGTGTCAAGACATCAATTTTTTTTAGATTTCATTCAATTTGTTTATCTTAGAACTATTGCATTTAAGCTATCATCATCATCATCACGAAATGCTTACGAGAGAAACAAATATGTTCATATTTCATGTTACAATGATCATTCAATCATCAACCAGCAAATAAATATAAGCAATTTGGCTCTAAATGACAAATTTGATTGCGAGCTTTGAAAAGTCAACCAAAAGAGAGAGACAATATAAAAAGCATATCATTGGTTTAAAACATTGACTATTATGGTGATTTGTTCAAGGAAGATTCAATAAACACGTCTGTCTCCTTTTAAAGATAAAATATTCAAATGCTGAATAAAAGAGACAATTTACCTTCATATATATATATATATATATATAATTTATGATCATAAGCAAACGATAACATGCCGTATACCCCATCCTGATTCAAACCACAGTGGAAACATGGGCGCCGCCAAAACTGTGTGCGGTGCTTTGACCCCATTGCTAAGCTTTCTCACAAAGGTAAGAACAGAACTTGCTCTCTGATATAATTCGGAATTGGAGGAATTATTGGTTCCTTTCACCTCCCAAAATCCTAAACTTTTATAAATTGTCACAATTGAGTTCTAAATCTTTTTTTAAAATTTTCTTATTAATCTTAATCTTTTAAATTTCTTTTCAAATAATTTTTTTGATGAAAAATATTCAAACGGTTGAATATTAACATTGATCTAATAGAATTAATGAATGGTTTGACGATTTTTTATTCAGAAAAATACTTATTTAGGAGAGATTACAAACGTTCGAGATTGATATTAAAATTTTGAAAAAAAATTGAAAACCTAATTGTAAAAACTTATAAAGACAGAGGACCATCCTTTTGTATATCCTGATAGGACCTGGCTGGTAATAAATTACAACAAATTGCTTCTACTTCTTGCAACCATTTGTTAATGGAATAATCATATTTTTTTTTTCCTCACTTCTTGTTATTACCACTAAATTGCATAAATATCTTTTTAAACTAACTGATTGAACAAAATAAAAATGCTTAATGTTGTCTTGTACAATTTAACCATGACAGCTAGTGGGGAAGTGCAAAGATGCTCAACCTGGTATTTGTTGTCGTCATCAATTTAGGAATTCTTGCAACTTAGGCATTCACCTCTCTTTCTGTTTTTTTTTTTTTTTTTTTTTTTTTTGTTTCACAAATTGCATGGTTTAACTCAAAACCACACTGTAATCGAGTGATTCATTTTTTGACAGATCACGTCGTCGGCCAACAAACCTAACTATATACAGTAGAAAGCCCCGTGCTGGAGGAACTTGAAAGTTCCACGACAGCTGGGAATCTGAAAAAGGGAACTGGTGTTTGTGGTCACTTTTTTTTGTGGTTGTCATTGTGTTGTGTTAGGGGCTTGACGGGAGGATTTTAATTGTTATCGCACTCAAACAATGGAGTGTGACATTTTATACTTTAAAAATAGGCAAGTGATAAATATGTTACTGCAAACTATGTCGGCAATTTAATTTCTTTCTTTCCATTGTTTTTTTTTTTTATAAAAAAATTGGCAAAAATATCTAGCCAGTCAACTTTCGTTAATTCGTCAGAAGGCATCCTGCGTTATTTCTCCGAGATGCTGCTATGTAAATGAGCCTTCCTCCTTTGCTGGACTTTCTCTGCAAACTAGGGGGGAGAATCATATCGTATCATTTTCTTCCTTACTATCCCGATTTCAATCACTTAGTAACGATGGGCAACTGTTTTTCAATCCAGTTCAGTTTCGATGACATCTTCACTCCGTGCTGGAACTGTGTCGCTGATCAGACCAGTTACACATGTAAGCTTCAAGAAAATCTTGATGCTTTGACCACTGCATCAGAAGAACTAAAGGAGTTGAGGAATGATGTGAGGAGGAGGGTCAACGTTGAGGAGCGAGAACATCTGAAGCTATCGGATCAAGTACAAGGCTGGCTTTTGAGGGCGGAATCTGCCATAGATGAAGCTAATGAACTGATAACAAATGGCCCTGAAGAGATTGCAAGGTTGAGTTTTGGAGGCTGTTGTTCCAGGGACTGCAAGCACAGCTACGAGTTCGGGAAAGAAGTAGCTGAAAAAATCCAACATGTAACTTCTCTGAAAGTGAAAGGAGCTTTTGAAGAAGTGGTTGGGAGAGTACCCGCAAACCCTGTGCAGGAAAGACCAAATGAGCCAACAGTGGGTTTAGAACCTGCATTCACTAAGGTTTGGAGCTGCCTTGGAGAGACGCAAGTGGGGATTATTGGGTTGTATGGCATGGGGGGTGTTGGCAAAACTACCCTTTTGAAGCAAATCAATAATGAGTTTATCCGGGCATCCAATGATTTCAATCTTGTGATCTGGGTTGTGGTGTCCAAGGATCACAAAATTCGAAAACTTCAAGAAGTGATTGGAGACAAGCTGGGAATTGCAAGTGACCAGTGGAAGGATCAAGACCTTGACACGAGAGCTGCAGACATTTTTGGGGCCTTGAGCAGAAGGAAATTCGTATTGCTGCTCGATGATTTGTGGGAGAGGGTTGATCTAATTAAAGTTGGGATTCCCATTCCAAGCGAAGAAAATGGTTCAAAGGTAGTCTTCACTACAAGGTCTAGGATTGTATGCGGCAGCATGGAGGCTCAAAAGAAAATTAAAGTGGAGTGCTTGCCGTGGGAGGAATCTTGGGATTTATTTTGCAAGAAGGTAGGAGGAGATACCCTTGCTATGCATCCTGATATTCCTGAACTCGCTGAGGGTGTTGCCAGGGAGTGCAAAGGATTGCCCCTAGCACTCATCACCATCGGGCGGGCTATGGCCTGCAAGGAGACGCCTGAAGAATGGAACTATGCAATCATGGTCCTGAAAAAATCGGCCGCAGAATTTTCAGGTATGGGAGATGAGGTCTTCCCTATTTTGAAGTTCAGTTATGATAGTCTAGCTAATGATATGCTCAAACGATGCTTCCTATATTGTTCCTTGTTCCCGGAAGATGCACGCATCAAGAAAAGTGACCTTATTGAATTTTGGTACTGTGAGGGATTTCTTGACGATTTTAATGATTACGGTGCGACACAGAATCAGGGATATCATATTATTGGTACCCTTTGTCATGCTTGTCTACTAGAAGAAGACGGCATGTATGTAAAAATGCACGATGTGATCCGTGACATGGCTTTGTGGATTGCCAGTGACTGTGGACGTAAGCACGACAACTATTTCGTGCAGGCTGGTACTCGTTTGATGGTAGCCCCAAACCCTGAGAAATGGCAAGGAGTTGAAAGGATGTCGTTGATGGAAAATGAGATCGAACGTCTATCTGAAGCACCAGTCTGCCCAACTATTTTGACTTTGTTTCTCAACAAAAATCGTTTGCGGAGTATATCTAGTGATTTCTTCAAATTTATGCCGTCTCTGACAGTTCTAAGCCTATCTCATAATATTCTCTTGAGGGAGTTGCCATCCAGCGTCTCAAATTTGGTTTCACTAAAAAGTCTGAATCTTTCATATACCAGGATAATCAAGTTGCCAATTGAGTTGCATACACTGACAAAGCTAAAGTGCTTAGACTTGGAGTATACTAGAGAGCTGGATGAAATTCCATGGGAATTGATGCCCGTAATCTCAAGATTGCAAGTATTGAGGATACTCAACTGTGGTTCTCCTAAAAAAGACCTAGCAGCGATTATTCTGTCAGGTCCAAGGGAATCCTCAGGAAAGCATTGTGAGCCTTGGGATCAACTTACCAGGTTGACTGTCACAATTAGAACTGCATCAACTCTACGGATATTTTCAAGCTCAGAAAAGCTTCGGACTTGCACTCAGATCCTACACCTGGAGCATTTCTCGATGACAGAGTTACTTAGCATAATGTCTTTCCGCAATATGAATAAATTGGAGGAGCTTGCCATTACTGATTGTATAAATTTAGTGGAGGTGAAGATCAGCCAGGAGGCCAGAGAGGGACCTCGAGCAGCTTCCCATGATGGTTTCCTCGACTCTGCAATCATAGCACAATGCCAATTCAGCAGCCTTCGCACAGTGGCCGTACATCATTGCACAGCATTAGCAGATTTAACATGGCTTGTCCTTGCTCCAAACCTCGAAGTTCTAACAGTGGTCAATTGCCGTAAATTGGAACAAGTAGTTTGTGCTGAAAAATTGCGTGAAATGGCTTACAATGTTAAACCGTTTGCAAAACTCGAAGAACTTATTCTGGAAGGTCTACCAACACTAAAAATCATCTATAGGTCTGCATTGCCATTTTCCTATTTGAAGCGCCTGGCTGTGTCCGGCTGTCCAGTGCTCAAGGCGCTTCCATTTGATTCTCGCGGATCTGAGGAAAGGAAGCTCACCATTGTGGGAGAAGCAAAGTGGTGGAATGGGCTAGAATGGGAGAATAAGGCTACTGAAAGGGCCTTTAAAAACTGCTTACAAACTTTTTGACCGGCACCTAGTCCCAGAATTCTGGGTCTTGAATGGAGTTGATTGAATATTCCAGTTGCCACTTGTTTTTATTTGTTCCATTTCATCAGCTTCTGGCATTCTGTTTCCATTTATTTGTGTCGTATTTATATGCATATATTCTTCCCTGTACAATTCATTGTCAAAACACTCCCCTCTCATCTACGTTGGTTCGGATTAACACTGCTGGTCAACGGATGCTTGCTGCATCGTTAATTTTTGAAATCTAACGTTGGTTCATCCACTTGGCAATTTGCTTTTATTGCAGATATTTCATTCAAAAACCAGCCATTTTAAGTCAAATGGTTGTAACATACACATAAAGATATCTTGTAAAACAGCAGTACCTTGCACCTGTTCTGCTTTCTGATATCAAAGTGTATAAACAATTCAACCTATTTAATTTGAACCAAGATAGATAGAGAGCTACATGATCCTCACCAGTCACACATGCATGTTATGCTTCATCTTTGTGAGTTTAATACCCATGTTTTTCTTAATGGTCCTTAACCGGATGCAATTATGCAGTGGAGGGGAGCAGCATCTCTGTGTGTGTGCATGGATGAAGCCCATTTCCTTCCTGCCATTCTCTGTCCTAGTGCTTATAGACTGTTAGTTGATTTGGCTGCCCACAATACATCTAAGAATGACAGATATCCATAATTGAAAAGTAGGCCAGCAGGTCACATTTACAAGTATAACTAATTAACATTGGCCATATAACTTATCTCCTAATTGTTTCACATTGGTATGTTTGTTTCAGAATGCAGTTCATGGGCAAGACCACAATTTAGGGAAGGAGAAATATGTATGGTGGTATAATAATTTTTTATCCTCAAAAAGTCCTAATAAGAAATATATATTATGTGATTGATTGTAAATATCAAATAACTTAAAGTATATATAAACATTTTAAGTAAATATATTCAAAAAATTGTATATATAATTATATGTGATAATATTATTCTTACCTGTTAATCTTAGGAACAGATTACAATATATTAATTTTTTTTGGTCCAAATTTATCTATATATATATATATATATTTATGAAAATTATTGGTTAGAATTTTTTTTTTTTTTTTTTAGCAACACTAATATAAGTAAGTATGATTCCTATGATTACAAAATCAGGTCACCCATTAAAACATTCTATCTAAACTGTAGAAGTACCAAAAACTGTGTAATGAACATAATTTTAAAAAACCAAATTAGACTTTTTCCTAAGAAAAGTCTAATTTGGAGAGTCAGACATGGTGGGATCAGTGGATTAAATTTTCTTTGAAAAAATAATTAATATTTTTATATTGTATAAAAATATTATTAAAAATTAGATTTAAATAAATATATATATATATTTATATATAAAAGAAATTTTTTTTTAAGTATATATATAGATATGGAACTCTTCTTAAGAAAACCCCTCACAAAAGTTAGCTATCACCTAGGAAAACGCAAGACGCAAGACGCGCGCGGGGCAAGCCGCCATGGGTTCTCTAGAGCAGCTCCTCGGCCTCCACCGTTCTTTCTCCATTTCTCTTCCTCCTCCTCCTCCTTCCGCCATGGCGACGGATGGCCGACGTTCTGTCCTGGTGCGCGCGTGTATTAGCGTGACTGGGGGCTCGCGGCAAACGGAACATCTGGCGGCAGCAGCGGAGGAAGGGAAGTTGAGTTTGAAGAGCAAAGAGGTGATGGAGCTGGAAGCGAAGGTCATGGTGGGGACTTACGCGAGGGCCCCCGTAGTGCTGTCGGGTGGCAAAGGTTGTACATTGTACGATCCGGAAGGGCGAGAGTATTTGGACTGCACCGCCGGGATCGCCGTCAACGCCCTGGGATACGGTGATCCTGATTGGGTGCAGGCAGTCACAGAGCAAGCCCATTTGCTCACTCATGTCAGCAATGTCTACTATTCAATCCCCCAAGTATATGTCTTTCTTTTTCGTTTCACTGTCATTTTTTTTTTCTTTTAAAATTTTTTGTTTATCTGTGTTGAAATTAATGTTATAATTGCTTATGCTATGTGCGGATTTTTTTAGTTATTCACATTACTTTTAATTTATTTCAGCTGGCTATCTTCATATTTTATTTTCTGGAATCTTTCATTTGTTGCAGTAAAAGATGCTGTTGTTTTTCTCTGTGTACTTTTAGCAAAATGGCAGTAAAAGATTCATATGTAGCGGACCCCTAATTAAATGTGAGATTAAGGATTTGTTGTTGTTTGTTGGGTACTCTTAGTTGAATGGGTCATTGATTATTTGGTGTCTTACGAGGAATGAATTATGATTGCATATAACTTATTGATTGCATCGCCATTTTAAACATAAAAAGGAATAGCAATCTGTTCTTGCAGTCAATTTGTGTGTTCTGAAAGATGTCGGGTGCAAAACTAGTTGCATCAATTCCTTAATACAAGTGACTGACCATAATCAAAGTTTATGCCCCTATCATTGTAGTCTCAGAATTGCTCCTTCTGCAAAAATAATTGCTCTTCGAGAAATGTCCCTCAAAATGTGGAATGACAAGTCTGATTTTAACATTTTTAGGATTCCATGTTTTCATTTTTTTGGTAATTAGTAGGCCAAAAAGTCTGTGCTGCTGTGCATCTTTGTATTTTGTCTGCATTCTAATGTTTGTTGAAAGTAGTGTTATAGTTGCTTATGCTATATGGGACTTTTAGTTTCTTAATATTATTTTGAATTTATTTCAGCTGGCTATCTTGATATTTTATTTTCTGCTTATTTTGTTGTTTTCTATTCTGTGTGCTTCTCTTGTTGCACAATGGTATTTTTGTGTGGATTGATGTAATCGTTTTGCTAAAGAATAAGTTTTTTACTTTTTAATTTTTTCTGTGTACTGGTTGAATGGGTCTTTGAATATTTGGTGTCTTACGGTGAATCATGATTGCATAGAAGTGCTTGCATCACCATTTTAAACATCATAAGGAGTAGCAATTTGTTCTTGCAGTCACTTTATGTATTTGGAAAGATGTATGCCACAAAACTAGTTGCATTGACTCTTAATACAAGTAAGCGACTGTAGCCAAGTTTTATGCCTCTTCATTCTCAGAGAACTTTCTCAAAATTTGGAATGAGAAGCTTATTTTGGCATTTTTAGGAGTCCAAATTTTCATTTTTGGTAATTAGTGGGTCAAAAAGTCTTTTCATCTGTGTATTTTTGTGACTAGACGGAGAAGAGAAAGATCTGTGTAAGTTATAAATAAGTTGTGAGGATGTTGGTTTTCTATGGTCAAATACATTTCCAGGATATTGTCAGGCTATTGGTGTGTGCATCAATTAAACCCATGCGACAAACATACCCTTATCAGCCCCTCCGACTATAGGCAGTCAATGCATCCTTAAGCATGTAATCTTTATGCTTTCCTTTAGGTCATCATGCAACCTTTATGCTCACTAGATGCTATTGTGGCTAGTGAATCTTTAATCATGTAAATAGGTTTTTAGCTAAAATGCTTTGTTGAGATAAGTATTAAGTCTTATTCTTTGATGCATTCAATATCAGAAAGGAAATGCATAATAACGTTTTAAATTTCAGCTGTCTTAAGTTATTTTATGTTCTCAGCAATGGGTATGTATTTGCAACTGAAAAATTGGCCTCTTGTTCTGATGCTGTGAGCAGCTTAAGTTCCACTATATGTACTTTTCCTAAAATGGTTCTAGCCCAAGTTGCTTAAAGTAATATGCTGTTGACATAGGTAGAACTTGCAAAACGTCTTGTGGAATGTTCTTTTGCCGATCGTGTCTTTTTCTCAAACTCCGGAACAGAGGCAAATGAAGCTGCTATCAAATTTGCACGGAAATTTCAAAGACATTCACATCCTGATGAGAAAGAGCCTCCAACTGAGTTCATTTCTTTTACTAATAGCTTCCATGGCAGGACCATTGGAGCTCTTGCTTTGACTAGCAAAGAGCAATACCGTTCTCCTTTTGAGCCTGTCATGCCTGGAGTTACTTTCCTGGAGTATGGCAATATTCAAAGTGCAGCGGAACTACTAAAAAAGAGGCAAATTGCTGCTGTCTTTGTAGAGCCTATCCAGGGTGAAGGTGGCATTTATAGTGCAACAAAGGAATTTTTGCAGTCCTTGCGTTGTGCTTGTGATGACACTGGCACTCTCTTGGTTTTTGATGAGGTTAGCAGACCCTCACTTTGGAACATTTTTGTTATGTAGATTTATTCTGACTCCAATTTCCTTGATTAAATTACTTGATTTGGTGTGATTTGTTAATCTTTGCTTTTGGTACCTTATTTTCAGTATCTCAAATGTATTTTCTGTATTCTCTTGGATTTTCTTTTTCTCTAATTTGTCATAGAGCAATTCGTTCTGTTTTTCATTTTTTTCCTGATTTAGAAATGTCAGACTACTTTGGCAGTCATATGACCGGTGGAAATATCAATTGAATTAATTCTTTATCAGCTTCACAACAAAGTAGGCACATTTGTTTCATTACCATGCTTTATATTTGTAATATCAAATTAACTTGTTTTTACTTCAACTGAGTATTGATGTCACATCTACCTGCTTGTCCTGATCAATGTGTTTGTTGCAATTGGACAAAATTTGAAGCTAGAAGGAATGAGCAAAAGAATTTCTTCACAAGTAAACTAAGAAAGGGATTTATATTAATAACACCTTGGTTCTTTGGTGATTTTTGGAATTTTATATACTGGGAAAGGAAGTAGTTAGCAAAGCATTCTTTTCTTTCTTGCTTTTTTTTTTTTTTTTTTTTCTTTAAATGAGAAACTGGCTTTATTAGGCAATTTGCATGGCATCATCAGGTGATACAAGTCTTGAATAGGAACCTGCAAGGCACTCTCTCATATAAGAAAATGAAAAACTAATATAGTTTGACTGCCAAACAGAAAATAAATTTTTACTTGACCGAAAACTCTGTTATGTTGTGAAAGGGCTGGTTGATGTTGACCTCATCATTTAGTCCTTAGTGGAGTGAATGAATACATACTCATGCTAATTTCTAATGATAATTATTCTCCTTGTCCACATTTCACTGACTAACGATTGTTGCTGCCTAGTGTGATTAAATTCTTGGAACTTGTCATTAGGATTCATAATCTTGTGCTGTTGAAGTTCTTTACTGTGATTTGGAACAGCAGTGTACAATGATATATAGAGGCATCAATTCAAATAAGAAACATAATGCTATAAGGTCTAGTAGAAATTCTTATGATATATGCATTGTTTTCAGATTCAATGTGGCTTGGGTCGAACCGGTTATCTTTGGGCGCATGAAGCATACGGAGTATATCCAGATATAATGACACTTGCCAAGCCTCTTGCAGGAGGCCTTCCTATAGGTGCTGTACTAGTGAGTGAAAGAGTTGCTGCTACTGTAAAGCATGGAGACCATGGAAGCACTTTTGCTGGTGGACCTCTTGTTTGCAATGCCGCCATTGCTGTTTTAGAAAAACTATCAAAGCCTGCTTTCTTGGCCAGTGTCTCCAAGAAAGGTCAGTACTTTAAAGATCTCTTAATTGGGAAGCTCAGAGGGAATTCACATGTCAAAGAAGTACGGGGGTCTGGTCTTCTATTAGGGATTGAGTTAGATGTATCTGCTTCACCTCTCGTGGATTCCTGTCGAAATTCTGGTCTCCTAGTCTTAATTGCAGGAAAAGGGAATATTGTTAGGCTGGTACCTCCATTAGTCATATCAGAAAAAGAATTGGAGTTTGCAGCTGAGATTCTGTTTAAATGTTTACAGGTACTTAATTAGTAGACATTAAACAAGGAGTGCACGTCTCCCTGTTTACAGTTGTAAACGACAAAACCCTTAATGAAATTCAGTCACCATCTTCCCCATTTGCATAGGATAATTGTAACTGGGATATGTTGAGCAATGTAATAAAGCCCCAACTTATTGAATTGAAGATGCTCCGCACTGTAAGCTTTGTTTGCTCAACCTTTCACTAATAGTGTCTGCAGATTATCTTGATGAGGAAAAGCTCTCGAACTGCACTAAATACTTTGCATAGATGAAAACCATCTCGGTAGGATTTTTCCAATGTTTATGACAAAATGGTTATGAGGCCAGGAGTTCCAAGTCCTTCTCATTCTGGCATGCTCTGGAGAGCTTCGACATTCATAGGCTGTGTATTTGTGTGGCTGTTTAATCATCTTGGCTCCTGTCCTTGCCCTCCCAAATTTCTTGGTTGGTTGACTTCCTTTTTTGCTGGAGAGTCTCCTGGAGATTTAAGAGCATAATTAGTGTTGCAGAAAAATAATTAAAATGTTACGGGGATAGAAGTCGCATGATTTAGTTCTCAATGTGTGGTTTTTGCCTGCATCAAATTTTCAATTGATTACACAAAATGTGATACATGATGGGGGAATACTAGGCAGAAACTATATAATTCTTCATGTGAAGCAGATTCATCTTAAAATTTGCATTAATATAATTGATTTTTTAATAATTCCTGGAAAATGCATTGGGAGGAAAATGGTACTAATGTATGGAGGTGGCCCTTTTCATCTGTCACATTCCTGTGGAACATTGGATTCCCCATAGACTTGAGGGAGATAAAAATCTCTTTCAGCCGTCGACAAATTTCCCAGTTTCTCCATTAAGGATGAAGGAATGGAAGGCCAGGAAGGTGGCACATAAGGGGAGCTGCTTGCCGCTGACCCTGGAAATTAGTTCATAAAATAGTTTCGGCCATATCCTTAGAGTTGCTCCAGATCGAATGTCCACTCACTTGGCATCATTTTTTAAAAGACTTTGATGAGATTCTGCCACCTGCGCTGTACGGTAAAGCCTGAAAAAATTTGGTGTTCCTGTCGCCCACCAATATTTTAAATATTGGTGTTCCTGTCCACTCGGAATTTCCAGATATCAAATGAGCCTTAAGGCGATCCCCAAGAGAAGTTGTCTTTGAAGACCTTCCAGTTGGTTGAGCAGTCTATTTTATCTTTAAACAAATATTCCCAAAGGTTTCCTTATTCCCAAAGAGACGCACGAGAGCATCTTGGATCGAAATAAAATTTTCGTGCCCATGGGGTGCTCACTGAGTTTTCAAAATCTCCATCCGTCGTCAACATAGCCTAAATAAAAGCGAAAAGGATGCCTACTATGATCACACTGAGGCTTCCCCTGTGGTTGAAGATGTTTGGAAAATAATAGATAAAATAACATAAAATTGCAATAAAAGAAAGATATTGTAATTGAGGCAAATGCATAGTTCTTAAGGATAATTTTTGTTTCCATAAATAAATTGGCTCATTATAGTAAGTTATAGTAATTGTTCTCTAAAAAAATTGATGGTTGCTTTAAAGAGTGATGCAATAAAAATATTTTAATTTTTTAATTAATCCAATAATCAGTAATTATTTTTGAGTAGTCAGTCATTGATTATTGAAAAAATTAATATCTTCCATTAAGAAAGAAAAGAGATTTATAAAGTGATATCATGTTGAATATAAATTCTAATAATAATAAATAATTAATATTATTATGATTCATAATGACTAATAATAACTAGATAATAACAAGTTAAATGGTCATAAGATGGATAGTTCAATAGAAATAAAATGACTAATTTAATGATTATAAAAAGACTAGTTGACCAAGTATAAAAATATAGTAATTAATCTTTAAAAATATACTAATCTATGGAAAAGACATGGTAATTAGTCTTTAATAAATATGACAAGTCTAATGATGAAAATTTTTGATTAATGAGTTATATGATACTCTAGATTACATGGATAAAAAAGTCAAGAATATGCTGAGTCTATATGCTAAGAATGTTTGCATAAAGCATCCTTGAAGGTGAGGTTGCTTTTTTAAAAGATGAGAATGCATATCTAAAAGAAGAAGTCAAATCATTTAATGAGAAAAATAATGAATTGGATGACCTATACAATGAAAAAAGACTCATAAAACTATTATGATAATATTCATTTTTTGAAAGAAGTATTCAAAATTCAAAGTTCTATTTTAAGTTTGTTAAAAGTAAAGTTAAACTAAACATTTACTTGACTTTTAAATGTCTTAAGGTGAGAATAGTAGTTTGAAGTATACTTTTTATGCATTTTAACTTAAAGCTTTTTAAGGCAAAATAACTTATGTTTATACATGTGTATAAGTGTCTAGTAACACATCATATAAGAATGTTCATACATTATATCATGGTAGAAAAGTATCTCATAAGTGTGCATACATGTACATAATACAAACATAAAAGCTTGTGAGATAGTAATGTTTGGAAATAATGTGAAAAGTAAGATTATTGATATTGGCAAGATAACTAAGAGAAAGTCTCCAATCATTGACAATATCTCACTTGTTAGGGACTCAATTTCAATTGTTAAGTATTAGTTAATTATGTGATAACAACTATAAGATATCATTTGAACAAATTACTTGTCTGTGTTATTTAAAAATAATTGATCCTTTATTTGTTATTAAGTGGTTAACAATATGTATATTATTGATTTACAAACTTTGACTAACTAATATGTTATGTTAAGTACTTTGCCTTTCACTACAAGAAATTAGAGTTATGGTACAAATTAAAACCAATGCTTAAAGTCAAATATAGAGGTTTTTAATATATTACATTTGTAAGCATTGTAGTAGATTTCATGTAATGTTTTATTCAACCTATTAAACACCTATTAACCTTTTGCATAAAGTGTATGAGGTAGTGATTTTAAATAATTATTGTAATGCTTTTAATATTTCATATGCAGTAGCTTTTGAAATGTATATGCGACCATTCATTTGTTCTTAATCTCAAAAATACTTTTAAATTTTTTTCAAACAACAATTTTCTACGTTACATAGTAATTATTGGAAAAATAAATAATGATTCCTTATAGAATAAGTAGTAATATCTTATAGATTTGGAAACAATAATATCTAGTAGTTTCTTAGGTAGCAATTTTACATAATTACTATAATGCTTTTAATATTTCAAATGTAGTAGTTTTGAAATGTATATGCAATAATATTTTTATTTTGAAAATACTTTTAAATTTGTTCAAATAACAATTTTTTTCTACATTAAGTAACAATCATTGGAAAAATAGACAATGATTCCTTGTTAAATAAGTAGCAATATCTTATGAATTTCAAAGTAATTTCCTATGGATTAAGTAGCATTTTTGTAATTGAATAAACAACAATTTTCTTGTAGAATAGGTAGAGGTTTTTCGTAGATTTGGCAATAATATCATATTGAAATTGTGGTGAATTTTTATTAAATAAGTAGTGAATTTGATAGAATAGGTGACATCATTTAATGGATTAAAAATTTTATCGTAAAATGGATATCATTTATGTACCCGTCAATATATATTTTAAGTATAAATTATAAATTTCATTAAGTATTAAAACATAATCTATTAACTTTAACATTAATTAAAATACTAAGTATTATAACAAATGTAAATAAAAAAGTAATATAAGTTACATAAAATTGTTTAATTAATGTTTACTATTTCCCATAAAGTTAAAGGACACAATAATTTCTAAATAGAGAAGTACAAAAATTACAAACTCTTTAGCTTAGATTAGGAGTATCTTCTCGTAAAAAAAAAATAAAACTCTTGATATAAACTTAACAACATTTAAAACAAAGTGGAAAACAAAAATTGGGAAATAAAAAGGATACTTGAAGGCATGAATTATATGTATCTATCAAATATAAATGATTCTTTTGTTGTAATTCTTGATATAGAGCACTTTAAGTATCATTAAGTGAAGTAGGTAATGGAATACTTATAGGAGGCATATTAAAAGTTATGTTAAACCTAATATTTTATTGTTACAATTTTTGGAACATTGCATAAAAATGGTAAGTTATTGCAAAAGTTTACACTACCATTTTTTTTTTAACCCTAATATTTGAGCCTCAAACTTCTTTTACATCTTAATATGCACATTATCCATAATAGATTGTAAGTCTTTTGAAACTTTCATAATATTTTCAACAACTAATTTCTCTTTCAAAGGAGTGTGATTGATGCCTTTCCCATAAAGCATCATCCTCCCAAAATGCTTCTCCTTTATAACTATAGTAAATGCATTTATATGATTTTGACTATTTGATTTTCCTTTTATGATCAATTATAGCAGTATTCAATCCTTTCAGATAAAACATACCTAGAATATAAACCAAAGGAACCATTTATTTTCTAAGTGCAAAGGAAAAGAATATGCTAAGAAATAATGGTTGGAAATGTAAAGAATAAGACTTAAATTTACCTGACATGACCATGATGAGCAAGATAAAAAAAAGTAAGAGGTTGGTTTATGAATTGTTAAACAAATGTTCAAATCTAACATAACATTATTAGATAAGGGCAGAGGTTCCAATATGTCTCATACCTATGTGTGGCAAGGTGAATTCTTTAAGTAAAGGCTTATAGAAGTTAGCCCTTAAAAACCACATAAGCACTTTCTATTTGTTATCATTTATAATATATGCAGTATATAATATACATATATAGTGAAATGAAACATCTCACCTTCCATCCGACTATGGTGAAAGGTTATTTCTGTTCAACAAGTTCCTTTAAAACAACTTAACCAATTGAAGTATGAAAAAGTTGCATTAAAAAATATTTGGCATAATGCTACTAACCACTAAAGTAGGGAAACAAAAGCTAATCAAACAAAGAAAAGCTTCCAAATTTAGTATAACAAATGTCATTAGAGATTTTTTACAAGTACAATTATCAACTTGCATAGGTTATTACAACAATTTGATATCCATAAGGTAAAAAGTTTAGGAGTCTCAATGATTTCATAATCACAGTTGAGATTTTAGTTTATCAAATTATTCACTAAATAAAGACTTAAATAATAGGGTTAGTAACCATTGATGTCTAAAACGTTCTCTCATCTTATATTGAAACTTTTTTTTAAAAAAATTTATCTTAATAATTTTCATTAATATTTTTTTCAAATATAAATCATTACCAAAATTATATCAAACCGCTACCTATATTGTAATAGACAACAGTTTTAAATAGCCACAATACAATATGTTGCTTATATGCATAATATATACAATGCTTTCATGACAACTTTAATGCACAATTATTAATTAACAAAGCAATTAACCGTTGCTTAAAACCTTATATGGCAACGGCCATTATCTGTTGCAATATAAAATGCCACTTAAAAGATATATATAACATGGTTTTAAGAACCAACATATAGAAATTGTTGTATAAATTGCTGACTGTAACAAAATGTGCGAATTGTTTATGCAACACTTTAAACCTCTACAATATAACCTAAAGTCATCAATTTAAAACCTCTGCCATAAAGCCGTTGGCATAGAATCATTTTGGTGTAGTGTCTTTTAGTGAAAAATCATGGACATGATATGGAAGGTTGGGTTATGCGAGTATAAAACAACTATTAAAACTTAACCGAAGCAACCTTGTAGAAAGTATTCCAAAGTTGAAATTTGAAAAAGATAAGGTATGTGATGTATACCAAATGAGTAAGCAAAGCATAAACTCTCTTAAGAGTAAAAAGATAATATTTACTTTTAAATCCTTATGGCTTTTGTATACAGATTTGTTTAGTTTTATTTGTGTTTCATCTTCGGATGGTACAAATAAAGACTTGAAAAAGACAAGTGATGTTCAAAAGGAGTAAAGTAAAGAACTTGGAATAAATAAGTTCAACCTTCCAAATGATAACAATCTCGATAATGTTATTCAACAAGTTTCAACAGAGTGGAAGTATGTTGAAAAATATTTTATAATCAAATTATTGGTGACTCTTTTGATCCTTTGAAAATTTGGTTTAAATATAGGAATATTACCATTGTAACACTTTTTTCACAAATAGAACCATCGCACCTAGATAATTCATTGTTTGACCAGCCTTAGTTGCATTGAATAGGGGATGAGTCCAATTTGTTTGAGAAGCCAAAAGAAGATTAATGCTTAGTTGACTCAAAGAAATTCGTCTTCAGATTTTTGGGATTGGTATGTCACCATTGTTTCATTTTCCGTTCTGTTTCATTTTGTGCTTAATGACTTGAGTGTCACAATGTTCACACTAAGCTCATCCTATGTTCACATCAAATGTCACAAAATGAGTTGTTTTATGGATGCCGATAAAGGGGCTCAAAAGTTCATTTTGAGGATTTTTTGTTTTTTTGAAGAAGTCTCCTCTTTGGCTCACGGGTTTGAGTTGTCAGCGATGCTTTCTTTATTCCTTTTTTTTCCCCTTTTTTTTTCCTCTCCAAAGGCACACACCCACTTTGAATGAACTATCATTAATTTTTAAATTTCTTTAAATTCACGGAAGAATTGAATTTCAGGTCAAAATTCACCAAATAGTTTAAATATCAAAGTATCCAAACTGGAACACTTAAAATATATTCACCTTTTTCATCGTAGATTATGGAGAAATTCATAATTGAATACAAAGAATGAGAGAGCATAATTTGAACTTATAAAAATTCTCATGTCATGTTAAGAAACGAATTAACTCAAAATTTTAAATTATTGGATGAGACACGCATATAGATCACATATTAAACTATAGCATTTAGTCTCATCGAAAGCATGCTATGTATATTAATTATTATATCTTTGATTGTACTGATTACAAATATTTGGGCCAATCAAAAGCGCCACGAGAAGTCCTTTTTTCTTGTCACATTTTATTTGTTAGCACGCATAGATATAGAGGTGTAAAAAGCATTAGGGATATTGTGGTGACAAAACACCACCCTATGGAAATGGGGCTATAAGTGGTGGAGTCGGTCTCGGAGGACAAACACATCTGCAGCAGTGCCCGGGCAGCGGAGGCTCGCAACACAGACAAAGTGGACACACGAGTGGTGGTCCAAGCGCAAGAACTGAGAAAGAAAACAAGTTATAAAAAGAAAAGAAAGGAAAAGAAAAAAAAAACAAGTGAGTAAATATAATAAATACCAAAAAGAATAATTAATTATTTACTTACATCTTGAGCGAGTTGCTTCACATGGTAACAATGGAGATGATAGCATAACAAAGATGAGGACAGCCATTAGAGCGCATGGCTTGAGAGAATTAGGTGCCATTGCGTCCAAATTTTGAGGGAATGATGTCGTGATGGGGCTGGTTTTCAAGAGCGAGCATTGATGTAACAACGGGGTTGGTTTGTGAAAATATGGCCACTAGCTAGCAATATATTTATATATGTTCATTTGTGGGTGAAGTCCATGTTAATCTGAAAAGTTGGCCGAAAGTAAGAAGTTTGATTTTCCTCTATTTTGACAAAAAGAAGTCTTAAATTCTTGAGTCTAGTAATGAAAACTTTTAATGAATCTTTAATGCTTGTGGTCTCCTTTAACTAGCTTTCTCCTCGCTAGTTCTTTTAAGAAGTTCATAAATTATATATTTTTTTCTTTTTTGTTCTTTTGATATTCAACGCTTAGGATCCCTAACTAATTGCCAAATGAATGTGCTCTCTATTGTCGATTAGGGTTGAAATAATTTGATTGCACAACAAAAAAGTAATTAATTATGAATAATTTTTTGTTTGAGTACATATCGGAAAGTACTTATAAATGACTTGTCTTAATCAGTTGAACTAATTATGATTAATGCAATGTGTACAAACGTTGCAAAAAGAAAAAGGAAACCCTTATTATTTATTTTTTTAAAAAAATTGTAATTTGATTTTTAAACTTAATTAAATTCTATAATTTGATCCATAAACTACTCTTGATGCTAATTGGATTTTGAAACTTTTATCTACATCTATTTTGATGGTCAAAGCCATTATTCGTTCATTTGCAATTAAGTCCTTTGAAGTTTTATTTTATTCAATTACAACAAACTTATCAATCAAAGGTTATAGGTTTTGCAAAAGTGATTTATTTTTTTTTAAAAATATGTTATTTTAAATATATTTTGCACTCTTTCGACAAGGATATGAAGAAAATTATTGCTTTTTATTTTTCTTATAGACATTTTTCATCTTTAATGTTAACATCAATTTAACATAAATAAAGATTAATGGACTTGATTGCATGCAAAATAAAAAACTAAATAAGAAGTAAAAATAAAAATTTAGGGGAATTTATTAACAGCAATACAAGTTTAGGGATCAAACTAAAAGGAAAACCAGATACTTGGAATCAAATTGTTGATTTAACCATAGAAACTATGGCCCTTTTCTAATTTCCAAGGATTGAGAGTGGTCATGAAGATACAGTCCACGGAGTGGATGTGGATTTCTATGGCAGGCACATTGCAACTGTGTCGTCGGACAGGACCATCAGGATAATTGGGGTTGGCGGTACGTCCCAGCATCTTGCAAAGCTGACTGGCAGAGCGGATTTAGCAGGGTCAAATTGCCCCACCTTGCGTCCCCACTTGGTGTTTATACCTGTATTAAAATTTATTTAAATTATTATTTAGTCTTGTGGTTGAGAAGTGTTGGCCTATAGCTTGGGTGCACCCGAAATTTTGTTTCCCTGAAAAGTTGTTCTGGATTCGCTGCCGATTTGTCACACCAGGGGCCTATTTGGTAAGTAGCTTGTTTCCCGTTCTTATGATGGGCTTAATCAGAACGAGTGGACACAAGCACATGCTTTTGATGACCATCAGACTTCGGTTAATTCGATTTGCTTGGGCGCCTCCTCATGAATTGGGACCTTTCTTGGCGTGTGCCTGTGTCCCATTGACTGCACCTGGTGCCCTTGTTGGTTCTGCCTTGCTTGACTTTGTTCAAAAGCTTTGCTCGGGGCGGTTGTGACAGTATTGTGAAAGTTCGGAAACTCTGCAATGGGAATTGGAAGATGGATTGCTTCACAGCTCTTCAAATTCATACTGATTAGTTAAAGGGATTTTGCTAGGGCGCCCAACTTGGGGCCTCCAAAATCTACTATTGCTGGTGTGTCACAAGATGGGAAGGTGACTTTATGAACTTTGGCAAAGGAAGGGGACCGATGGGAAGGTAAGGTCTTAATGTGATTTTAAGACGCCAGTCTGGAGGGTTCCCTGGTCACTTACACAAAACATATTGGTTGTTGCTGATGGGAACAACAACGTAACGTTATGGAAAGAAGCTGTTGATGGAGAGTGACAACAGGTGACGACAGTCAATCCCTAGTGATCGAGTCACAGATTCTCTGTTGTCCATTGGTTCATCTAATTACTGATTGTATGTCCCTACATATGAATACTTCATATGATTAACCTCAATATTATTTTGTGTCACACCTCTGCTCTTCTGTGGCAATCCGTATTAAAGTGGACATTTGATTTCTTAGCACTCTGTTTATTGGTGCTAGAATGAAGCAAGAGTTGAAACTTACACCAAAATAAAAAAGATCGGGTGCCCATGAAGGTATGTAGGAAGGATTAATTGTACGAGCAAGAAGTAGTATTCTTTAGCCAACTTCAGTCTCTTGAAATTGTTGAATGATAAAGGGGAAAACAAGAGGATGTTTGCCAACATTGCAAAGTTGGGACTTTACAATGACAATAAAGATACATTATAATATCTCAAGCCAAAATTTTCTTATTACATACTAAATTGAGAAATAAAATAGAAAATAATAAATTCTAATGATGTTATACACAAGCTTTCAATTAGTACCTTTTTTAATTTTCTTTGAAATGGGAATTCTTCAAACAAAATAAATGGTTCCTTCTGTTTATTCAATTTTTTTTCTAGTGTTGTGTTGCATTTTAGTGACACACTACCTATAAAAGCTATAGAATTAATTAAGAGTGTAAATCGACTTCAAACGTTAGAATTTTTGCATTATCTATATCATAGAAAAGTAATTTACAATTTTAATAGTGCATATAAAGTTAATCATTAAACTGTTAATACTTGTATGAACATACTTCAAGGCATCTCTTATCATATAGATTGGGTTTCCATCACTCTGATATGTATATGTGAGTCTCATTCTCTTCAACATAATTTGCATTAACTTTTTGCTTAGTGATTTAGTTAAAAGATTATCTTACTTCATTTTTAACTAGACAAAGTCAAGTAATTATTTCATCACTTAGTAATTTGCTTTATTAACTCATGAGTTAGATATGCATGTATATTCTTTCCATTATATAAATTGCTCTTGGTATGAGCAATGAAAACTTAATCATCATAATACATCGATACTTATAATATCAGTTTCACTAATAATGAAATATTTATTAGCTAATTTGTCTCCACATTAGCTATATTTATAACTATAAACTCAAATTCAATGAAGATAAAGCAATAATTGTTTATTTTTTAGGTTTTCAATCCACCACTTTATCTTTAAAAGTGAATATATCTCATCTAAATAAAAAATTTAGTTAACATTATATACTCTTTTAATATAACAAAAATCCACTATAGAATAAATTATAATTAGTAGTATACATGAAGCTTATAACTCAAACCAATACCCCTTGAAGGCAGATCACACCTTTGCTAGCAACTGTAACCTACTACGTTACAAGTGTTAGCTAGATCTCACAATTGTATATGGTATATTTAAAACATTTTTTTTTTTCATTTTCCTTTAGTTGTATCAATTTTGTATATGATATAGTAAATAATATTTGTAAAACTTAATGACTATTAAACCTTGATCTATCCATATACGCATTAAATGGTGTATGAATTATCAACTATAACTAAAATTAGAATTTTGAACAAATTTTCACTAGACTCTTTTATATAATGCTTTGAATGAAATGATTTGGCTTGCCTAGGATTTCATTGAATTTTACAGAGATAGAATTTCCTTAGACAACTCCAATGCAATAGACTAAGAGCTTTTACTTAATGCTTGGGCTACAGTAGTTACGAACAATACTTAGTGACCAAATTACCAAAAAAACACCAATGTAAATGATTTCAATGCTTTTAATAAAACAAAGCATAATATATAACAGTCCCTTTACTGACATTAAACCTTACAAAAACTTTTGATCACTAAAGTGCTAAACTCTAAAACGACATAATATTACAATAAAAGACAAATAACTACTGCTTTTATATGGGCATTAAATATCCTAGCTATCATATTCTTTAAAGTTTTCTCCTTAATCCACGAGGAATGTTGCCTTTCCAAATTGATCAATTGCCAAAATCAATTCCAACAAGAATTTACAAAATATGTACCTTAAAAATAAATAATTAGATTAACAATAGGTAGAATAAAATATGTCTCATCAAATGTGTACATCGGAGCTAATCTTATTGATTAAAATTGAGATTTGTTGATCCAAAGACTCAAATAATGGTCCTTTGTTGGAATACAATTGATATTTACCACTCGGAGGAAAATGCATCACACCATGAATATTCCAACACAGTGCTGTAGAGCACTTAGTTTGTTGGCAACACATCGTATCTACCATCTCATATGTTATCACTCACTAGAAGCAACAAGCAAATACGTTAATATTTGGCATGGAAAAAAAGTGATTCAAAATCAATCAAATAATTAACTCCAATTAGCATGGTGTATGAATTATTAATAATTAGATTGTTGAAGAAAGACGTGTGAAGGAATGCACAAGATCTTTTCCCTTTATAATATCATCCACCTTTGTTGGACCCGACAACAAAACCACTTTGCATATCCATACATAGGGTTTAAGAAAAGAAATTATAAGACATAAGTTATGCCGATAATTGTTTTTAAAAGATTAATATTTCACATGTAAGATTATAACAGCTGTAAATTATAAATTGATTTTAGCAAGAAACATACCTCTAGTTCAATAAAATATATGTTTGAAACTTTGTTGAAGTCATTTGGTATTTTTGTTTTTATTTTTATGATTGATGAAGCCTAGCTAGGTCCTTTTAATTAATTGGTAATTCCTTCAACTTTTGCTTATGTGAAAGTCACTTATTCTATTTAAAATTAAAGCTTGTACTCGGCTTTGTTTCACTATGTGCTTGACATAGACAAAACCTTGGACGTTTGCCCATATTTTGATGCACACATGTTTGTTCTTAATAGTTTCTAGTGACAACAAAAGGATGTGTACCACAAATCACATAAAATAAAAAGAGAGCTGTCCTTAACATTGTTGAAAAAATAATCACTCAAATAAAATGATGTTGCAATAAAAGTAAATTAGTAAATAATGATATTCTGTTGGAAGCATGTTAGGTACTGTCCTCAATGATAGTTTCCATCCTTATAGACAAATTGTTCTAACGTAGCAAGTTATAGTAGCTATATTTTCAAGATACAACAAATCTTACTACTAATATATACTTCAAATAATAAGGTAACAAAAATAGCTCAATTTTTTTAATTAAACTATCAACAAGCTCTATATTGTTACAAATGATGTCTACTTTTTCTCAAGAATAAAAGAAAGAAATTAATTTATATAAGTCATAACTTATTCATAGAGTGAAATAATGTTTAATATACATTTTAATGGTAATAAATAACTATCGTTATTTAGCAATAGATATATAATAACTAGTCCAACAATCATATAATAGTTAATCTAATGGTTATGAAATGACTAGCTTAATGATCATCAAACAACCACCTTAATGGTCATAAAACGAAGTCTAAAAACATGATAATTAGCCTTTGAAATGCACTAACTAACAACATTCTTCAACATGATTTTGAAAAATTTGGCAACGGTGGGCAATTTCTGGGGTGCCATAACTTTTCTTCGGAGAAGTTGATTATATCATTAAAGTCTTTAATCAAACAAGAGAAATGTTCTTAGCCATCATTTTCAAACACTTCCACCACAAAATTTCTTTGACTATGTCTTTTTTTTTTTTTTTTGAACATCAAGAACGCTTGACATTATCAATCCACAAGGGCGACAAAATACAAAGAGCCTATGCACCACTATGCATGAATGCAAAAAATTATTCAATAGACTTTTTGGTGCAGGCATTTGATGTTGAATTTCAATTTGTACTTTCTATTTATTCCAAAGGAGCCATTCCACTAAAACTCAATGCTTTGATAATGTCCTCAACTCTTTTAGCTTTGATTCAAGGTTCAAGAATTGCCACTATGCATGGCTTATGCAAAGAAATAAAACCTTTTAGGGTCCTAGAAAGCCTTTTCTTTTCCTGCACCTCTCACATTCCGCACAGGAATATTTGCAAACACACACGTAATCATTATTGCTGTGAGGGTGAACCTTGACTTACTCCTGTAGTAGCTATTCCTAAATCTCCACTTGCAATTTGCATGTCAATATTAGCAAGACCATGAGACGATGGGAAATTTCTGGAGCTTACAATCATATGTTTACACCTACAATCTGCATCCCTCTTTATTCCCTATTTTTTTGTCGCCTTGCTGGAGACTGCAATCATGTCTGTAGACACTAATTTGGCTGGGAAGACCCCTTGATTTTGCAAAGTCGAGCTCGAGTGATACCTCTAGCTTGGTTTCCATTATTTGAATTTTGAATCTATGGCTATTCTATGGTATGGACAACAATAGAATCGTTAAAAATTTGATCCGGATCATTCCCATCAGCATCCTTCAGAATGGCAAGCCACGACCCTATCACAGGGGTCTAGATTTGGAGTTGGCATCCAGTTTATTCTACTTCACAAGACTATCCTTTGGATACCCTTCCTTTTGGATTTTTGGGTCTGCATCCAATGGCCATATCTCTCAGTTTTCATGTTAGGAGGAGCTTTTGCTTCTGCACTTAGGTTACCATCTGTGCCTCAATATTCCTAGAACCAGCTTGGTA
This sequence comes from Ceriops zippeliana, assembly GCA_037897445.1. NCBI lineage: Eukaryota > Viridiplantae > Streptophyta > Magnoliopsida > Malpighiales > Rhizophoraceae > Ceriops > Ceriops zippeliana. The sequence continues at coordinate 2,328,603 of JBAPLH010000107.1, read as the reverse complement.
AGCAAGGGATGGGCAAGCATCCTTAACATGATCAACATAGCTACACTGAAAACATATAAGAGGGAGTCCTTCATACTCAACAATGAGGAAGGAGTAAACCCTCAATCCGAAATTTTGATAGTAAAGGCTTACTTAAATCAATTTGAACATGTAAGCGAGCAAACTTACCTTGCAAGGCGATTATAGTGAAGGTATCTATTTTAATTATTTTGCCAATAAGGTTGCCAATGGTGTTGAGAATGTCAGTATTACAGTACTCCAATATCATTTTCAAGAGCTCTGTAGGGCTGCCAAATGAGAAGGATTTGGAATTCCTAGCTTCATAACCATTTTTTTCATGCACATGAGAAAATAATTACTGAGTTGATTTTAATAGAGTGAAAAAATAGGGAGATTTAAGATGATCAAATAAGCAATGTAGGACATTAGACATTTGTTAATAATGTTGAAGTTAATCTAGATGAGGGGTTAATTAGAATTCTAATTGAAGGTAGATTAGTTTAATCTAATCTAATATAGTTTCCCTGTTTGGATAAAATTAAATATTTGCTATTATATGAAAATATAATTTCTATCTTACTGTGTATACTTTTCAATTATTGTATGATGTTTTTTAATTTAATAAAATTATGAGTATTTATATAATTGTCTAATAGTAGTATTAGAGTGAGTATTTGATCTAGTTAAAGAGGAAGCATATAAGTCTCATTGTAGTAGCCACGAGAGTCATCGGAGCCATCACTGAAGCTACCACTTGTCGTCGTTAGAGCTGTCTCTGACCACTATGCGCTGCCTAAAGTTGCTGCCTGTCTTGCTGGAAATTGTCTCCTGCTGTACCAGATGCGGATAAACCTGTTTCTGGCCTCCGCACACCTAAAACTACCGAAAAAGGGGTAGATTCCAAGAAATCTGAAGTTCAAGCCGCTGTCACTCCAATGCCCACATGCCATCACCGTTCATTGCGGAATACAGAAGCACCGTTATCTAACTTCTAGGCCATCAATCTATGTACACATACCAGTGATGCATTGAAAATCTCATCTAAAATCGATCAATATTGCTGCCAGCTCTTTGTCACCATTTTAGTCAAATGTCGACCATGTTCCTCTGCTATTTGTTCAATTTGGTCACCTCTTTAAAAGGTGTTGCACAGCTTGTAACATACCTCCTTCATTGGCATTGACTTCCATCGCTAGTAGTTGCTATTGTGAACCAATGGAAAAGATTTCAGGGAGGAGAAATATAAGTCTGAATCTGAAAAAAATAAATGTTGGTAAGATTGTGAAGCAAGATGTGATGAAGTTTCTCCAAGACTTTTATGAAAACAAGCTGTGCAGGGTAATTACCTTTACTTTCATTGTGTTAATTCTAAAGGTTAATAGCTTAATGGAACTTGAGCAGTTTTGACCAATCTTGTTGGTTGGTTGTGTTTATAAGACATTTGCTAAAGTTCTGCCTTGGAGACTTAAGATGGTAATCGGGAAGGTTATTGGTGCTATATCCTTGACAATGTTCTGGTGGTGAATAAAACAATTAAGGCAATGAAGCGACAAAATGCTAGAGGTGTAATTATCAAAGTTGACTTTGAGAAAGCATATTATTCCATGGAGTGAATGTTCTTGGGCACAATGATAAGATACATGGATTTTGAGAACAAGTGGAGACATTGGATATAGAAGTGCATTTCCACACCAGTTTTGTCTGTTCTTGTCAATTGTAATCCAATGCAACCCTTCTATATATTAAGAGGACTTGGGCAAAGGGACCCCTTATCACCTTTTCTATTTATCCTACTAAGGGAACTTAACTCAATTCTCACAAAGGCAGAAGAGATGGGATTCATAGAAGGTATCTCACTCTGGAATAATATTTGAATGACATACATATAGTTTGTCAATGACTATTATTTTCAGTGAAGCAGATGATGAGTTGATAAAAAATTATAAGAGGACCTTTTAATGCTTCTAATGTTATGCAAGGTTAAAAATCAACCTTGCAAAGATAGTTTGATATGGGGTTAAGACATGTGAGACAAAGATGTAGACGTGAGCTAGGTGTTGGAATTACATAGTCAGTTCATTGTTGTTAAAATACCTTGGGTTCCTACTAGTCATGAACCCACAAGCTAAAGGCTTATGGTATCTAGTTATTAGAAAAATGAGAAGTAAGTAAAGTGAAAGATGTAGTTTTTGTTAAAGGCTAGGCAATTGGTCCTTTTGAAATCATATTTATGATTATTACCAATATATTTTATGTTTTTGTTTAGAATATTAAGGAGTATCTCAAAAAAATACAGAGATCATTCTTCTATGGTAAGAAAGATGGTAGATAGTGAATACACCTAATAAGATGGAGCCTAGTATGCTAGCAAAAAAAAAAAAAAAAAAGTGAATTGGAGGTCAACAGCTTAAGAGACGTCAATATAGGGTTGCTGTCAAAGTGGCTATGAAAGGTAAAAAATACAAATAATGCATAATGGGTCAAAGTTCTTAAAGTGAGATATAGAAAACAGTGCATATGGCGATGAGAATTGTTGGTAAGGTGCTCACAAATGTCTCTGATATAAATGGGTATTTGCTCACTGTGACAAAGGTTAATAGGAATACAAAATTGATTAAGTCTAATTGTAGCTATTTGGTGGTAAATAGTGGAAAAGTGGATTTTTGGCATTAAGTTTGGCTAGGTGAGACACCTTTATTTATGATTCTTGAGATTGTTTGCACTATTAGTAGGGAAAAGGGGCTTAATCAAAGGCTTCGGTGAATGGAAGCATAGTTGCTGGATATGGAAACTTAGGTGGCGGCAGTGTTTGTTCGATTGGGCAGAGGAGGTATACAATGAGTTCAACAATTTTTTATTAGCTTATTAGGCTATAAAAGGGGAGAAGAATAAGTTTGTATAACAGAGAAGGATGAGTAGTTTTAAAAGTGTTCCTTTTGTGATTTTTGAAATTACCTTTGTGATCCAGTTAAAGGAAGGGTAGTGGGCATATGGCAAAGATTGGCTATACCTAAGGCAAAGGTTTTTGGGTGACAATTGCTTATAGATTCCTACCAATTATAGAAAGACTACAACTCGTCAGGAGCTCAGTTGATGCCACTGGTTCATTGTGCTTTATGGTGTAGGAGTTAATTACTCATTTGTTTCTTCATTGTCACCGTGTATGGATAGTTTGGCATATGTGTTTAAGAAGGTAGGAAGCACTATGGGTGGCCCTAGGATCAATTAAAGATGCATGGGAGATATATGTAGTTTGGGTCAAAACTATACATCAAGGCATATATGGTTGATTCAATTTTGTGTAATAATGTGGTCTATATGGTTAAGGAGGAATGAAAACATTTTCACGAGCATATCGTTCTCTGTAAATGAGATTTGTGATATGATTCAAGTTAGGTTGCTGTGGTGGTCAAGGGCAAAGTGGCTGCAATGTAACTTTATGCTTGATGAGTTCATAGTGAATCTTTGATGCATTTGGCCTACTAAGAAGGAAAAAAGATGTACACGGGACATCACTTAGTCATCTCCCTTAAAGGGTATGTATAAGTTCAACAATAATGCCATGATGGTTAATGTGAATGGGAAGGCCAGCATAGAAGGTGTATTACGTGGCAATAATGAGAAGGTTATGTGCTAGTTCTCTAAGGCAATCAAGGCTTTTAGCATTAATGAAGTAAAACTACTTACAATTAGGGAAATAGTTGATCTTTGAGTCAAAAGGATGACGTAAAAAAGGCTCTATTGATCATTAAAAATGACTTCTATACTACAGTTACATAACTTAATAATAGGAAAGGAAGACCTTGGAAGCTATCATCAGTATTCCACAATATCAATAATAGAGTCAAAAACCAAGTTTCTTTTGTCTTTCGACTAAGAGAATGCAACGAATTTGTAGATGCATTGTCTTATAAGATAGGACTCGTAACATAAACTTAGTGCTATGGATTTAAGGGTTGATATACATAACTATAAGGTGCTTTTTTTTATGGCATAGACCTATGAGTTTTTGTGTTTTTTGTTCCCACAGGTGATTTTTGTCTAGTTTCTTCTATACATCAACACAACATATCGTTAAAAAAAAAAATGATTCTTAGTTTTATCTTGTAAATAGAGAACTTTTTTTTGGCAATAATCATTATAAAAAATAGATTAAACAATCATATGAAAGATGAATAACTAAAATGTTTATATGGTTACTCATTTTTAAAAAAGTTTTTGATAGTATAAAAAAATAATAATTCAAAATTTTCAAAACATACAACTTGTAAATAACAATTGTAATGTTTTTGCATATTGGTTAAGTAATATCCTTTTTTCTGCTACAAAATGTACCACTTTTATTTTTCAATGTATGTATTATTTCATTGTTTGTGTTCATGCAACTTCTCTACAAATAATCTTTTGCTTTTCTGTTACATATAACTCAAAGTCAAGGAATTGGCTCTTATGCAGCTTATGAATGCTTTGGTCTTGAAATTTTTTTGATTGTCATTAAATATTGTATTTCATCATCCACATTGGACCAATTTTGGGCCTAAAGGGTCGAACACAATGTGAAAATATGAGTTTTAACATAGATTTTTTCTCAAATGTTAAATTGGAATTACATTTTTCTAAATTCTTTTATAATCTTAACTTGCTTCCTCTATATATCTATTTTATTTTGGGAACAGATCTAGCAGATTTCAGGAAATTATAAATTCTACATTTGAGCTATAATAAGTTTTCTAGAGAGATTTTCCATTTTCTTGGTCATGCAACTTCCCTCAAAACTTTAACTTTGGATAGCAAAAATCTAAATGGATCTTTAGCTCATAAAGGTACCTATTGCATTTCATCAATGCTCAGTAGCAATAAACTTTCTTATGGTACGAAAAGTGCTAGAGATTGTACCATCTTACGATGAGGTAAAGATTTAAGGTTGTTGAGGCCGAGGGCTTTGGTGGAATTTGGGAAATTAAATCTTTTAGGATTTAAGTATTAAATTAAGCATCAATTTTTGCACAATACTGTAGGTAGGTTCTATAATCTCTCTTATCGCTTATTATTTGTGCGAGATTAAGATTTCATTAACCTGTATTCTAGTGTCTTCTATCGATTCACGTAGCAGTGCAACCAAGGCCGTTATTCCTGACGTTAGGAAGGAAGAGAGTAAGGCCTTTGCCAATCTCCTGATCTCCTTACTAGCTGGTCCGAGTGGAATTCACTCTCTGACCACGTTTCTTTCTACAGAAATGCTTTTCAAACAACCTTATCTGGGGTCATAAGGCATATGGCGTGACACACAATGGATCAGTAGTTAGAGATGTCCCCTAAAGGCATCAATTGAAATACCCTGATAAAGTAAGGAAAAAAAAAGGACAAAAGAAAAATATACCTGCACAATTCCACTGCATAATCAGCTGCAAATGTAAAAAAGAACACAAGCTTTTTTCTTTAATTTTTTATTTTTCTCATATAATCTCTTCTTATACGTATACATAGACATGGGGTCTATCCTTCTATCCATGTCAATGTGGAAATTAGAGATCAGCCATGTAGGTCAATGAGCGAAATTTTTGAGAAACTCAGTTACTGCATCTTATAAGCAATGGAAGGACAGCAGAATTGGAATTCAATTTCTCTCGATCCAATCAAACTAAACCAATATAAAAAGAGAATTACAAAGAATCTTAAACAAAAAAAAAAAAAAAAAAAAAAAAAAAAGCTGAAACGTAAAAGTACTCCAAGTTAAACTAATTAAATAAAATTTAGATACCATAGATTAATTAAAAATAGAAAAGTTTACTGAATAAGAAAATCTAATCCAAATGGACAAATGTTAAACTATACTAACTATCCAGTTGACTTAGAAAAGATAAATAAATAAAGGATTACAGCATTTTAATTTCTTCTAAATTTTGATTTTACTAAGATACTATTTATATACATGTGTCTAGAGTAATACAGGCATTGGGTTTTTTCAAATCATGTCATTGTAGAAATTAGATAGTTTTATCTTATCATGAACATGAGTTCTATCATTCATATACTAAGTCAAGGTCTTTTTTGAATACAAAGTTAGAAAATGAAACATTAATTATAAGTTTTGGAAATTAATGTTATAGTTGGTGAAAAAATATTATGAATTTGCAAAAAGAAAAAAATTCCATTACATTTTCAAAATAAAACCCTTTTTATATCAACAATTTTTATAATTTTGTTAAGTTAAATATGTGTCTAATGTATAAGAGAACAAAAATAGCAAAAAAAAAATTATTTGTTAAAGAGATTATAATTAAATTATGATTTTTTTGTTAACAACTAAAAATAAAATTTAAATCTAACTAAAAATTTTAGTTGCAAATTTTTTTATTTAATCAGTATTAGATTAATTATATATCAAGTTAAAGAAAATAAAAATTTTGAAATAGACTAAACTTAACTTATAACTAAAGATAAATCTTATATATATATATATATATAATGATGAAACTTTAGGAATTGAGATAATGAAAGGTGTAAAAAAAAAAACTGAAATTTTCTAATTTATTTGAAATTGAAACTCATAATTTATAGGAATTTGAAAGAAATAAGGTATAAATCTTGTTCGTTTCGTTTTATCCAAACAAATTAAATCTAATTGATTGACATAAAATAAAATGATAATTATATTAAAAAATTATTTATGAATATCATACTCATTAATAACATTAAATTTTGTCCTTTCATTTATAAATATGACACTCATTTAATTATTTCCCTTTTCCAATTCATATCTACGTACAATTGCAGCCCACTTCCCTCCACATCGTTGCTTCTTTTTCCACTAATTTAATTCTAATTCAAACAAAAACCATGCTCAGATTACAAAAATGATTAGCCATATACAATATAAGGTTGAACCAAAAATATTAAAAATTATTAATCAATAATAATGAATAAAAAATAGAAAGTAATTGAGTAACAAGAACACAAATATAATAGAAAAAGTACTGAAAAAAAATTCCATCTACTTCCTCAAACGCTTCAAACCTAAATTTTTGCAAAAGAAAAAAATTAAAAAATCTAGATCTTAGACTTTTGTAGGTCTAACATGCATGTATCAAGCGCAACTCTGGACATTAAAGATAGGAATCCCATGATGAAATCTTTCAATAACATTTTTTACTGAGTGGTAGCCATGTTTATGGTGGGTTGGTTCGTGAATACATCATTGTGGGACTGGAGGGCCTTTTGCGGTCCCCTGAGTATTAATTTCAAGCTATAGATTTCCACATGGAAATGAAACTGCATCCTGATAAACTCCTATATGCAGAGACTATTAACACCTTCAGTTATTATAGAATATGAATACCACAAATTAATTAGGAACAAAAAAATCTGTCTAACAAGAAAATGCAATCAAAATAGACACAGATCAAGCTATTTCAACTACCATGTTGACTCCATTAGGAAAAAAGATCACAAGTTTTTCCTTTAAAATTTGATTTTTTTTAATATAATATCTTTATATACATATACATGGAGTAATATTAGACATGGAGTTTATTTTTCTTTCCATGTCATGTGTAAATTAGAGAATTTAAAAGTCAGTTCAGCCAATGATCCAAATTTCTAAGAAATTTGCATTCACCTTTCGCGTCAAGGTCATCTTTACTATAAAGAAAGTATATTAGATGGGACCCCTCATCAGAGTATGAAATTATTTTTGGAGATCTGAGATGACTCTTTCTATGAATTTGCAAGAAGGTTTTGACAAAATAATTAAGTGAACGCGTCAACGAGAAATGAATTTTCTAAAAAGAGCAATGAAGCTCCCATTGATTTTACATGTTTAAGCAGATTATTGGAAGTTTAAGATATATGACATGCACGAGACTTAACATATCTTATGGAGTTGTTTTAATCGATAAGTTTATGAAGTCTCCTACCAACATCATGTACAAGCTGCTGAGAAAATTATGCATTACATAAAAGAAACCTATGATTATAACCTGTTTTATTCTTCATTTAAAAGTTGTATTGGTTTTGGTTTTTGTTGAGGTGGGTGGCCTTAGTTTTTATTGGAGACCTAATGAGGTTTTAGACATATGATAGTTTTGGTGCGCGTGCACATGGTTATCAACTTTTTGTATAGGGAGGATGCGCAGACCTGTAGAGATCTTTTGTTAGAGGTATGATAGTTTTAGTGCGCGTGCATATGGTTATCAACTTTTTGTATAATTGAACCATTGTGCAGATTCAAGCTGTCAGTTTTTTATGGTGAATAATATAATTGACTAAAAAGTAGAGCCTGTAGGACTGTTATATATATATATATATATCTTCTCTAATTTGGAACTAGATATTACTGAAAGTTTGTCCACCATAGATATTAGCTGCAGCGAATATGAGGTCTGAGACCAACAACATAACCGAAAATCCATCTGACAGACTAAGCGATGCTCGAAACAACCTCCTGGTAGTAGCCACACTAATAGCATCCGTGACCTTTCAAGCCGGCATAAATCCTCCGGGAGGAGTTTGGCAAGAGAACTCCAGCAATCACACTGCTGGAGAGTCCGTATTGGGTTCTAGCCACGGTGCATACACTGTTTTCATCTTCGCTAATACATTGGCATATGCTACGGCTGTCCAGGCGATAATTTTTCTGGTTAACGATTTCTACTTTCAGATTGAAGTATGGATTGCCATGATATCAATGAGCTCTGCCTATGGTGCTTCAATTGCTTGCGTGCAACCACCAACAGCTCTGCCTAAAGGGTTCCTATTTATTCCAGTTTTTATTCCGTGTGGTACATGGTATGCTTCGCAAAAGATTAGGCTGTTCAACTAGAACAAGAGCAGCACAAAAGGGAAGAAATTTCAAGTATCTCCATGTCTGTGTCTGTGTCTGTGTTTGTCTCTGTGTGTGCGCGTGTTATTCTGTATACCTGTGTGATTATGTATAAGAGTGGCCTCAAAGGATCTCAAGACTGCTAGTACAACTTTCGTTAGTTTTGAGTATCTTTAATTTCAGTTTTATAGAATGATGTTTTCCATATGTCATAATTGTGTTAGCTATTCTGTTATTTAGAACCTTGGGAGGCATTTAAAGCATAACCGATAAAATTAAGATAAGTATCATCGGAATTTAAGATTACTTGGATAATTATCTGAATGAATGTAAGCTGTGGAGACATCTGACGTGCTCCAACACACAACAGCAAAATTTGTGACCGAAAGGAATAATAGACATCTGATTAAAGTATGTAAGAGCATACTACATGCTAAGAACATGCCAAAAAGATTTACGCTTGAATGCATGAGAATTGTAGCTCACGTGATCAATTGGTTGCCTCAAGCAAAGTTAGGATTCATCTTTTCCATCGAGAAGCTCTAGAAACTGAAACCCATAGTAAATTACTTATTTGTATTTAGCCTGGTCACCTTCGTAGCAAGTTTGATAAGAAAGCAGATTGATGCATCTTTGTGGGTTATGATAACAAAACGAATGGTTTGAGATGTTGTGATCCTACAACCAATCGAATTTATGTTTCTTGCAACATGGTATGGATGAAACATCATCTTGTTGGTCAGCTCCTTAGGTGTTACAACGGAAGAAAAATTGTAAGAGAATGAAGATGACAAGTACGGGTCGAACACAAACACGTGTATGACAAAAAAAATTCAAAAGAAAAAGTGGACACTGGTGTTAGATGCAAGAATAATGCATGTCCAACTCGCCATGGACAAACCCTAAAGAAGTCACTCGTCCCAAACAACCTCCATAAACAATGACGTTCTTTTCTCCATTTTCTATGTCCCCCTGTTGGCCGTGTCCCTCAATAAACCGAAATCAAGGAAAAAAACTCCAAACAAATCATTGAGGCACAGGATGAGAGACAAAAATTGGAAACATGAGAGGCAGAAACAATGTTCAAGGCGGTAACTAGTTTTTCATATGAATAAGAGGTAGAAAGAAATCTAGAATGTAAAGCGACTAAGTTTCCTTGAACAGTTGAAGCAAAAGGACATTATAAAATGGGACATCAACGGTGAAGTTTTGGATGCTAAAGAAAAAGATCATAGGTTTGTCGTGGAATTGGGCCAAATTTGAAGTCCTTCCATGAGCCACCTTGGCCATCAGTTATCATTCCTTCTTGATGGCTTGGCCCCCTTTCTTAAGTTGTTGTCCCTAATGCAAATGAAGAAGTTTCACCAATTGTTGCTCAGATTCTTATTCCATAGGCTCTTTAGGAGAATGGAAGAACAAGGAAAAATTGCCGACAATAAGTTGAATTGCAAGATTATAAGATAATCCCTGTTAATGCTATTGATGATAATAGGGATTTGGTGCACTTTGCAATATTGATAGATTGTGAACTTGTGTCATTTGATGAAGAGATTCAAAATAATAAGTAGGTGAATGTTATGAATGAAGAAATCAAAGTAATTAAGAAGAATAATACATGAGAGCTTACTAATATCTTATGAGGTCACAAAACTATTGATGTGAAGTTAATCTTTAAGACTAAGATGTTAAATGGAAAAATAGAGAGATATAAAGTAAGATTCCTCGCAAAAGGATTTGAACAATGTCCTGGCCATGACTATCATGAGGTATTTTCTTTTGTTGTTGAAGTTGAAATTGTTAGATTTATAATTACTTTGGCTATGTAAGTTTGTTGGAAAATTCATCAAATAAATCTGAAGTCAGTTTTTTTTAATGGTCCTCTTAAAGAGGAAATTTTTGACAAATAACTATTAGATTTTATAAAGAATGACAGTGAAGATAAGGTGTATAAATTGAAGAAAATACTGTCTGACCCGAAACATGCACTTAAAGCAAAGAGCAAACACATTGATTCTTTTTCCCACGAGAGTTACTTACAGAAATGTTCTTCTAAACATGCCTTATATGTGAAAGTCAATGATTTTGAGTGATATCTTATTAATATGTTTCTATGTTGATGACTTAATCTTTATATACAACAATGTCACGATGATTAACGACTTTAAAAAGTTTGCGATACATGAATTTGACAAAACAGATTAAAGTTTAATATCATACTATCTTGGCATTAAACTAATTCAAGGAAATAATGGAATTTTATTGATCAAAAGAAATATACTACTAAGTTATTGGGGAAGTTTTGAATGCATGGTTGCAATTTTATGAGAATTTTTGTAAAAGTTAGCACTAAATTATCTTAAAAAGCCAATAAAACTCCAATTAATTTTACATGTTTAAGCAAATTGCTGAAAGTTTGAGATATATAATATGCACGAGACTTGACATATCTTATGGAGTTGTTTTAATTAATAAGTTTATGGAGTTTACTTGTCAATCTCATATATAAACTATTAAAAGGATTATACATTAGATAAAAGGAACTTATGATCATAATCTACTTTATTCTTTATTTAAAAGTTGTGTTTTTGGAGGTTATTCTAATAGCAATTGGGGTGGAGATATAAATAATAATAGAAGTACTACTAGTTATTGTTTCAACTTTAAAACTATTCTTCATTCTTGGTCATCTAAAAAATGGTCGATTGTTATACTTTGAACTTGTAAAAGAAAGTATATAACAATAGCTTTAAGTGTTCATCAAGTGATTTGGTTGTGTAATTTGCCAATTAATATTTATATTCCAATTAAAGATTTTATGAAGATATTTGTTGATAATGATTTTACAATCAATTTGTTTAAAAATCTAGTAACATATAGAAGGGGCAAATATATTGATACTCATTTTTATTTTTATTTTTTAAAATCAAATTGATAAAGAGGAGATTGAATTGTTATATTGCAAGTGTGAAGATTAGTAATTGGCATTCTCATGAAACTGTTGAAATATGGAGCATTTGTCAAATTGAAGTAGATTCAAAGATTGAAAACATTACCAAATTAGGATTAAGGAAAGATGTTAAAGTTAATTTAAATTATGAACTAATTAAAATTATAATAGAAGTTAGATTAATTGAATTCATTTAGAATTAGATATTTGCTACTATATAAAAATTTAATGTTTATATTATTATGTGTACTTTTTAATTATTACATGATATTTTTTAGTTTAATAAAATTATAAATATTCATATAAATGTCTAATTATAATGTATAATTAATATTGTCTAGAGTCATCACAATTAAGTTTCTTAGTTATTATGTGATGTAGTTTTCATTTGGTTTATTGTTTGACTCAATATAAGGGAAAAACTCGGTAGTAAAATAGGAGAGCAACGTGGTGGGCACTCACTAATATGATGTAATTTAATGAAAAAATATATTTATTTTAAAAAAAAAATACAATAGTCTATAAGCTATTGGATGGAATGTGCGTCTCCTAGTAAGCTACTATTACATTTTTACTTATAAAATATAATAATTAACCACATAAATAAAGTCTCTTAACAGGTTTCACTATAAAAAGAAAAATAAAATCAAGAAAAAAACTTCTGTCCATCGGGACACTTTTAAGACTAAAGTTTTGATTTATAATCTTGGGAAAGGGAATAGGTTTACGAGAATGAGAACAATTACTTTTATTGTGTAGCTTCTAGTCTAAGGAGTTTTTTAATAGATAAAAGAAATTCTAAATATGCTAGACTCTTATACTTAGAGCCCAAGTAAGATTATGAACATTAAAATTTCAATAAATTCAAGATGAATACCAACGAAAATTTTAGCTGTCGCAAATAAAAATTGGGCCATCTTCCTACCGATTGACATTGCCTTATCTGGCGTGCAAAAAATATGAAAGATTTGGGTAAATTCGTAATATAAAATAGTGAAAGCCCATGGACTAGGCCACTAGAAGTAAAAGAAGCATGGATGACATGTCCATATGGCTTCGTCAATGATCTTCTACTTCGAAGTCAGAATTGAAAATCTCAAATTCTGAGATCAGTCAGTCGATTAATCGACTCATACATGTACCTTTCAGTGAATACGGTTCAACAAGAATAAGCTAACACCAAAATTGAACCATTGTGCAGATTCTAGCCGTCTGTTTTTTATGCTGAGTAATATAATTGACCTAAAAATAGAGCCTGTAGCACTGTTCCATATATATCTTCCCTAATTTGGAATTGCATATCATTGAAAGTTTGTCCATCATATATATTAGCTGCAGTGAATATGGCTACTGATGCTGCTAATCAGAGGGCTGAGACCAAAAACTCAACAGAAAATCCATCTGACATAACAAGCGTTGCTCGAAACCTCCACCTGGTAGTAGCCACACTAATAGCATCCCTCACCTTTCAAGCCGTTATAAGTCCTCCGGGAGGAGTTCGCAAGAGACCTCCCGCCATCACACTGCTGGGGAGTCCATATTGGGTTCTCGCCACGGTGCATTCACTGTTTTCATCTACGCTAATACATTGGCGTATGCTACAGCTGTCGAGGCTCTAATGTTCCTGGTTAACGATTTCCCCTATTGGATTCAACTTTGGTTTGCCATGATAGCACTGAGCGCTGCCTATGGTGCTTCAATTGCTTCCATGCAATCAGCAACAGCTCTGAGTAAAGGGTTCCTACTTATTCCAGTTATGATTCCGTGTGGTACATGGTTTGCTTCGCAAAAGATTGGGGGGAACAAATAGAACAAAAGCAAGCACAAAAGGGAAGAAATTTCAAGTATCTCCATTGTCTTTGTCTGTGTGTGCGCGTGTTATTCTGTATACGTGTGTGATTATGTACAAGAGTGGCCTCAAAGGATCTCAAGACTGCTAATACAACTTCCAAAAGATAAAAAAAACTGTTAACATTATGCGTGAAAGAAAAAAAAAGACAAAAATATGAACTGAAGTGTCCACAATTCCCACAGAATTCAAGTTCCTATAATCAAATTCATGTGCTAATGGTTGAACTTCTACAATCTTGAGTTCAAGTTCATATAATGGCAGAACAATGAAGCACGCAACAAGAATTCAGCACATATTTTGCTTTTGCTTCTCTCTCATCTTAAGATCTAAGACTCGATAGACCCACAACATGAACTCTACCAAATCCTATTGGGTGTGAACAAGAAAATGTGGTAATTAAAAAAAAAAAGAAAAAAACAGCTTACATAAAAAAAAATAATTAACTTTATTAGACTTTCCAATTTTTTACTTTAATATTATCATGTTCATTGAAAACTTGTATATCAATTATCTCTTAAGTCTAAGATATTTATATAAAATTAATTATTATTTAATCTAATATAAAAATCTGATATTTAAATTTGCCATACTAAAGGACTGGGGGAAGGTTTTGAGCTCAAGTTGGTCGAGTACGCCTCCGGCGTTGCTCTCTAGTCCTCAGCATGCTTTTTGTTACCCACAAACACTTTGCAATTAGCTGAAAACTGAAAGCAATATAAAGACAAAAAGTAGTTCGGCGCTTTTAGCACAACTGATTATGGTACTCTCTCTCATCACAAACTTTTAATTTTGGTATTCGAGTTTCAGTGATTTTGTTATTCCTTTTTTAGCCAAAAATAAAAAAATAAAAATAAAAAAATAATTAAAAAGAAGAAGAAGAAGAAGAAGAAGACGAATTGACAGTTCAACAAATGCATGCTAAACAATGATATTATGATTATTATTTTTATTACAATACAACTAAAATACTGAACTTTTTTTTTATCTTTATTGAAATAGAGTTGAGGTTAAAAGTCCTATCCATTCACACCATAAATTCGTACTCAAATGACTTTAATCTGCCCCACCACAGCCAATCTGAAATCAAGACAGTCCAAAGCCACGTGACGCCAAAGACTTGCACTCCCATCATGTCTCGTACTTTTTGGTTCATTCTTCTGCATTAATCACGTGCCCCCATCACAATGCAATTATATCTTACAATGTCATGTGTGATAACTATTAAATTTCAAATGAAATGATGGGTCAACGTCTAGATAAAAATTGACCAATACCACAACGCAATTATATCCGTGGCATGTGCCATTACCATCAAAATCCAAATGAAATGATGGATGATTAGTTAAAAATAATGATCAATAAATCTACCTAATAAAAATTTTATAAAAAATTAATAGATTTAAATGCATACAAATATATTTTTTATATTTAATTTTATTATTTTTATATTTATTTATATTTTTTTACTTATATTTATATCAAATTATTTTTAAAATATTTTTAGACTAAAATTTAATTACTTATAGAATTTTCTTAATAACTTATTTTTTACTTGTATTAATATCAAATTCAAAAATTACATTTAAGTGTTTGACATTGTAGCAGCATGGACTTCCGCTCAGTTTAATGATTCATGACCCTTTCAATAACCCTTTCATGCTCGATGGTCTATTTAATTATTTTTTACAAAGCTTCTAACAAGTTTTTTCTCAATTAAATCATACAATTAGTACCCAAAGTCATCTTTACTATAGTCAAGAAAGATATATTGTTATGTCTTTGCATATAACTTTGTTCATTCACTTTTAAGGACAACAAAAACCTTAGAGTTAAAGACCCGTAAATGATTAAAAGAAACTTTCTTACCAAACCAAATTTTTTCTAAAACATTACCTTGCAAAGGAACATTAGGAGATAAATTAATCACATGTGTTCTTATATTCAAGGCTTCACCCCAAAAGGATCCAAATAACTTTGCATCTGAGAATAGGCATCTAACTCTTTCAATCAATGTATAGTTTATCCTTTCAGCTAAGTCATTCAACTGAGGTGTCTTTGGAGGTATCCTTTAATGTTTGATCCTATTTACTTTACAATACTCATCAAATGGACCATTGTACTCACCACCATTATCGATACAAACACATTTCAACATTTTTCTTGACTGTCTTTCAACCAAGGTATTAAATTGTTTAAACAAACCAAACACTTAATCTTTAGCCTTTAAAGTATAAACCTAAAGTTTTCTTGAATGATCATCAATAAAAGTTACAAAATAACAAGCTCCACTAAGTGAATATACCTTCAAAGAACCACACGCATCAAAATGCACCAACTTTAGCAACTCTAATTTCCTAGAAGAAGGGTGACTTTTAAATGTAACTATGTTCTATTTTTTAACCAAACAATGAGGACACTTCTTTAAAACTATACTCTTTATACCTAAAAGCTAGTTTTTTCTTATGAAACAATTGATCCCTTTTTTACTCATATGACTAAGTCATTTATTCTATAAATCAATTAAATTCTCATTCTCCACCATATTCACAGCATCTCTAATAATAAAAACTTGCATAAAATACAAATTAAAACATTTCTTACCTTATGTTACAATTAGGGAGTCTATAGTAAATCTTCACTAACTATCACTAAAGATACTGTAAAAGTCCTTATCATTAAACTTTCCTATTGAAATCAAATTCAACCAAATATCTAAGATATGTTTGATATCCATTAAGGTCAACTGTACTCTACTATTAGTCTTTAAGCAAATATCACTAATACCAATGACTTTTGTTAAGCCATTATTACTGATTAAGTAACATGGAGGAAGACACTATTATCTATTTCCCAATTAATCTCATGAGATGTCAGATTAATCACATTTTCATTAGAAACAACAATAAGGTCACTGGTATCAGAAGTTGATGAAGTAGTAACATAATTATTATCATTATACCTCTTCTCATACTTATCATTATCATCTTTTTTTTCTTTCTTCCACTTATAACATTTCTTCTGAATGTGACCCATCTTTCTACAGTAGTGACATTAGACATTCTTATACTTTGATCTTGATTTACTTCAACTTTTACTTCTGCTCTTTTACCATAACCCTCTAATTTCAATAATCAAAACCTTTGAATTGGATGATGATAAACCCTCAAACTTTTTTCTTATCTCTCGTTCAACACATTACCATTCATAAGTTCTAATGAAACAACACCATCAAAGGCAAAATTCGTAAGTGATTTGGGAACAGATCTAATAGATTTTAAGAAATTATAAATTCTATATTTTAGCTATAATAAGTTTTCTAAAGACATTTTCCATTTTCTTGGTCATGTAACTTCCGTTAAAACTTTAACTTTGGCTAGCAAGAATCTAAATGGATATTTAGCTCAAAAAGGTATCTATTGCATTTCATCAATGTTTAAAAGTAGCAATAAACTTTCTTATGGTACGAAAAGTGCTAAAGATTGTACCATCTTATGATGAGGTAAAGATTTAAGGTTGTTGAGGCCGAGGGCTTTGGTAGAATTTGGGAAATTAAATCTTTTAGGATTTAAGTATTGAATTAAGCACCAATTTTGTACAATACTGTAGCTAGGTTCTATAATCTCTTTTATCGCTTATTATTTGTACGATATTAAGATTTCATTAACCTGTATTCTAGTGTCTTCTATCGATTCATGTAGCAGTGCAACCAAGGCCGCTATTCCTGACATTAGGAAGGAAAAGAGTAAGGCCTTTGCCAATCTCCTGATCTCCATACTAGCTGGTTCGAGTGGAATTCACTCTTTGACCACCTTTCTTTTTATAGAAATGCTTTTCAAACAACCTCATCTAGGGTCATAAGGCATATGGCGTGACATATAATAGATTAGTAGTTAGAGATGTCCCCTAAAGGAATCAATTGAAATACCTTGACAAAGTAAGGAAAAAAAAAGGACAAAAGAAAAATATACCTGCATAATTCCACTGCATAATCAGTTGCAAATGTAAAAAAGACCACAAGCTTTTTTCTTTAATTTTTTGTTTTTCTCATATAATCTCTTCTTATACGTATACATAGACATGGGGTCTATCCTTCTATCTATGTCAATGTGGAAATTAGAGATCAGCCATGTAGGTCAAAGAGAATTACAAAGAATCTTAAACAAAAAAAAAAAAAGTTGAAACATAAAAGTACTCTAAGTTAAACTAATTAAATAAAATTTAGATACCATAAATTAATTAAAAATAGAAAAGTTTACTGAATAAGAAAATCTAATGCAAATGGACAAAGGTTAAGCTATACTAACTATACAGTGACTTAGAAAAAATAAATAAATAAAGAATTACAACATTTTAATTTCTTCTAAATTTTGATTTTACTAAGATACTATATATATATATATATATATATATATATGTCTAGAGTAATACAGGCATTGGGTTTTTTCAAATCATGTCATTGTAAAAATTAGATAGTTTTATCTTATCAAGAACATGAGTTCTATCATTCATATACTAAGTCAACGTGTTTTTTGAATACAAAGTTAGAAAATGAAACATTAATTATAAGTTTTGGAAATTAATGTTATAGTTGGTGAAAAAATATTATGAATTTGCAAAAGAAAAAAAATCCATTACATTTTCAAAATAAAACCCTTTTTTATATCAACAATTTTTATAATTTTGTTAAGTTAAATATGTGTCTGATGTATAAAAGAACAAAAATAGCAAAAAAAAAATATTTGTTAAAGAGATTATAATAAAATTATGATTTTTTTTCTATTGACAACTAAAAATAAAAATTAAATTTAACTAAAAATTTTAGTTGTAATTTTTTTATTGAATCAATATTAGATTAATTATATATCAAGTTAAAGAAAACAAAAAATTTTGAAACGAACTAAACTTAACTTATAACTAAAGATAAATCTTAAAAAATTTAAATATATATATATAACTAAAATGATGAAACTTTAGGAATTGAGATAATGAAAGGTGTAAAAAAAATTGAAATTTTCTAATTTATTTGAAATTAAAACTCATAATTTATAGAAATTTGACAGAAATAAGGTATTAATCTTATTTTGTTTCATTTTGTCCAAACAAATTAAATCTAATTGATTGAAACAAAATAAAATGATAATTACATTAAAAAAACTATTTATGAATAACACACTTGTTAATAACAGCAAATTTTGTCCTTTCATTTATAAATATCACACACATTTAATTATCTCCCTTTTTTTCCAATTCATAACTACGTACAAATGCAGCCCACTTCCCTCCACATCGTTGCCTTTTTTTCTACAAATTTAATTCTAATTCAGACAAAAACCATGCTCAGATCACAAAAATGATTAGTCATATACAATACAAGCTTGAACCAAAAATATTAAAAATTATTAATCAATAATAATGGATAAAAAATAGAAAATAATTGAGTCACAAGAACGTAAATATAATAGAAAAGTACTGAAAAAAATTTCCCTCTGCTTCTTCAACTCCTCGAACCTAAATTTTTGCAAAAGAAAAAAAAATAAAAAATCTAGATCTTAGACTTTTCCACGGTCTAGCATGCATGTATCTAGTCCAACTCTGGACATTAAAGATAGGAATCCCATGATGAAATCTTTCAATAACATTTTTTACTGAGTGGTAGCCATGTTTATGGTAGGTTGGGTCGTGAATACATCATTGTGGGACTCGAGGGCCTTTTGCGGTCCCCCGAGCATTAAAATGTACAAGCTGCTGAGAAAATTATGCATTACATAAAAGAAACCTATGATTATAACCTATTTTATTCTTCATTTAAAAGTTGTATTGGTTTTGGTTTTTGTTGAGGTGGATGGCCTTAGTTTTTATTGGAGACCTAATGAGGTTTTAGACATATGATAGTTTTAGTGCGCGTGCATATGGTTATCAACTTTTGTATAATTGAACAATTGTGCAGATTCGAGCTGTCCATTTTTTATGATGAATAATATAATTGACTAAAAAGTAGAGCCTTTAGGACTGTTTTATATATATATATATATATATCGTCTCTAATTTGGAACTACATATTACTGAAAGTTTGTCCACCATAGATATTAGCTACAGAGAATATGAGGTCTGAGACCAACAACATAACCGAAAATCCTTCTGACAGACTAAGCGATGCTCGAAACAACCTCCTGGTAGTAGCCACACTAATAGCATCCGTGACCTTTCAAGCCGGCATAAATCCTCCGGGAGGAGTTTGGCAAGAGAACTCCATCAAGCACACTGCTGGGGAGTCCATATTGGGTTCTAGCCACGGTGCATATACTGTTTTCATCTTCGCTAATACATTGGCATATGCTACGGCTGTCCAGGCTATAATTTTTCTGGTTAACGATTTCTCCTTTCGGATTGAAGTTTGGATTGCCATGATATCAATGAGCTCCGCCTATGGCGCTTCAATTGCTTGCGTGCAACCACCAACAGCTCTGCCTAAAGGGTTCCTATTTATTCCAGTTTTTATTCCGTGTGGTACATGGTATGCTTCCCAAAAGATTAGGCTGTTCAACTAGAACAAGACCAGCACAAAAGGGAAGGAATTTCAAGTATCTCCGTGTCTGTGTCTGTGTCTGTGTCTGTGCGCGCGCGCGTTATTATGTATACCTGTGTGATTATGTATAAGAGTGGCCTCAAAGGATCTCAAGACTGCTAGTACAACTTTCGTTGGATGTGAGTATCTTTAATTTCATTCTTATAGAATGATCTTTTCCGTATGTCATAATTGTGTTAGCTATTCTGTTATTTACAACCTTGGGAAGCATTTAAAGGATAACCCATAAGATTAAGATAAGTATCATCGGAATTTAAGATTACTTGGATAAGTATCTGAATGAATGTAAGATGTGGAGACATCTGACGTGCTCCAACACACAACATCAAAATTTGTGACCGAAAGGAATAATAGACATCTGATTAAAGTATGTAAGAGCATACTACATGCTAAGAACATGCCAAAAAGATTTACGCTTGAATGCATGAGAATTGTAGCTCACGTGATCAATTGGTTGCCTCAAGAAGTTAGGATTCATCTTTTCCTTCGAGAAGCTCTAGAAACTGAAACCCATAGTAAATTACTTATTTGTATTTAGCCTGGTCACCTTCGTAGCAAGTTTGATAAGAAAGCAGATTGATGCATCTTTGTGAGTTATGATAACAAAACGAATGGTTTGAGACGACGTGATCCTACAACCAATCGAATTTATGTTTCTTGCAACATGGTATGGATGAAACATCATCTTGGTGGTCAGCTCCTTGGGTGTTACAACAGAAGAAAAATTGTAAGAGAATGATGATGACAAGTACGGGTCGAACACAAACACGTGTATGACAAAAAAAAAATCAAAAGAAAAAGAGGACACTGTTGTTGGATGCAAGAATAATGCATGTCCAACTCGCCATGGACACACCCGAATGAAGTCACTTGTCCCAAACAACCTCCATAAACAATGACGTTCTTTTCTCCATTTCTATGTCCCCTGTTGGCCGTGTCCCTCAATAAACCGAAATCAAGGAAAAAAGCTCCAAACAAATCATTGAGGCACAGGATGAGAGACAAAAATTGGAAACATGAGAGTCAGAAACAATGTTCAAGGCGGTAGCTAGTTTTTAATATGAATAAGAGGTAGAAAGAAATCCAGAATGTAAAGCGACTAGGTTTCCTTGAACAGTTGAAGCAAAAGGACATTATAAAATGGGACATCAACGGTGAAGTTTTGGATGCTAAAGAAAAAGATCATAGGTTTGTCGTGGAATTGGACCAAATTTGAAGTCCTTCCATGAGCCACCTTGGCCTTCAGTTATCATTCCTTCTTGATGGCTTGGCCCCCTTTCTTAAGTTGTTGTCCCTAATGCAAATGAAGAAATTTCACCAATTTTTGCTCAGATTCTTATTCCATAAGCTCTCTAGGAGAATGGAAGAACAAGGAAAATTTGCCAATAATAAGTTGAATTGCAAGATTATAAGATAATCCCTATTAATGCTATTGATGATTAATTCAAAATTTCAAAAATCTTAAATGGATCCTTTGTAACCCTTCAAGTGTAGTAAATGTTTCTCACGTCACCGATCCTCAGCAACAATTTCATAAGTCATAATTAATCATAATTTAATATCCCAGAGCAAATAAGTATAAAGAAAAAAAAATCTTAAAAAATGGTTAAAATTGCTCCAGCCATATTTTGCTTTTGCTTCTCTCTCATCTTAAGATCTAAGACTCGATAGACCCACAACATGAACTTTACCAAATCCTATTGGGTCTGAACAAAACAGATAGAAAATGTGGTAATTAAAAAAAAAATAAAAAAACAACTTGCGTAGAAAAAATAATTAACTTTATTAGACTTTCCAATATTTTACTTTAATATTATCATGTTCATTGAAAACTTGTATATCAATTATCTCTTAAGTCTAAGATATTTATATAAAATTAATTATTATTTAATCTAGTCTAAAAATCTGCTATTTAAATTTGCCATACTAAAGGTAAGGTGCTTAATGCATCACCAAAGGTTTTACCTTTTTCGTTTTTCAAGTTCAGCCCAACTTGTCGTATATTTTGAATGTTTGGAGGAGACTGGGGGAAGGTTTTGAGCTCAAGTTAGTCGAGTATGCCTCCGGCGTTGCTCTCTAAGTCCTCAGCATGCTTTTTGTTACCCACAAACACTTTGTAATTAGCCGAAAACTGAAAGCAATATAAAGATAAAAAGTAGTTCGGCGCAATTAGCACAACTGGTTATGGAACTCTCTCTCATTACAAACTTTTAATTTTGGTATTCGAGTTTCAGTGATTTTGTTATTCTTTTTTTAGCCTTTTAGTCCCCTTTGCCAAAAATAAAAAAATAAAAAATAAAAAGAAAGAAAGAAAGAAGACGAAGTGACAGTTCAACAAATGCATGCTAAACAATGATATTATGATTATTATTTTTATTACAATACAACTAAAATAACTAAATAAACGGATAGGACTTTTAACCTCTAACTCTATTTCCATCAAGATAAAAAAAAAAAAAAAAAAGTTCAGTTTGAGTATTTACACTTTAATGACGACGCTGCCCCACCAAAGCCAATTAATGTTATCTACCAAAAAATATTTTCTTATTTGCATTTATACCAAAAAATTTATTAGGACTTGTAACCATAACTTTATTTCAATAAAAATTAGAGAAGGTCCAAGTATTCACACTGTTAATTTCTGGCTGAATGGCTTCGTTGCCGATGCTGACGCCGCCCCCACCAGACAATGCAAGGCCTGTGCGACCAGAAAAGCTAAAGTCACTCTGTCATTTACTTCATGCCCTGTTTTTTTTTTTTTTGTTTTTCTAGGGTCTTTCTCTTGTATCTCCCATTGATTTTACATGTTTAAACAGGTTATTGGAAGTTTAAGATATATGACATACACGAAACTTAACATATCTTATGGAGTTGTTTTAATCAGTAAGTTTATGAAGTCTCCTACCTATCTCATATACAAACTGCTAAGAAAATTATGCGTTATATAAAAGGACCTATGATTATAATCTATTTTATTCTTCATTTAAAAAGTTTATTGGTTTTGGCTTTTGTTAAGGTAGGTGGCCTTAGTTTTTGTTGGAGACCTAATGAGGTTTTAGAGGTATGATAGTTTTGGTGCATGTGCATATGGTTATCAACTTTTTGTATAGGGTCGATGTGCAATCTTTTGTATATTATCGGCCTTAATGTCACGTGCTTTTAATATTCAAAAAAAAAAAAAATATTTACTTCTATTATAATTCTGTTTAGTTCAACAGCTTAAGGAAAATGTCAATTACTTAATCTTCACATTTGCAATATATCAATTCAAATTTTTTTTTATCAACTTAATCTTTAAAATAAAATAAGATAACACCAAAATTGAACCATTGTCCAGATTCCAGCCGTCCGTCTTTTATGGTGAGTAATATAATTGACCAAAAAGTAGAGCCTGTAGGACTGTTTTATGTATATATCTTCTCTACTTGGAATTACATATTACTGAAAGTTTGTCATCATAGATATTAGCTGCAGCGAATATGGCTACTGCTACTGCTAATCAGAGGTCTGAGACCAACTCAACAGAAAATCCATCTGACATAACAAGCGATGCTCGAAACATCCTCCTGGTAGTAGCCACACTAATAGCATCCCTAACCTTTCAAGCCGTTATAAATCCTCCGGAAGGAGTTTGGCAAGAGACCTCCGGCCATCACACTGCTGGGGAATCCATATCGGGTTCTCGCCACGGTGCATACACTGTTTTCATCTACGCTAATACATTGGCGTATGCTACAGCTGTCGAGGCTATAATGTTCCTGGTTAACAACTTCCCCTATCGGATTCAAGTTTGGATTGCCATGATAGCACTGAGCGCTGCCTATGGTGCTTCAATTGCTTCCATGCAATCAGCAACAGCTCTGAGTAAAGGGTTCCTACTTATTCCAGTTATGATTCCGTGTGGTACATGGTTTGCTTTGCAAAAGATTGGGGGAACAACTAGAACAAAAGCAGCACAAAAGGGAAGAAATTTCAAGTGTCTCCGTTGTCTTTGTCTGTGTGTGCGCGTGTTATTCTGTATACGTGTGTGATTATGTACAAGAGTGGCCTCAAAGGATCTCAAGACTGTTAATACAACTTTTGTTAGTTGTGAGTATCTTTAATTTTTCTTATAGAATAATCTTATCTGTATGTCATAATCGTGTTAACTATTCTGTATGTCATATCCAAAATGAAATGATGATGCTTAATTGGTGGTAAGGAAATCACAAGTGACATATAAGGTTATATGTCATCCGTGTTAAATGATTCTGAATTCATTAAGGAGAGAAAGTAATGTAAGGTTAAAAAATAAATAAATAAATTACAGGAGATAGATTGTGGGAATGGTGGGAGGGGAAGGGACCAGACATGGAAATGAGATGGTTTGAATCTTTGAAGCATAATAGCCAAAAAGGAAAATTAAAAAAAAAAAAAAAAAAAAGAAGACGAAGAAGAACAAACAACCTGAATTCTATACTGATGGGGAGAGACAAGCACGGACAGAGGAGAGAGGGAGAGACTCAGTCCCACCAACAGAAACAGAGACTGTAAGAAAAGAAAGGCACGTCTTTGTGTTTTCATGCTTTTTGTGTTATTCTCTTCCCCCGCCCCCCCCCTCCCCGGACTTACCCTGGTTGCTTGCCTTGCCTTGGTTCATAAATAAATAAATGAATACCACAGTGAGTCCGTCTACACAAAGCAGAGTCTGCGCGAGCTTTGAGTCCTCTTAACCTCAACATTGTATAATCTTAACATTAATTGTTACCACGAGCTGGACTCGGATTCATAAATCATAATCTTAATGATGTTAATATGATTTGATGGATTCTCTCTAGCTTATGGTTTCATCTTTTGTTTTATTTTATTGTTATTTTATTTTTTAAATTAAAACTAACCGATTATGATTATTCCATGTCTTGAGGTTTGTTCTCTGGCTCTCACGAGAAGGGCAATCCGTCCATCCTTTGGTTCTTCGTAAGTACATAGAATGCCGCGTGGATGTTTTAAGGGTCCCAAAGGCATCGAGGCGATTGGCTGGATGCGGAGGGAAGGAAGCATTCAAAGCATAAAGATTAAGATAAGTACAATCAGAATTTAAGATTACTTGGAAATATGTGTTGACATTAATATGTTCGAAAATTTTCAAAATTACACAGCTAAACCAACATTAAGACAAAACCAATTAAATTGTCATTAAAGGTTGTAGTTTAGTTTGATCGGTTTGGTGATTTGAACCATAATTTTGAGAACAAATTTCAACTAAAATATCATTAGATTATATTACGGGTACTTTACCATTTTGATAAAAAAGGGCTGCTGCAAAGCTTCCAAATGCAAGTTAAAATTAAAGTAAAACAAGTGATAGCTGACTTCCAAAAGATATGAAACTATCACATTATGTATGGAAAAAAAGAAAAAAATAAAGACAAAAACATGAACTGAAGTGTCCACAATTCCCACTGAATTCAAGTTCCTATTATCAAATTCATGTGCTAATGGTTGAGCTGCTGCAACCTTGAGTTCAAGTTCATGTAATGGCAGAACAATGAAGCACGCAACAAGAATTCAGCACATATAATATCTGTGCATAAATGTTGTGTGCAGACACACATAAGAATAAAAACAAATAAACGATGCGCATAAAATATAGATGCACCATATGTATACCCAAACACTCCAAGGAATGCATGGGCCTAAATCACACTATTACTTGTGCAAGAAAGACGTCACCAGCTAATTTAAATTTAACGTCCCAACAATGTCATTCCTAAGGAATTCTCATAAGGTGAGAAATTGATAATCATCCATCACTACTTCAACAGCTAGATGGAATACCTTAATGCATGCAAGGAAGAGCCACAAGTTGCAGATTTTCCAACATCAGATCGGTCCCGTAAAATATGTGGACAGAGGAACATCAATTGTTTCGACACAAAGTAGCACAATTAACTTACAGGTAGCAATTAAAACAGAGGGTGAGATTGTGGTTGGTGCAATTGTAAACCTTGAGTATTGACAATCAGATGGAAGCGACGATGCTACTAGCTGTTGGCGTGGATATATAGAATCTAATTTAAGGGTCAAGGACAGCAAACCTTAAAAAGAGAAAAAATTTTGGAATCGAAAATATAAAAATCGTGTGGTTGGGGTGAACATGGGACTTAGAGAGTTAGATTATTTACCAATTAGTGTGTCTCAGTCGGTTTGATTTTTTTTTTTTTTTTTTGTTGAAGTTGGGAGAGTCGTAATCTTATCATTTGTACTTCAAACGCCCCACAATGTGATAATAGCAAAACAGCAAACAAAATTATAACATTAAGGATAAATTTTCTAGAATTCATTAAGAAAAAAGGCTTCTAAAAGTAAGACATTGAAGACTTCTCCCATATACCAAAAGTAATATTAGCAATTGTGCACAGATATGCGGAATAACATACGCAGAGAGACTTGTAATTTCTTCCCTTTTGTGCACAGATATACGGAATAACATAAGCTATTGACTTATGCATACCATAAAAATATAAGCCTAAACCACGCACTAGTAAATATTAAACCTAATAGTGGTATCAGAGCCACATGACCTTTTAGTGACTTGTAAAGTATGTGTTAACACATCCAATAATTTGTGTAAGAGTGCACCTCAAACATTTAAAAGGCAAATTCATGACATCAACTAGTTTTTCTCTTTGCCACCACCTAAGTTCATTGGTGATAACTACACCTAGTGAACTATAATTATGTCAGCTTATACGAGGACTCTTGAACTTTGGGAAGCAACTAAGAAGGGCACAGAGCCTACTTCTCCTCTTACAATTCCTACTCTTGCTCAGCTGAAACATCACAATGAGTAAGAGTTAAAGCAATACAAAGCACTCACTTACATCCATACAATAGTCACTAAGTCTATTTTTAATAGAATTATGGCCTATAAAACTGCAAAGTAGGCTTAATATAGATTAAAGGAAGAGTATGAAGGCACTTATAAGACCAAAATCATACAGCTACTAAACCTAATAAGGGAGTTTAAGTTCCTAAAAATGAAAGAAACAAAAACTATCAAAAAGTATAGTGACAAGCTTCTGAAGGTAGATAAACAAATCTAGGTGCTTGGAGAAGATTTACCCGATAAGAATATGGTCCAAAAGGTGCTTATAAGCCCTTTTAGTTGTGCTTAAGTGATCTTTATGAAAGAAAAATTTGAAGCTTTAAATAAATTCAAAGAATTTGAAGAAAAAGTGAAAAAGAAAGTAGGAAAGAGAATGCAATGCCTATATATAGATAATGAGAGAGAGTATACGTCAAGGTTGTTCATAGAGTATCTAAATGAGTGTAAGAGAGACAATTGATGTGTCCTATAACACCAAGGGAGTACATGTCAAGGTTGTTCATAGAGCATTTGAATGAGTGTAAGATATAGAGACAATTAATGTGTCTTAACACGCCATAAAAGGGAGAGTCCACGTCAAGGTTGTTCATAGAGTATTGAATGAATGTATGATATAGAGATAATTGACGTGCCCCAACACACCACAATAAAATTTGTGACCTGAAACTCATTAAGAGTGTATCGAGTAAAAGATACTAAAACTCTATTAGACCTTCATGGCTAAAAATCATGTAGAGGTGAAATTACATACATCCTGTACATTATGATATTGCTGAATATTCTTACCATATTCTTGAATGTCATGTTCAATATCACTTGAATCATCTGCAGGTACTTAAGGAATTGGATCAATATCAATAAGATCATCATTAGCCTAAATAGTTACTTTCTCAATGTCTTCAATGTTTTAATACTCAAAGAATACAATATTTTTGTTTTTAACAAGATTTTTCTCATGTCACCATCGATAGAGTTTTTCTTACTATAAATATCAAAGCACATTCCTTTTTTCCTCATTTTCTTTCACTAATTGTTTCCAACTTGTGAAGTGCAAACTTAGCACTCACTTATGGCTCCCATTCAACCACCCAAAGGCCAACTTTCATCAAACAAAAACGACTTGCCCACATAGCATATTTGTCCCCACAGGTCATAGCCACTTGGATATTCATGAGCAATAAAAAAGACCCATATGAGACAATGTAAATGATGTGAATCAGATAGTCAAGGAATACATGGACAGGTGAGAAAAGGATAAGAAGTTGCATAAGGCTTCAAAGTCGGGTCCAAGCCGAAGGGCTTCTTCGTAATTTTAATTAAATTTTATGAAACAGATTTTTTCGTAATTTTAGTTAAATTGTATGAACTATATATTTTAGGGTTTCTTAGTGAGAGGAAAACATCATATACTTTAACCTAATTAAGAACTTTTCTCTAAAATTTGCTTTTGCCTTTTGTTCTTTGAAATTCAATCATTATCATTGATTTCTTGTTGTTAATCACGCTTTCTTGCTGCGTCAGATTGGTATCAGAGGTAGGCAATTTCCTATAAAGATGTTAGTCAATCAAGGTGTTGATGGCGGTCATGTTCTTGATGGTGTTTAGGATGCGGGAGTCCAAGGGACCAATCAATGGGTTCTTAGGGCAAAGTTCAATGCTTTAAATCAAAGAATCCAATGCTTAAAACAGCATTTTGAAGATTTGATTGAGCACTTTGACTCGATGAATATTAGCAGTAATAGGCCAAGGGTAAGAGATGGGTATGTTAATCCAATTAATAGACCCAGAGATGTTAATAGGATTGTGTAGATCTCGGATGATAAATCTGTTAGGAGGATGAGTTTATGTATGGAGCAAGACAACCACAGAGATGAGGTGGTGATGTAAGATATCGAAGGAACTACTATGGGTATGATCAAGAGGATAAATATGATAAGAAGGAGAATGGTGAAATAGAACCAGCCTATGTGATTAAACGGATGATTTTAGCACCTAAACAGGAGACAAATACCCAATAACACTAGTTGTTCCATACCAAGTGCATGATTAGGGGAAAGGTGTTTGACTTTATTGTAGATAGTGGGAGTTATGAAAACATCATCGGGAGAGAAGTTGTTAAGCAGTTACAGTTGTCTGTCGAAAAACATCTATACCCATACACTATTGGGTGGATTAAGGCGGCTGAGAAGATTGAGGTGAAGGAGAGGTGCAAGGTGTCATTTTCTACAAGGAAATATCGAGATGAAATCTTATGTGATATTGTTGACATGGATGCATGTCATCTGCTATTTGGGAGACCTTATCAATTCTATGTGAACGCCCAACATACAGGTAAAGAAAATGTTTATAAGTTAGAAAAAGAGGGTATAAAGTATACCTTATTTCCTTTGAAGTTAGAGGGTCGCCCTAGAACCTGCAGGATAGAGGGATGCTCTTTCTTGACTATTGCCCAATTAGAGAAGGAGATGGTTAAGGATTTGAAAGAGTCAAAGGTGGCTCATGCGCTTATTGTCAAGAATATGATTGTTGGGGATGAAGATGTAAATGAAGAGGTCCCTAAAGCGATTAAGGGAGTGTTGGAAGAGTATAGAGATGTGGTTCCTGATGACCTACTTAAGGGACTACCACCCTTGAGGGATATCTAGCATCAAATAGACTTGGTACCTGGAGCAAGTCTTCCAAATTTACCGCACTATAGGATGAGTTCTAAGGAAATTTAGGTCCTGTAAGAGAAGGTCCAAGAGTTATTGGACAAGGGGTTCATTCGAGATAGCATGAGTCCTTTTGATGTACTAGCTTTATTGACCCCTAAGAAAGACGAGAGCTGGAAAATGTGTGTTGATAGTAGGGCTATCAACAAAATCACCATAAGATATAAATTCCCTATACCACAATTGGATGACATGTTAAACAGATTGAGCGGGGCTAAGGTATTTTCCAAAATTGATTTGAGGAGTGGCTACCATCAAATCAAAATTCGACCTGGGGATGAGTGGAAGACAACATTCAAAACCAAAGAGAGGTTGTATGAGTGGCTAGTAATGCTATTTGGCCTCAGTAATGCGCCCAGTACCTTCATACGAGTGATGAATCAAGTATTAAAACCCTTTAATGGTTGCTTTGTAGTAGTATATTTTGATGATATACTGGTATTTAGTAAGTCAAAAGATGAGTATATTGAACACTTGAGGTGTGTCTTGATTATGTTGAGGGAGAATAAATTATTTGCCAATTTGAAAAAGTATGTCTTCATGCAATTTGAAAAAGTATGTCTTCATGTCAAAGCGATTGTTATTTCTAGTAGTGAGGGTATCATAGTGGATGATGAAAAGGTAAGGGCAATTAGGGAATGACCTACTCCTAAAGCTATTATTGAGTTGAGGAGTTTCCTAGGATTTGCCAGTTTTATAGGCAATTTATAAGACATTTCAATACAATTGTTGCTTTATTGATTGAGTGTCTGATGAAAGGGAAATTCCAATAGGGTGAAGAGGCTGACACAAGCTTTGTGAATTTAAAGGAAAGGTTATGTAAGGCCCCTGTATTGGCACCACCTGATTTTGATAAGCTATTTAAGGTTGATTGTGATGCTAATGGGGTAGTGATTGGTGCAGTGTTATCACAGGAGAAGAGACCAATAGTGTTCTATAGTGAGAAGTTATGTGAGGCCAAGAGAAATTGGTCAACTTATGATAAAGAGTTCTATGTTGTTGTGAGAGCTTTGAGAGTATGGGAATACTATTTGGTAGGAAAGGAATTCATTCTATACTCAGACTGTGTCACATTAAAACATCTAAGTGGTCAAACCAGGATAAGTAAGAATATGGATGCTAGACGGATTTAATTCTTGTAGAGGTTTCCTTTTAAGTTAATGCATAAATCTGGTATGCAAAACAAAGTAGCTGACACTTTAAGTAGAAGGGCTGATTTGTTATTTACCTTAAGTGCTGAGGCCGTGGGTTTCGAAAGAATAAAAGAGTTATATGAAGATGATAGTAATTTCAAGGAGATCTAGAGGAAGTGTACTATTAAGGAGCCTTATGATGATTATCATATTCATGAGGGGTATTTAATGAAGGGAAATTAATTGTGCATTCCTGAAACCTCCTTAAGGAAGAAGTTGATTAGAGACCTTTATGAGAGAGGTTTAGTAAGACATTTAGGCCGAAATAAGACCTTAGCTGCTATGATAGAGAGGTATTTCTGGCCTCAACTAAGAAGGAATGTTGGTAGGATTGTAAAGAGATGCTACATTTGTCAGACTTCCAAAGGGCAATCTCAGAACACTGGGTTATACACTCCATTACCAGTACTTGAGAACATCTAGAAAGACTTGTTAATGGATTTTGTCTTGGGTTTATCTCGTATCCAACGAGGTGTTGACTCTGTGTTTGTTGTTGACAGGTTTTCTAAGATGACTTATTTTATTCCATGTAGAAAAACTAAAGATGCATAATCCATTGCCAAGTTGTTTTTCAAAGAAGTAGTGCACTTACATGGTGTTCCAAGGTCCATTACTTCTAACAAGGATAATAAGTTTCATAGTCACTTTTGGAAGACGTTGTGGTTCCTGTTTGATTCTTCGTTAAACTTTAGTAGCACAGCTCATCCACAAATTGATGGGCAGACTGAAGTGACCAATAGAACACTGAAAAATCTAATTATGAGCATTTGTGGTAAAAAACCAAGAAAATGGGATCAGACATTGGCCCAAGCTAAATTTGCCTATAATAATTCTGTTTATAGAACTATTGGGAGATCACCCTTTTCAGTGGTCCACACCAAAACGCCACAACATGCCCTAGATTTGTTGAAGTTACCCAAGGGGGTAAAGTTTAACATAACAGCTAAGAACATGGCAGAATAGTGTCAAGCTATCACTAAAGAGGTAAAAAGGAAAATTGAAAGGGTGAATGCGAAGTACAAGGCAGTTGCTGATAGATATAGGAAGAAGAAACTATTTGAGGTTGGTGATTAGGTGATGGTGTACCTAAGGAAGGAACACTTTCTTGTGGGCAAATATAACAAATTACAACCAAAGAAATATGGTCCTTATGAAGTTATGCGCAAAATCAATGACAATGCTTATATTGTCAAGTTTCCTGATGATATGAACATCTCCAAGACATTCAATGTAGTTGATTTATCTCTTTTCCATCCAGATGATACGCCTTTATATCCTGAAGAGAACTTAGGGTCGAGTTCTTCTCTGGTGGGAGAGAATGATGTGAACCAAATAGTCAAAAAATACATGGATAAGCGAGAAAAGGATAAGAAGTTGCATAAGGCTTCAAAGCTAGGTCCAAACTGAAGGGCTTCTTCATAATTTTAATTAAATTTTATGAAATGTGTTTTTTTGTAATTTTAGTTAAATTGTATGAACTATATATATTTTAGGGCTTTTTAGTGAGAGGAGAACATCATATATTTTAACCTAATTAAGAACTTTTCTCTGAAATTTGCTTGTACCTTTTGTTCATTGAAATTTAATCATTGTCATTAATTTCCTATTGTTAATCACGCTTTCTCATTGCGTCAGTAAATTATAGTAAGGCTAAATGCTCTGAAAGCTAACAAGCAACTTTTGTTTTACATGAGTCAAACTACCTAGGTATGGCAATCCTACTTCGGCATTGTATGCCAAATCAAGTATTCAAGTAGAAAGTAAACATATATTCCTTCACCCTAACTTAGTGACATGTTAGATTTAATACTTATCCAAAATCTCATGAAATATTTAATCAAAAAGCAAAAAAAAAATATTTTTGAATAGATTTTAAACAAAAGAAAAAGTTTACATATTTTTTGAGAATTAATCCTACAATAGATTAAAAAAATAAGTAACCACAAAAATAGTTGTTATAAAAAACTTTTATATGACATTTTATATTACATCAAATTTTGTATATATTTTAACACTCATTTCTTTTGTACTTGTATGTTTGTTACAATATCTATAGAATATTTTGGTATAATTAATTAGTCTAATGATGAAATGCTTTTCATTTTCTAAATAATAATCATGCTTTATTATGAAAATGTAAATGCAAAATATGGAAAATACTAGCTCACAAATCATGTGAAACAGTTCATTAGGTAAGAATTAGAATGGAATTTAAAGTTACTAAATTAATTTTAAAAGCTGACATTCTCTTTAAGGATTATTTATCAAATTTTTTTATAATTTGTATGTTAAAATAATTTTTTTAAAAATAAAAAATACCTTGTAGCAACTAAGTAGATTTAATTGAATATGCATCAACCTTTACAACTTAGGAACTAATTATTGCTTCTCCTTTTGTTTAATTTCTATTTGTATTAAGAATTTTTATTTTTCATTATTTTTATTTTGATGTTTCTTAGATATGATAATATTTATATTTTTTAATTTGATTTTACAGTTATCTTAAGAAAAAATTTTGATGTTAGCATTTTTATAATTAAATCAATGAAAATATATGAGAAATAAAGTATAAGATGATGATGATAGAAGAATAGTAATTTTAAATGAACCTAATACTAACTTATTTGTATATTACTTAAACCCTTTAAGTAATGAGTTTTAATGGTAAAATTAGAATTGACAATTTTTTCTCCCTTTTTTAATTATGAAAAATTTCTTGACATTTGTTTAGTTTATATTCATTTACAACATACAAGTAAGAGTCAATAATTCATATATGTCCATCAAAATTGAAACTTCATTATTCAATAGTACTTTATAAAAGTAATCAAAGGAAGAATTTACTCTTAATATCCTAAACTTTATTTTTATTACAAATTACACCTCAAGTTATTAATATTTACTAAAAAATATATTATATAATCAATACAATATAAAAAATACACTTCAATGAATAATAATTAATAAAAAACTGATTCAATAATAAAAATGTCATTATAATAATATAAAGGACCGAAATGCCCTCATATAAACACAAACTCTCTCCTTTTAATTTTACATGAACTTAAAATTGATCAGAAATAGAAAAATAGTAGTATAATCTAACTTCAACAAATGTTGTTGTTCTAAAAATCTGTATGAATCTCAATGCCATCTTAACCATTGTATAATATTTTGCTAATTAAACAAAAAAAATTCAAAAAAGCATACATAAATAATTATAAAAATATAAATTAACTAATAAGAAATTCAAATTTTCAAAAATCTTGATTAATAGCAATCATCAAATGGATCCTTTGTAACAGTTCAAGAGTAGTAAATGTTTCTCACATCACCGATCCTCAGCAACAATTTCATAAGTCATAATTAATCATAGTTTAATATCCCAAAGCAAATAAGTACAAAGAAAAAAAGTCTTAAAAAATGGTTAAAATTGCTCGAGCCATATTTTGCTTTTGCTTCTCTCTCAGCTGAGGATCTAAGACTCGATAGACCCACAACATGAACTTTACCAAACCCTATTGGGTCTGAACAAAACAGATAGAAAAGGTGGTAATTAAAAAAAAAAGGAAAAAAACAGATTACATAAAAAAATAATTAACTTTATTAGACTTTCCAATTTTTTACTTTAATATTATCATGTTCATTGAAAACTTGTGTATCAATTATCTCTTAAGTCTAAGATATTTATATAAAATTAATTATTATTTAATCTAGTCTAAAAATCTGCTATTTAAATTTGCCACACTAAAGGTAAGGTGCTTAATGCATTACCAAAGGTTTAACCCCTTTTTTTTTGTTTTTAAGTTCAGCCCAACTTGTCATATATTTTGAATGTTTTGAGGAGACTGGCCAAGTGGGGGAAGGTTTTGAGCTCAAGTTAGTCGAGTATGCCTCCGGCGTTGCTCTCTAAGTCCTCAGCATGCTTTTGTTACCCACACAGACACTTTGCAATTAGCTGAAAACTGAAAGCAATATAAAGATAAAAAGTAGTTCGGCGCTTTTAGCACAACTGGTTATGGTTCTCTCTCTCATCATAAACTTCTAATTTTGGTATTCGAGTTTCAGTGATTTTGTTATTCTTTTTTTAGCCAAAAATAAACAAATAAAAATAAAAAATAAAAAACAAAAAGAAGAAAGAAGAGTTCAACAAATGCATGTTAAACTATGATATTATGATTATTATTTTTATTACAATACAACTAAAATAACTAAATAAATGGATAGGACTTTTAACCTCAAGTCTATTTCAATCAAGATAGAAAAAGTCCAGCGTGCATATGACTATTTACACCATAAATTCGTGACCAAATGACTTTGATGCCGACGCTGCCCCACCATCAAGACAGTCTAAAGGTACGTGACGCCAAAGACTTGCGCTCCCTCCGTCGTCCACTCACTTTTTGGCTCATTCTTCTGCATTAATCACGTGCCCCCATCACAATGCTATTATGTCGGACAATGTCATGTATTATTAGTATTAAATTTCAAATGAAATGATGGGTCACCGTCTAGATGAAAATTGACCAATACCACAACGCAATTATATCCGTGGCATGTGCCACTACCATCAAAATCCAAATGAAATGATGGATGATTAGTTAAAAAAATAAAATGATCAATAAATCTACCTAATAAAAACTTTATAAAAAATTAATAGATTTAAATGCATACAAATATTTTTTTTTTCATTTAATTTTATTATTTTTATATTTATTTATATTTTTTACTTATATTTATATCAAATAAATTTTAAAATATTTTTAGACTAAAATTTAATTACTTATGTAATTTTCTTAACAACATATTTTTTATTTGTATTAATATCAAATTCAAAAATTACTTTTAAGTGTTTGACATTGCAGAAGCATGGCATCCCACTCAGTTTAATGATTAATGATCCCTTTAAGTAACCCTTTCATGTTTATGGTCTATTTAATTATTTTTTACAAAGCTTCTTATAAATTCATAGCAAAAATTGGCCATTGATATTTATAAATACTTTATATTCTAGACAAGTTTCCAATAAATAAAACTACAAAAAAAATTAAAATTTGTGTGAAAATTAAATATACATATTTTTATTTTTATCTTAAAATAAAAATTATTATTATACTATAATTTTAGCACATAAAAATTACAATAATATGTCGTTATTAATACAATGAGATTTCATTTAGATTAGGGGATTCCTTTTACCAGGGCCTTGATAAAGACCCATCATTGTAATAACGCCTCTCACGTTTGTCTTAATAACCATCCTAGTGTTCGCATAATTACTTCATGAAAATTTTCTCATATATCATGCCATAAGGTTAAAAGATATTTGATCTTCATTCTTTAAAAAACTTTAAATGTGCAATTTAAACTTTATTATAAGTGACGATGTTAACTTTTCCAATGTAAATATTCAAGTTAGCCAAAAATAAATACTTTCATATGATAGGAGACAGACAGTAGAATATAAATTACTCAAAAAAACTCTTTTACTTGTTTGAATTTATGAGAACTTGAGTAAATAATAAATATAGCAACTTAAACAATTATACAATAACGTACTAATTTTTTTTATATAGAAAACTTCTTTAAAGTAAAAAGGAAAAACTAAAGGATATATCGGTTTAGAAATCAACTTCATTATAATCAACAAGTGAATACTACAAAAGTACATAACTTTAATTACATTAAATAAATTTAACAAACTTAATTTGAACCAAAATGAAAGGTCAAATGAGTTAACTAACATAAAAGACACTTTCTGTTAATAATAACTCATCAACCATATTTCAAAACAACAATCCAACAATTCAAGATGAAATTCCATATGCCCCTTACTAGTTGCCCAAATTTTAGCTCAATCCAACCACAGATTAATATTTATATATATGATTCATCTATACTGTTGCAATAGAGAGAACAGAGCATTATTAGAATCTAGTAATCACATTTTGAGATAAAAACCTACCCTTTTAAAAAGCCAAATCATAATCTAACCATTTAGAATTAAGAACTATATGTCATTTATCAACTAACTAAAATACAACTTGATCAGACCACAAGTAAACTTCCAATTACAAGGTTGATCGAAATTGCACGCAAAATAACTTCCTAAAGTATGAACTACAAAATGTAAATTAAAATCAACACATACAGTCCAAAAAATTAGATTACCATTCAGAATAAAGAACAAGATATTCTTTGTCTATTAGCAAAATTTTAGTACGATCAATCAAGAATTCATCGTTAGATTTTCAAAAGAAAGACTAGTGTTATTGTTAGATTCTCTCTTTCAACTGGCAACCTTTCTCACCTCTTCTAAACCTTATATAAATGACATATTTATACCTTATTCAAGCCTTTTTTTTTTTTCAAAGGTTCCCTCTTTGTAAGAAAGATACCTAATGATTTTCCCCCTCTTGACTATATGAAGGTATTTACCATCCCAGCCAACGAATAATATAACTCAAACTTTTCTTTTAACAATACCTTTGTTAATATATCCAAAGCATTATCATCTGTTTACTTGATCCTTAAGTCTTGACATGTAACCGAACTTAACACAACTCAAATAAAAGACATTTTGACCACTGATGATAAGATATCGTCAAAATTGATGTTCTGTTTCTGATTGAATCCTTTAACTACTAATTTGATTTTATATTGTAGACGTGAAGTATTTTCTTCTTACTTTACCTTGTTAACCTACTAATTTTTCAAAGCTCTTTTACCCTTAGGTAACTTTATCAATTCATAAATGGAGTTATCATGCAAGGATTTCATCTCATCTATCATAGCATTTATCTAATGCTGTTTATGTTCACTTTCTATTGCTTTTACATAACACTCAGGTTCTCTCCCATCAGTTAATAACACAAACTCATCAAGAGAGTATTGAATAGAAGGTACTAAAACTCTGTTAGACCTTCATGGCTAAAAAATAAGTAAATGTAAGGTTGAATAATCTTTTATATAAGCAATAAGATCATTTGTACCATATACATTATGATCCTATTGAATATTCTCACTATATTCTTAAATGTCATGTTTAGTATTACCTAAATCATTTACAGGTTCTTAAGGAATTAGATTAATATCAACAAGGTTATCATTAGTCTGAGTAACTACCTTCTCAATATCTTCAATGTTCTAATCTGCAAAGAACACTATATTTCTTCTTTTGACAAGCTTTTTCTCAACCGGATCATACAATACTCAAAGTCATCTTCACCATAGCCAAGAAAGACACATTGTCACAACTTTGCATCTAACTTTGTTCGTTTATCTTTAGGGACATGAATAAAACTCTTACAGCCAATGACCCATAAATGATCTTAAGAGACTTCCTTACTAAACCAAATTTTGTCCAAAACATCACCCTGCAAAGGAATATTAGGAGATAAATTAATCATATGTGTTACTATATTTAAGATTTCACTTCAAAAGTATCTAAGTAACTTTGCATCTGAGAGCAGGCATCTAACTCTCTCAATCAATATTTTATTCATCCTTTCGGATACGTCATTCAATTGAAAAGTCTTTGGAGGTGTCCTTTGGTGTTTAATTCCATGTACTCTACAATACTCATTAAATGGACCATTGTATTTACCACCTTTATCAATATGAACACATTTCAACATTTTTTCTGACTATCTTTCAACTGAGACATGAAATTGTTTGAACATATCAAACACTTGATCATTAGCCTTTAAAGTATAAACCCAAAGTTTCCTTGAATGATCATTAATAAAAGTCACAAAATAACAAGTTCCACCAAATGAGCACACCTTCAAAGGACCATACACATCAAAATGCACCAACTCTAGTAACTCTCATTTTCTAGAAAAAGTGACACTTTTAAATGTAATTCTATACTATTTTCCAATCAAATAATGAGGAAATTTCTTTAAAGCTACACTCTTCATGCCTAAAAGTTAGTTTTTCCTTGTCAAACAATTTATCCCTTTTTTACTTATATGACGAAGTCGTTTATACTATAAATCAATTAGATTCTCATTCTCCACTACATTCATAACATCTCTAATAATAAAAACTTGTATAAATACAAATTGGAGCATTTTTTACCTCATGTCATAACTAGGGAACCTCTTATAAGTCTCTACTAACTATCACTAAAGATACTGCAAAAGCCCTTATCATTAAGTTTTCCTGTTAAAATCAAATTCAACTGGATATGTGGGATATGTTTGACATCCTTCAAGATCAGCTATGCTACACTGCTAGTCTTTAAGCAAATGTCACCAATATCAATGACTTTTGTTAAGCCATTATTACTCATCTTCAATACTCCATAATTACTAGGTGTATATGTAGAGAAGAATTCCTTTCGTGAAGTAACACAGTGGGAGACACCACTATTTATCATCCAATCAGTTTCATGAGATGTCAAATTAATCATATTTTCATCAAAAACAACAATAAGGTCACTAGTACTAGAAATTGATGTAGTAACAATATGATCATTATCATTATACCTTTTCTCGTATTTATCACTACCATCTTTATTTTTTCTCTTTCACTTATAGCATTTCTTCTAAATGTGACCTATCTTTCTATAACAGTAACACTAGATATCCTTATACTTTAATCTTGACTTACTTTAGCTTTTACTTCTACTCAACCATTCACAATTTGTGATAAAAATCTACCCTTATAGAAAGCCAAATCACAATCCAACCGTTCAAAATCGAGAACTATGTGTCATCTATCCACGGATCAAAATACAATTTGATCAAACTACAAGCAACCTTTCAATTACAAGGTTAATCAAAATTACTGCAAAATAACTTTTCAAAGTATAAAGTACAAATGTAAATTAGAATTTACACTTACAATCTATCAAATTTGATCTCTACTATTCAAAATGAAGAATAAGATATCTTCTGTCTGTCAGCAAACTTTTAAGTCAATTGAAAAAAAGATTCAACATTGAATTTTGAAAAAAAAAATTAGTACTCCTGTTAGATTTTCTCCTCTATTTTTCTCTTTCAAACAAGAGCCTTTCTCACCTCTTTTAAATCATCTAAATGAAGTATTTATACCTTATTAAATATTTTTTCTTTTTATCAAAGATTTCCTCCACCTAGGAGAGATACTTAACATTATATTCATACAATTGAATCCTTTCTATATGTTAAAGATGTAAACTTTATAGGTATATAATCCTTTTTGGTCTTGTTGACTAATTTATATTATTACTTATATCGTATAAGAAATAGAATATTTGTTGCAATCTTCACATGCTCAGCTCCGATTCCAATTTGCCCAAACACAAAAGATAACATAGAAAGAGTGCGTGGCAACCAATCAGGTAACTCTAATGAAAACTAACGAAATAATTGAAAAAAAAGTTAAAATAATTATTCTTAATTACAAAGAGTTAATTTATCTTTTTATTTATTTTATTTGGAACTCAAACAGATTATAGAGAAAAGATTAGTTATTTGACAACCTTAATAAATCAAAATAAAAACTTGTTATTTAAAATAAATATAATAATAATAATAATAATAATAATAATTTTGTAAAGAACTTGTAATAAAATTTTTTTATCATATGAAACAAAATTGATAGAAATTTTAACTACAATTTTATTTCAATTAAAATTTCTAAACATTCGTACGCTATAAATTACTGGGCTAATGGTTTTAATGCCGCCGCTGCTCCAATACACCCCATCTGCGATCAATACGGTATGCAAGATCGACTAAGTGCCGCACGGGTTAGCACGTCCAAGCCTAACTCCGTGACATAAGGCTTGTGAGGCTGAAAATATGTAGTCACTCTGTCAGACACTTCATGTCCTGTTTTTTCTCTCTCTCTCGTATTAATCACTTGCCAATTGTATCCGACAATGGCATGAGTTATTACTATCAAATTTCAAAAGAAATCACTGGTAACTACCAAGATAAAAATTGACCAATAAATTTACTTATTAAAGAACATCATATAAAAATAATAAATATAAATAATTATTTTTTATAAAAAATATTTAAAATTATATATGTATATATATATTATTTATAATATAAAAATTATTTATATGTGCTTTAATTTATTACTACGGTGTCTGCATATATTTTTCCTTAATTCATGGCCAAATGGCTATGATACCACACCAAATCTAAAATCAAAGACCGTCCAAGGCTTGTGAGGCAAGAAACCTGCACTCACTCTGTCATCCAACTTAATGTCTAGTGTTTTTTTCCTCTCTCTTGTATGAGTCGCTTGTCCTACCACCACCACGAGGCAATTGTATTCGACAATGGCATGTGCCGTTACCTTAACTTAATAAATGTTTTATATTTCAACAGCTTAAGGAAAATGTCAATTACTTAATCTTCACATTTGCAATATATCAATTCAAATTTTCTTTGATCATCTTCATCTTTAAAATAAATAAGATAACACCATAATTGAACCATTGTCCAGATTCTAGCCGTCCGTCTTTTACGGTGAGTAATATAATTGACCAAAAAATAGAGCCTGTAGCATTGTTCTATATATATCTTCTCTAATTTGGAATTGCATATCATTGAAAGTTTGTCCATCATATATATTAGCTGCAGCGAATATGGCTACTGATGCTGCTAATCAGAATGCTGAGACCAAAAACTCAGCAGAAAATCCATCTGAAAAAACAAGCCATGATGAAAACATCCTCCTGGTAGTAGCCACACTAATAGCATCCCTGACCTTTGAAACCGTTATAAATCCTCCGGGAGGAGTTTGGCAAGAGACCTCCGGCCATCACACTGCTGGGGAGTCCATATTGAGTTCTCGCCACGGTGCATTCACTGTTTTCATCTACGCTAATACATTGGCGTATGCTACAGCTGTCGAGGCTATAATGTTCCTGGCTAAGGAGTCCTATCGGATTCAAGTTTGGATTGCCATGATAGCACTGAGCGCTGCCTATGGTGCTTCAATTGCTTCCATGCAATCAGCAACAGCTCTGAGTAAAGGGTTCCTACTTATTCCAGTTGTGATTCCGTGTGGTACATGGTTTGCTTCGCAAAAGATTGGGGGGAACAACTAGAACAAAAGCAGCACAAAAGGGAAGAAATTTCAAGTATCTCCGTTGTCTTTGTCTGTGTGTG
This sequence comes from Ceriops zippeliana, assembly GCA_037897445.1. Lineage (NCBI taxonomy): Eukaryota > Viridiplantae > Streptophyta > Magnoliopsida > Malpighiales > Rhizophoraceae > Ceriops > Ceriops zippeliana. The sequence goes on along the minus strand of JBAPLH010000107.1, from coordinate 2,286,508 downwards.
CGCGTGTTATTCTGTATAAGTGTGTGATTATGTACGAGAGTGGCCTCAAAGGATCTCGAGAGATCTCAAGACTGCTAATAAAACTTTCGTTAGTTGTGAGTATCTTTAATTTCTTTCTTATAGAATGATCTTTTCTGTATGTCATAATTGTGTTGGCTGTTCTGTTATTTACAACCTGAGGGGGCATGTAAGGCATAACCGATAAGATTAAGATAAGTATCTTAAGATTACTTGGAAATGTGTATTGACATTACTATGTTCAAAAATTTTCAAAATTACACAGCTAAACCAACATATAAGTCAAAACCAATTAAATTGTCATTAAAGGTTGTAGTTTAGTTTGATCGGTTTGGTGATTTGAACCATAATTTTGAGAATATATTTCAACTAAAATATCATTAGATTATGTTACGGGTACTTTACCATTTTGATAAAAAAAGGGCTGCTGCAAAGCCTTCCAAATGCAAGTTAAAATTAAAGTAAAACAAGTGATAGTTTCCAAAAAATAAGAAACTGTCACATTATGCATGAAAGAGAAAAAAAAAAAAAGACAAAAATATGAACTGAAGTATCCACAATTTCCACTACATTCAAGTTTCTATAATCAAATTCATGTGCTAATGGTTAGCTGCTACAATCTTGAGTTCAAGTTCATATAATGGCAGAACAATGAAGCACGCAACAAGAATTCAGCACATATTTTGCTTTTGCTTATTTCTCATCTTAAGATTTAAGACTCGATAGACCCACAACATGAACTTTACCAAATCCTATTGGGTCTGAACAAAACAGATAGAAAATGTAGTAATTAAAAAAAGAAAAAAAAAAAGCTTACATAAAAAAAATAATTAACTTTATTAGACTTTCCAATTTTTTACTATCATGTTCATTGAAAACTTGTATATCAATGATCTCTTAAGTTATTTATATATCCTATTTTTTGCTAGGACTTTTAACCTCAAGTCTATTTCAATCAAGGTAGAAAAAGTCCAACGTGTATATGACTATTTACACCATAAATTCGTGACCAAATGACTTTGATGCCGACGCTGCCCCACCACAGCCAATCTGAAATCAAGACAGTCCAAAGGCACGTGATGCCAAAGACTTGCGCTCCCTCCGTCGTCCACTCCATGTCTCGTACTTTTTGGCTCATTCTTCTGCATTAATCACGTGCCCCCATCACAATGCAATTATATCCGACAATGTCATGTATTATTAGTATTAAATTTCAAATGAAATGATGGGTCACCGTCTAGATGAAAATTGACCAATACCACAACACAATTTATATCCGTGGCATGTGCCATTACCATCAAAATCCTAATGAAATGATGGATGATTAGTTAAAAAAATGATCAATAAATCTACCTAATAAAATTTTATAAAAAATTAATAGATTTAAATGCATACAAATATATTTTTTTCATTTAATTTTATTATTTTTATATTTATTTATATTTTTTACTTATATTTATATCAAATAAATTTTAAAATATTTTTAGACTAAAATTTAATTACTTATATAATTTTCTTAACAACATATTTTTTACTTATATTAATATCAAATTCAAAAATTACTTTTAAGTGTTTGACATTGTAGCAACATGGCATCCCACTCAGTTTAATGATTAATGATCCCTTTAATAACCCTTTCATGCTTGATGGTCTATTTAATTATTTTTTGCAAAGCTTTTTATAAATTATAGAAAAAATTGGCCATTGATATTTATAAATACTTTATATTCTAGACAAGGCTTCAATAAATAAAACTAAAAAAAAATAAAATTTGTGTGAAAATTAAATATACACAATTTTATTTTTATCTTAAAATAAACTATTATTGTGCTATAATTTTATCACATAAAAATTACAATAATATGTCTATATTCATACAATGAGATTTCATTTAAATTAGGGGATTGCTTTTACCAAAGACTTGACAAAGACTCATCATTGTAACGCCTCTCATGTCTATCTCAATAACCATCTTACAGTTCTCATAATTACTTCATGAAAAATTTCTCATATATCATGTCATAAGGTTAAAAGATATTTGAACTTCATTCCTTAAAAAACTTATAAGATCTACATAAAGATTTAAATGTGCAATTTAAACTTTATTATAAGTGATGATGTTAACTTTTTCAATGTAAATATTCAAGTTGGCCAAAAATAAACACTTTTATATAATAGGAGACAGACAGTGAAATACAAATTATTCAAGAGACCTATTTTACTTATTTGAATTTATGAGAAATTGACTGAATAATAAATATAGCAACTTAAACAATTATACAATAACACACCAATTTTTTTACGTAGAAAACTTTTTTAAAGTAGAAAGGAAAAATCATTGGACATATCAATTTAGAAATCAACTTCACTATGATCAACAATTGAATACAACAGAGGTACAAAACCTCAATTAAATCAATCAAATTGAACAATTTAATTTGAACCAAAATAAGAGGCCAAATAAATTAAATAACATAAAAGACACTTTCTATCAATAATAACTTAACAACCATATTTCAAACCAACAATCCAACAATTCAAAATGAAATTCCAAATGCCCCCTACTGGTTGCCCAAATTTTAGCTCAATCCAACCTTAGATTAATATTTATATACATGGTTCATCTATATTGCTGCAATTAAGAGAACGGAGCATTACTAGAATCAAGTAATCACATTTTGAGATAAAAACCTATCCTTTTAAAAATCCATATCACGATCCAACCATTTAGAATTAAGAACTATATGTCCATTATCAATTAACCAAAATACAGCTTGATCGGACCACCAGCAATCTTCCAATTACAAGGTTGATCGAAACTACACGCAAAATAACTTTTCAAAGCATATACCACAAAATGTAAATTATAATCAACACATACAGTTCACAAAATCAGATCTCTACCATTCAGAATGAAAAACAAGATATTCTCTATCTATTAGCAAAATTTTAGCACGATCAGACAAGGATTTATTGTTGGATTTTCAAAAGAAGGACAGGTGCTCTTACTAAATTCTCTTTTTCGATTAATAGCCTTTCTCACCTCTTCTAAACCTTATATAAAGTCAACTTTTTTTTTCAAAGGTTCCCTCATTGTAAGAAGGATACCTAACAATTCTCTCCCTCCCGACTACATGGAGGTGTTAACCATCTTAACCAACGAATAACACAACTCAAACATTTTTTTTTTTTACAATACCTTTGTTAACATATCCAAAACATTATCATCCATTTGTTTGATCTTTAAGTCTTGACATGTAACTAAACTCAACACAACTTAAATAGAAGACATTTTGACCACTGATGAGAAGATATCGTCAAAATCGATGCTCTGTTTCTGATTGAATCCTTTAATTACTAATTTGATTTTATATTGTAAATGTGAAGTATTTTCTTTTTGCTTCATCTTGTAAACCCACTAATTTTTCAAAGCTTTTTTACCCTTAGGTAACTAAACCAATTCATAAGTAGAGTTATTATGCAAGGATTTCATCTTATCTGTTATAGCATTTATCCAATATTGTTTATCTTCCCTTTCTACTACTTTTTCGTAACACTCAGGTTCTCTCTCATCAGTTAATAACCATTTTTATCAAATGCCGACCACGTTCCTCCGCCATTTGTTCAATTTGCTGAGGACTTCAGAAGGTTTTGCACAGCTTGTTGCGTACGTCCTTTATTGGCATTGAATTCCATCATTGGTGGTTGCTGTTGTGAACCGATGGAAAAGATTCGAGGAAGGAGAAAATTGAACAATCATAAGACATCTCAAGTTGTTTAATCCTATTGCTTATACCCATGTTTCTACATAAACAAGAACAAAAGTAGATAATTGAGTGAAAACAATCATTCTTAACTATATAAAAAGAGGATATAAGTTTAATTTTGTGACAAATAAGGTGATTGTGAATAGTAATGTGACATTTGCTTAAGATAAAATTTGAAATTTTGATGCTAAGGAGCAAAATGACTCTCAAAGATGTTTAATTACTATTTTGGGAGGAGAAAACTTAAGTTGTCGTCTCTAATGCAAATGAAGAAGTTTCACCAATTGTTGCTCAAATTCTTATTCCATAAGCACTCTAGGAGAATGGAAGAACAAGGAAAAACTGCCATCAATAAGTTGAATTGCTAGATTATAAGATAATCCGTGTTAATGCTATTGATGATAATAGGGATTTGGTACACTTTGCAGTATTGATACATTGTGAACTTGTGTCATTTGACGAGGAGATTCAAAATAATAAGTAGGTGAATGTCATGAATGAAGATCAAAGTAATTAAAAAGAATAATACATTAGAGCTTTTCTTTAAGACTAACATCCTATGAGGTCACAAAACTATTGATGTGAAATTAATCTTTAAGACTAAGATGTTAAATGGAGAAATAGAGAGATATAAAGTAAGATTCCTCGCAAAAGTATTTGAACAATGACCTACCCATGACTATCATGAGGTATTTTCTTTTGTTGTTCATGTTGAAATCATTAGATTTATAATTACTTTGGCTATGCAAGATTGTTGGAAAATTCGTCAAATAAATATGAAGTCAGCTTTTCTTAATGGTCCTCTTAAAGAGGAAATTTTTGACAAATAACTATTAGACTTCATGAAGAAGGAAGTGAAGATAAGGTATATAAATTGAAGAAAACAGTCTCTGAACTGAAACATGCACTTAAAGAATAATGCAAACACATTGATTCTTTTTCCCACGAGAGTTACTTACAGAAGTGTTCTTCTAAACATGCCTTATATGTGAAATTCAATGATTTTGAGTGATATCTTATTAATATGTTTATATGTTGATGACTTGATCTTTATAGACAACAATGTCACGATGATTAATGACTTTAAAAAGTTTGTGATGCATGAATTTGACAAAATAGATTAAAGTTTAATATCATATTATCTTGGCATTAAATTAATTCAAGGAAATAATGGAATTTTATCTATCAAGAGAAATATACTACTAAGTTATTAAGGAAGTTTTGAATGCATGGTTTCAATTTTATGAGAATTTTTGTAAAAGTTAGCACTAAATTATCTTTAAAAAGCAATAAAACTCCAATTAATTTTACATGTTTAAGCAAAAATTTTAAAGATAATTTAGTGCTAACTTTTACAAAAATTCTCATAAAATTGCAACCATGCATTCAAAACTTCCCTAATAACTTAGTAGTATATTTCTCTTCATAGATAAAATTCCATTATTTACTTGAATAAGTTTAATGCCAAGATAATATGATATTAAATTTTAATCTATTTTGTCAAATTCATACATCACAAACTTTTTAAAGTTGTTAATCATCGTGACATTGTTGTCTATAAAGATTAAGTCATCAACGTATAAACATATTAATAAGATATCACTCAAAATCATTGACTTTCACATATAAGGCATGTTTAGAGGAACACTTTTGTTGGGAAAAAGAATCAATGTTTTTGCTATATTCTTTAAGTGCATGTTTCAGGTCCGACAGTGTTTTCTTCAATATATACACCTTATCTTCACTGTAAAACCCAGAACATCCAATAAATGTCAAACGGCTTTGGTTGAGTGAAGCTGAGTGGTTGTTCAGATAGGGTACTTGTTGCATTATCATGTGGAAGAATATATTTTAGGTGAGACAAGGTCGATGCACGATTGTGTTCTCATATATGTATTGCCTTAAAATTGCAATTGTCTTTTGTTCATTTTTACTGTTGTGTTGGCATGTTAACCTCATGTTGTAAGGTCGGCAATGTTCTGTCCAATTGATGATCTCTATGGGCCCAGGGCAGACATGTTTTAATGATTTTCTATGAATTTAGAAAGGTAGGCAATAACCATAAGGTAATGGTGATTTTATTTTTATTGACAGCTTGATTCGCTATCACAGCAGACACCGAGTTCAGTGATGGTTTCTGTTAAATCCGAGGAAGTTAATTTCATTCGGTCCCAGCAAAGAAAAGTAGCCTGCAATCCCAGATGTTCTACAATGCCAATAAGTGCTGCATACAATGAAAGTGAACCATCTCCATGGAATGCTTCTGCCCAAAATCAAATGCAGGAGGTTGAAGGTGGGGAGTCCTCATTTCTGCTCCCTGACCTAAATCTACCCGTGGAAGGTGGGTCAAGCTCTGAAGTTTTATATGGGATGAGCTGAGAAGAATCTGTTATATTCTGATAATCCTTTTTCTGAATCATGAATAATACATGATTTGGCAGCCCTAACAGTATTACTGAGTTGAATTAATGTAAGTGCTAAACCAAGCCCCTTCACCACTTCTGAATGTGGATGCGGAAATGTGTTTCTGTACACAAGACACTGAGGTAGCGTAGGAATGCTAATCATTAGTTAAGGTTCAGACTATTTATTGGGCAGAATTCTTACATTCTAATTCTTTGGGGGCCAACCCTCGTTCCTTCTGTCATCAGCTTTAGACAATATTAACAGATGAGGTGTAAGTGCTTGATAAGTAGCCACGTTTTTTGTTACCCGCAATCTAGCTGTGTGAATCTAAACAGATGGATTTTTGCTATATGCACAGAATTTTCAGGATTGGCATCCTTTTATGCTTATGAGCTTGATTGACATCAAATTACTTGGGGGAGACCTGGACATGTTTCTTCTTTCTTCACACTGTTACCAGTTTTAAGAAATTGGCTTTGGCCGCTTGCCATTATTTTGTTCCACTGCCATTTGTCCGTGGCTTTTATGCGGGAAGGCACTCTGGATTTGTGTTGTGGATCAGCAAAATTTGAAATGGAGTATAGCGGGTCACGAAAGTCAAGATGGTAGACGATGAATGTTCTTTCGAGAGGACTAGTAGCCGCCTAATTATTCGGGGATGATATGACATTTTAATTTTATTTTTTTTTTTTGTATATTTCACCGCACACCTACTTGTCTCGCCAGGGTCCATCTCAACACGACACTCTATGAATTTGCATGGTTCTTCATTATTTATTTATTTATTTATTTATTTGCCCTCCTCGAGTAGATTGCACTGATATTATTAAAACAATATCTCTTCTCTTTTCTGTCAACTGGTTATGGCGTTACAAAGAGAGGGAGCAGGAGGGGGTCACATAAGTAGCGGATGTAGCTTTGTAAATATGGCCAAGTTGACTTAAAATGTCACTGGTCACATGGATTGAAAGTAAACTATAAAATAAAGCTAACATATCAAACTAATATGGTATAACAAAATTGTATGCTCAATTTGTCTTCTTCTACTTCGTCTTCAATGGAGGATATGAGAATAAGAAAGGGCAATGTCATTTAGAAGAACCAGAATCAGGCCAAACAAAGGCATCAATTGCAAACTTTCTCTTGTAAGCCAAGTTACCGCCCGGAAACAAACAGTACTGCGCAAGCAGCTGGTCGAGCATCTCCTCCGACATGTCGTTGTAATCTTCCTTGGTGTAAATCGGATAGTGAAGAGGAATAATGTTACTAGTTCCCGGGACACCCTCTTGGTTGTTCTTCATAGACATGGTGGCCAAGCAAGCTTTCTCTTCTACTTTTCTCTCCTCATTCTTAACCAGCTTTGCCGATTTCGCTTCCGATTTGTCTTCACAATTTTTCTTGCTTGTTTCTTCAAGAAAAAGAAGTGTAAGGCCAGAAGCCATCACAACCAACAACCAAAAAGGAGACAAATAAAAAAAAAACACAAACTGTTTCAAAACCAGAAGTCACTCTCTCTTGATGTACTGATGATGATCGTCACATTGTAATGAACTTGCCTACGTGTATATATATATAGGGATAGTTTCCTTTCTTAACCAGGAGGGTAAGTTACTAAAACGGAAGAAATCAACTATAAACCAACTATGAAGGGAAATCTAAGAACTTATTCGAGAATAAAATCTATTTTCTTCTGCTTTGTTATGTTTTGTTTTGAATAGTTCTTTGAAGCGAGAATTGAGGAGGATTTTCCCTTTTTCGATCTAAATGGCTATAAGGTGTACACTAATCCCACCGACAATTAAACCATGCTTTTTCATTCACAGGGTATGAGAATTTTCTTTCAGATAATTCAAGATCAGATTTTATTAGGAGAAGTAGAGGTCATACCAAGTTCAAGAGGATAAAGATGACTAAGGCAAAAAGAAATTAAAGCGGAACAATGAAATTAGATTGCTTAAGGTTCCTTGCTCTGCCAAGCTATTCACAGTAAAATTACAATTCTTGTTAATATGTTTGAAAAACTAGGGAGTACGAATGTTAATAGCATCAAAAAAAAAAAAAAAAAAAACTTGAAACGAAGAACTTTTCAACTTCCAGCCCCATAATTTCTTTCTTGTTAAACCACGGTATGAGTTGTTGGAGATTCTAAATGGAAGGTTTGTTTTCCAACCAAGTAATGTCTTAACTCAAAGTTTTAAAACTCAAACCAATCGTTGACTTAAAAAATCTAAAGGTCTAAAGTTTAATTAGTTTAACTGATTTAATCAAAGATTGTGGAGGCACCACATCACCAACTGCCCAAGTGACCAAAACCCCCCCCCCCCCCCCCCTCCAAAAAAAAAAAAAAAAAACAAAGGCTTCGGTTCATGGCTTTTTGGTTGAACAGACCAATTTTCTGGTTCATTGGCCGGTTCACTTTCTGCCCAATTTTTCAGTACAACCATATCCAACCATAGAACGGTTCCTCAATTTTTTCTGATTTTCTCTTCGTTGAATCTCGCAACGTCAATTTTTGGGGTCTTCCATCAATCCTATTAAGTCATACAATAAACATATTTGAATCACTCTCAATTATTATTAGATGGACATCTTTTATTTCCTCTTACCAACTCTATAAGTTTATGACTTAGAAACCCCAAAATCTTAACCCTCTTTCTCTTTTTTACATTTATTAGTTCGTGGTCTCAGCTTTGTAAAATCACTTGGATTAATTATTATTTTTGTCTTTAATTGATAATAATTATTATATATTTTTTTAATAATTCAATTATATTTACACTATACCAATTAACTTATAAATTTTTGTCGCTATAATCTTCTTAATCTAATCACATAATATAATCTTTTAAAATATTATATTAATATTTAATAATATAATAAAAACGAGCTCATAATGAACCATGCCATGCCTAAGTCACAGACCAACTCATATCAAGTAGTGCCGAACCAGCCCACGGGCCTCTTAACTCGTTTTACATATCGAATCTTACTTCTCTCTTGCGTTAAACCAACTCGGAAAGCTTATTAATCTTGGTATGTTGACTGATATGGCACACTCTTGATCTCGTCTCGGGCAAATACTGCATCCCTGCTCATGTTTGCAACTGGGAAATGTTGGATTTCCCTGATATTGAAATAGAGGAATTCGCGCTACAATCAACCAAGTGTTTTATGAATTAAGGCAAATAGAGTGGGATGAGGCTAGAAATTACAGAAGGATCTAAAAGAAGGAAGGGGGTGGGGTGGGGAGAGAGAGATACAGAAAGTAAGAGAGAATGAATTTGTATTTTACTTAATGCCTTTCTTCTTCATTTTTTTTTTTTTCACTTAATACCTTTCCATTGTAAAGAATACGAGAGTTCATACTTTCTATCTCTTACCCTTTATCTGCTTAAGCATAACTTATCCCCAGCAAACTATTAACCAACTTGATTCAATACTATCCTAATTACTCGTGAACATAAAAAAAATTTTTTTTACTACTCTTTATTTTCTCTACTCAGCTTTCGTTTTCTCTAATAATGAAGTAAGGAAAAGTTTATAATGATAAAGGTTATCCTTCTTCTTTCTTTTCTATAAGAGTTATTTTTATATAAAGTTACTCCTCTTTTCCAGTAAGAGTTATCTTTCCTGTAACAGAGGGAGAGTGAAGTGATTTTAAATCCGATAATTTAAATTATCGTTATACCCAACCAAATATTATATTAAACCTTTTATATTAAGTTATTCTTTAAATAATAAAGTCATTTATGTTAATTAATTTAACAACACCACCAAAGTAACCTTTGAATCGTCACATTCTAAATCTTTGGATGATCTTCTAACCTCATAATTAATAACTATAATTGTTTATTTCAAATCTATAAAACATTTTATTAGCATCCATAAAAATAAACAATTGAAATTCACAATCAAATATTCAAATCCTTTCAAGTTAGGCCACTTTGGTAACTAACAAATTTTATCGAGATTTTTTCATTCTGTGGGAGTCAACACTGGCCAATATGTCGGCGGTGTACTATTTCAGTAGCCAACATGTACTTCACGTTGACAAACACCGGTGGCATAGAACCCTAGTGGTTAGCGTATACTCCACGCTGACAAGCCCCGACAATGTACAGTCCCAACAGACCCACACTTGATCTAGGTCTCTGGCCATACCCAGACGCACAGCCCTCACCGAAAGGTCATTCTGCCATACCCAGACCAATTTGAGTTTCAGGCCATAATCGGAACCATAATTCTCACTGGGAGGCCATTCCGCCATACCCAGACTGATTTGGGTCTTTGGCCATACCCAAAAGTACAGCCCTCATCGGGAGGCCATTCTACCATACCCAGACCAATTCGAGTTTTCGGCCATACTTGGAAGCACAGTCCTCACTGGGAGGTCGTTTTGCCATACCTAGACCGATTCGGGTGTCTAGCGGTGTAGATTGATTTTCCTTTTCAGGCCGATTATTCTTTTCTTTATGCACTGCCAACTTTAGGCTGTTGTTAAAAAAAAAAAAAAGGAAAACCAAATTGTAGTATTTATTATCCCGTTCTGATACTAATTGTTAGAAATTTTTTAGAATCTATTTCATGAAATTCTTATTTTTATAATGCAGTATCTTTTTTTTTTTTACTAGCATACAAATCATAATAAGTTTGACATACCATTGTCTATAATATTGAGATCTTGTTGTGAAGAAAAGAATCTTTTTCTGATTTGCTCTTGATAATTTTTTTTTTCCTACTCTTCCCTTTTTCTACTTTCGTTTTCTCTGATGATGGAGTAAGGAAAAATCTGTAATGATAAAAGTTACCATTCTTTTCTATAAGAATTATTTTTAAATGAGAAGTTACCCCTCTTTTCTAGTAACAGTTATTTTTTTTATAATAGTTATTTTTTTTATAACAGTTATCTTTAAATAAGAAGAGTTGAATGATTTTAAATTCAATAATCTAAATTATCGTTATGTCGAACCAAATATTATATTAAAATTTTTATATTAAGTTATATTTTAAATATTAATAAAGTTACTTATGTTAATTAATTTAATAACAGCAGCAAGGTGTCCTTTGAATCGTCACATTCTGGGGAATATTGGATTCCCACTTTGAAGAGTAAATGGTTGCTCATGATGTATGCCGAGCTTGGTGGGCTAGATCGAACACATGCAAGGCAAGCAAAGATCTATGGAGGTTCGGATTAAGGGTCCGGCGTTAGCATATGGAACCTTAGGTGGTCAACGGAGTGAGGGGAGAAGATGAATGAAGAGAGAAAATGGTCCAGGTAATCTCGTCGTTTCTTTTCTAAACGCCATCCGCCCAAAGTTTTAAATTAGCAAAAGAAATAAAGCAATTATAACATTAAGAAAAGAAGAAATTGAAGATTATCAACTCTAATAAAAGTCTTATTAGGAGTCTTGAAATCCTTTTGAGGCTACCCTTGTACACAATCACAACAGAGTAACATACACACGCATATAGACTTGAAATGTTTTTTTTCTTTTTTTTGTTTCTCGTCTCTTCTGAGCTGCTCTTGTTCTACCTAATCCTCCTTATAATTTGCAAAGTCGACCTCAAGAGAAACGGCATGAAAAAAGCAATGAATAGGAATTCTGGACTCACAACATCTCGAGGTTGCACGGAAGCAATTGAAGCAGCGTAGGTAAAGCTCATTGAAAGTATGGCAATCAAAACTTCCGTCTGAAAGGGGCAACCAATAACGAGGAGAGATATGACCTGGACAGCTGAAGCATATGCCAATGTATTACTGAAGATGAATGTAGTGTATGAACGCTTGTTAGAACCCAATATGGACTTCCCTGCAAAGTGATTGCCGGAGGTATCTTGCCAAACTCCCCCCGGAGGATTCACGCCGGCTTGGAAGGTGACAGCTGCTATTAGCGTGGCCACTACTAGAAGGGTGTTTCGAGCATCGCTCGGAGCGTCTCCTCCAAGCTTAAACCGGTAGTAATCATACCAGTTCTTGGATGGATCTTTGGGTAAGGTGTCAGTCTCAGCCCTCTGACTAGCAGCATCAGTAGCCATATTCACTGGAGCTGGACAAACTTTCAATAATATGCAATTCCAAATTAGAGAAGATTATTGAACAAACTTTCAATAATATGCAATTCCAAATTAGAGAAGATTATTGAACAAACTTTCAATAATATGCAATTCCAAAAAGATTGCAGAATGCAATTTCATCGGCGGTATCTTGCGCGAAGAACACGGGCTTATAAGAACTCTGACAATCTTCACAATTACCAATTTTTGGTTTTTTTATTTTGGTTTACTTTTCTTTTTATGTGGGACAGGATGGTGACTATGACTCTTCGTATACCGACGATCATTTCTGAACATGTGAAAATATTTCTAGTGGCTACAGTGGGGTTGGTAGGTTAGGCAGGAGAAAATTATTTAGATGACATGGGAAAAACTTTATTAAAATAAAAATAAAAATCAAATCTGACAATAACCCAAATATCTCTTCGCAGAGGTTCCAAGTAAACTAATAATGGTTCCAACGACTAAAGCTGTCACGCACAAGTGATAGAAATACGGACAAAAGGTCGACTCATCAAGACCCAACTCAGATTAAACTGGAAGGACAGTGGATTAAACCTGGAAAATGCAATCACTGATTTTCAATTTTTTTTTGTTTTTTTCCCGAGAAAATTATAGATTTAGTTCAGGCTTTTTGTTCGTCAAATTAACGTCAACCATCCACCATTTTTTACTATATGTATTTCCTTGTAACAACGGCATGCCGAGTCACCAGCCCGACTGGGATCGATCCAATCACAACTTGTTTCCACTCAAATCCAAAAGCAGAACCACCCCCATGTCTTCATTTTTTTTTTTATTTTATATATTTAAATAGAAGTGGAAGAACTCGAAGCAAAAAACTAAAGCTTCAACGAATTTTCAGTCGAGAAAACATGACACCACGGACATTGACCATCCTTTCCCGCATAGAAAGAAAAGTAATCCGAAAAAAAAATAAAAGGTCAAATTATGCTTCTTGTGACTACGACACTTCGTCTACAAGAGAAAATTATATAAATGACTTGGGAAAGATAAGTGAGAATCAATTTAATTATGACATTTTGTGCTATCTTATTCAAAAAAAAGTTGACAATAACCTAAAAATCTTCTCGCAATTTCCAAGTAAACTAATCTTTTAAATATCTTTAGCCATCAATCGGAAAGAAAAAGTCTGGCCCATTGAGGAGACGAAGCAGCCTCAGGAGTATGGACAAAAAGGTCGATTTTGTTTTAGTATTTTTATTAATTTTCTAAATTTTCGCTTCATACTGTAAATTATTATGTAGTTTATAATTAATTAATTATTTATTTATTACGTCACATCTCAATCTTTACGAGCAACCGCGCGCACCCATTGTACCTACAAATTTCTCTTATCCAGAGTCTTAGTGGGCCATAAAGTGGGCCGTTGTTTTATGGGACAAATCGAAAAACCAGTCTCTAATTTTTAAGAAATTTTTAATATAATTTCTTGACTATTTTCTATGTCAATGCAAATGAATTTTTATTTTATTTGTATCTATTTTTTAGGACATATTTTTAGGAGCATATTTTCTTCACTCAAATTTATTTTTTGTTTTTAATTTTTAAATGGGTTGATTGAATCCCATTCAAAAATAGATCTGAATAAAATTAACGAAAAATGCATATGTCTCAATTGATAAAATAAAATAATAAAATTAGATTGAAAGAAATTTAAAAAAATTGAAAATTAATTTGAAACTTATCCGGTTCTTTTATAATATATTATTTTGTAAATTTTCATTTTTTTTAGAGATTACTTTGATTTTAAATTGTACGTTTTTATTATTGTTAACTAGATTTTCAATTTTTATTCTATTTCTATTTTTGACACAAAAGTAATAATGTATTTTATAATTTCTATTATGTAATAACCATGGTAGCACATTGAAGCCAACTAAAAATTTTTGGCAACACCAAAAAATTTTATTCGATAAACAACATGCTAACTTTGCCTTTTCTCTTTCCTTCTTTGTAAAGAAATTCGAAAAACAGAAAAAAGGGTTACAAGTTTTGCATGGTTTTGTTGCTTTGGCTAAGGTTAATTAATGTTGAGCGCAGGCAAAAAGAGTAAAAAAAAAATAAGAAAAATAATTGACTTGAAAAATCAATGTATCAAGTCAAATATCAACCTATTCTTCTTGGTTCGATTTGTAAGGCAAACAACTGAGAACATAGACTAACGTCATCAATTAAATTGTATTTGGCGCATTGTTCATTCACTTTCACCGGTGAACCACATTTGAGTCTAGGAAATTGAGATGGAAAATAGACGAAAATCAGAGAAAACTCTGAGAGACTGAGTTTGGGGCCAGAACTTGAGGGAGTAAATCATCGTGTGCAACAACAACATTCGCTGATAGAATCATTTTCTGAATTCTCCAGTTTGCGGCGCGCGTGGCAACGGACTCAGTGTTTCCAGTATATGCAAATCAGTGTAATTTAATAGCACTTTTAAACAATGCTAAGGGATGAAATAATACAGGTCTATGTGATGGAAGGGACTGATGATGCGAACACATTCATATGGTCGATCCCAAATAAATTTAGAATTAAGCCTTACTTCTTGCTGCTTCTTCTTCTTGTTATGTAATAGCAAGTTTTCTCCTTGAGGGCTATAGGGGGACGCGGTTCTCCCTAATAATGTAGACCAAATAGTCAAGAAGTACATGGATAATATAGACCAGGTAGTCGAAGAGTACATGGACAAACGAGAAAAAGAATAAAAAGTTACCATGAGTTTTTTTGTAATTTTAATTAAATTTTATAAAATAGTATTTTTGTAATTTTAGTTAAATTTTATGAACTATATATATTTTATAATTTCTTAGTGAGAGCAAGAACGTATTATTACCCTAATTGAGAGAACCTTTTTCTAAGGCAGCTTGTACCTTTTATTCTTTAAAATTCAATGGTTGTTATTAATTTCCTGTTGTTGATTACGCTTCCTCGCTGCGTCAAATTGCGTAATCAACAACAAGAAATCAATAACAACGATTGAATTCCAAACAACAAAAGACATAAGCTGCTTTAGATCAATTAGGATAAAGTATAATACGTTCTACCTCTCACTAAGAAATCCTAAAATATATATAGTGCATAATATTTAACTAAAATTACAAAAATGTCATTTTATAAAATTTAATTAAAATTATGAAAAAGCTCATCGCAACTTCTTATCCTTTTTCTTGCTTGTCCATATACTCCTCAGCTATCTGGTTTACATTATTCTCTCCTACCAAAGAAGAACTCGACCTCGAGTTCTCTTTAGGATATAAAGGCATATCATCTAGATGGAAAAAAGATAAATCAGCTATATTGAATGTCTTGAAAATGTTCATATCATCAAGAACCTTGACAATATAAGCATTGTCATTGATTTTTTGCACAACTTCATAAGGACCATACTTCTTTGGTTGTAATTTGCTATAATTGCCCACAAGAAAGTGTTCCTCTCTCAGGTACACCATAACCTGATCACCAACATCAAACAGTTTCTCCTTCTTGTGTCTATTAGTAGTCGTCTTGTATTTCGCATTTGCCCTCTCAATTTTCCTTTTTACCTCCTCAGTGATAGCTTGGCACTGCTTTGTCATGTTCTTAGGTGTCAATAAAGCAGGTACAGCATGAAGACTCACGCTGTCTCGAATAAACCCCTTATCCAACAACTCTTGGACCTTCTCCTGCAGGACCTCAGTTTCCTTAGGGCTCATCCTATAATGTGGTAAATTTGGAAGACTTGCTCTAGGTACCAAGTCTATTTAATGTTGAATATCCCTCAGGGGTGGTAGTCCCTTAGGTAAGTCATTAGGAACCACATCTTTATACTCTTCCAATACTCCCTTAACTGCTTCAGGGACCTCTTCACGTTCATCTTCATCCCTAATTATCACATTCTTAACAATAAGTTCGACTCTTTCAAATCCTCAACCATCTCCTTCTCTAACTGGGCAATAGTCAAGAAAGAACGTTCCTCTATCTTGCGAACTCTAGAGCAACCCTCTAACTTTAAAGGTAACAATGTATACTTTACACCCTCCTTTTCTAACTTATAAACATTCTCTTTACCTGCATGTTAGGCATTCACATCGAACTACCAAGGTCTCCCGAATAGCAGATGACATTCATCCATGTCAATAATATCACAGAAGATTTCATCTCAATACCTCCCTATAGAAAAAGGCACCTTGTACCTCTCCTTTACCTCAATCTTCTCGGCTGCCTTAATCCACCCAATAGTGTATGGGTATGGATGTTTTTCGACAATCAACTGTAACTGTTTAACAACTTCTCTCCTGATGATGTTTTCACAACTCCCACTGTCTACAATCAAGTCAAACACCTTTCCCCCAATTGTGCACTTGGTATGGAACAACTGGTGTCATTGGGTATTTGTCTCCTGTTTTGATGCTAACATCATTCGCCTAATCACATAAACTGGCTCCACTTTACCATTCTCCTCCTCATCATATTCATCCTCTTCATCAGGCTTACAACACACATCTTCTTCTTCATCCCTATTTACAATATGAACACTTTTCCTACTAGGACACTCATTAGATCTATGATCAGGCTGATTACAACGATAACACTTACCCAAGATTGGTTTGGCATACGGGTTATCTTGCTTCTGAATTCCCTTAGACTCCATAGGCTTCTTCCTTTCAGCCCTTTCATCCCTCTTGGCATTATCTTCACCAAATTTACTCAACAAATTCTTATTCTTCTCAACACCCACTTTACTAGCAGCATCACTCATGAACTCTTTTTTTCCACTTGTATATCTAGTGCTCTACTCCTGCAACGTTAACTCGACTCGGAGAGCCATATTTTTCGCCTCATTCAAATTCCTCAAAACCGCAACTCTTATTTTATCCTTAATTTGCAACTTCAACCCATCTACATATCGTGCAACCTGTTGACCCTCACCCTCTTAAGTCATTCTGTTCCGCCAACCTCATAAACTCTGCAGTGTACTCATGAACAGATCTTGGCCCTTGGCGACATCGTTGATACTACTAGAACAGTATTTGCTCATAGTCTAGAGATAAGAAATCGTGTTGTAGTAGTTGTTTCATACGGAACCACGTTCTCACCGAATGTCTCCCTTTTCTCTGTCTCCTGGTCTGCAGCCTCTCCCACCAGGCAGAAGCTCCACCCTTCAATCTGCAGGCCACCAATCTAACCCATTGATTTTCTGGTATCTTCATATAGTCGAAGAACCTATCAACGTCTGCTAATCAATCTAAGAACTCCTCAATATTAAGACTACCATTAAAATATGGAATATCAACCTTTAAATGGTAATCACCCCTATCTCCCTGATCATACCTATAGTAGTTCCTTTGATACCCTACATCACCACCTCGTCTCTGTGGTTGCCTTACTCCATACATAAACTCATCCTCTTCAGCAGATTCATTATCCAAGATCTACGCAATCCTATTAATAGTTCGGAGTCTGTTAATTGGATTAACATACCTATCACTTGGCCGAGGCATATTACCGCTAATATTCATCGAGTCAAAGCGCTTAATCAAATCTTCAAAACGCTGTTCTAAGTGTTGAACTCTTTGATCTAAAGCATTAAACTCTGCCCTAAGAACCATTAATTGGCTTCTTGGACTCCCGTATCTTGAACACCGTCAAGAATACGACCGCCATCCACACCTTTATTGATTGACATCTTCACAGGAAATTGCCAAACTTTGATACCAATTTGACACAGCGAGGAAGCGTAATCAACAACAGAAAATCAATAACAACGATTGAATTTCAAAAAACAAAAGGTACAAACCGTCTTAGAAAAAAGTTCTCTTAATTAGGGTAAAGTATAATAAGTTCTACTTCTCACTAAGAAAGTTTAAAATATATATAGTGCATTAAATTTAACTAAAATTATAAAAATATCATTTTATAAAATTTAATTAAAATTACGAAAAAGTTAATCGCAGTTTCTTATCCTTTTTTTCGCTTGTCCATATATTTTTCAACTATCTGGTCTACATTATTTTCGTTTTCCTTTTTCTTTTTTTTTTTTTTAAATTTAATTTGATGGGTTAGGAAATCTACCTCAAAATCATAATTCTCATGTTTTCATAAACGCAATAACTCTTTAGTTAAGAATTCCACCATGAAGTTTTGATGGCTTACCCTAGAAACAAGGTGATCAAAGCATTCTTCAACGTTGTCCCCTGATTTTGCACTACACTCATAACAACAAACTTCGTTTTCCCTAGCGAAGTCAATTGCCTCTCTTTTGCTTGACAACCCTTCTGTTTTCCTGCCAAGAAAAAAGTATATGGATCTGTGATGTGTCCATCTAATTGTATGGAAATTGATTTTGTCGTTTACATCCAACAAGCCAACAAACATTAGAGAAAAAAAAAAGTGTGTAGATAATTCAAAAACTTGCATTGAGACCAGCAAACAAAAATAATTATCTTTCTTTCTTTCTTTCTTTCTTTCTTTTTTTTTTTGGCAAAAGTATACGTGATCGATTTTGTTGGCAACAAGCATCTTGACACAATCCTGCTCTGTCGAATGTAGGTCAATTTCTTTAGTCCAAATGTCTGACATATTTGTAAATGTTTCCCGTCGGGTAACATCAAACACTGTATTAAATCCCATAACCAACAAATCCTAAATTAGAGAAACATGCATAATGTGCTTCAACTTATTAGAATCTAACCATTGTTCCACCCAATAAATTGCAGAACATTGAGATAATTCTTTCACACCCCAAGTAAATTAATCACAAATCCATGAAAGAGAACCACTGTCATTCAAAATATTAAATAGTAATTTAGAAAGAAACATGAAGGCGACCAAGAAATCTATATATACACTTATAGGTCATATTCTTAGGATGCAACTAATCAAAATATCAATCTCCGTGAAATCGTAGGAAACACAATGTCCACAGTTCTACGATTCTGTTTTGCTCTCTTTTGTCACCTACTATTCATGGATTACTGTCCATCCAATTTCACTGTTATGGTTATGAATCATTAGGTAGAATTAGATATTTGCTATTGTATGAGAACATGATTTCTATATCATTGCATTTATTTCTCAATAATTGTATAACGTTTTTTAGTTTAATAAAACTAGTATTTATATAATTGTCTAATAGTTGTATTAGAGTGAGTATTTGATCCAGCTATAGAGGAAGCACATAAGTCTCATTGTAGCTGCCACAGGAGTCATTGAAGCCATCACGGAAGCTACCACTTGGCATTGTCAGAGCTGTCTCCGACCATTATATGCTGGCCAAAGCTGCTGCCTGTCTTGCTGGAAACTGTCTCCTACACTAGCAGCTGCTGCTAAGCATGTTTCCAGCCTCCACACACCGTAAAACTACCGAAAAAGCGGTAGATCTGAAGAAATATGAAGTT
This sequence comes from Ceriops zippeliana, assembly GCA_037897445.1. Classification (NCBI taxonomy): domain Eukaryota; kingdom Viridiplantae; phylum Streptophyta; class Magnoliopsida; order Malpighiales; family Rhizophoraceae; genus Ceriops; species Ceriops zippeliana. The sequence goes on along the minus strand of JBAPLH010000107.1, from coordinate 2,266,860 downwards.
CAAGCCATCGTCGCTCCAATGCCCACATGCCATCACCGTTTACTACAGAATACAGGAGCACCATTATCTAACTCCCAGGCTACCAATCTATGTCCTCATACCAGTGACGCACCGAAAATCTCGTCTAAAATCGATCAACATCGCTGCCAGCTCTTCTTCGCCATTTTTGTCAAATGCCGACCACGTTCCTCCGCCATTTGTTCAATTTGCTGAGGACTTTAGAAGGTTTTGCACAGCTTGTTGCGTACGTCCTTTATTGGCATTGAATTCCATCATTGGTGGTTGCTGTTGTGAACCGATGGAAAAGATTCGAGGAAGTAGAAAATTGAACAATCATAACACATCTCAAGTCGTTTAATCCTATTGCTTATACCTATGTTTCTACATAAACAAGAACAAAAGTAGATAATTGAGTGAAAACAATCATTCTTAACCATATAAAAAGAGGATATAAGTTTAATTTTGTGACAAATAAGGTGATTGTGAATAGTAATGCGACATTTGCTTAAGATAAAATTTGAAATTATGATGCTAAGGAGCAAAATGACTCTCAAAGATGTTTAATTATTATTTTGGGAGGAGAAAACTTAAGTTGTTGTCCCTAATGCAAATGAAGAAGTTTCACCAATTGTTCCATAAGCTCTCTAGGAGAATGGAAGAACAAGGAAAATCGCCAACAATAAGTTGAATTGCAACATTATAAGATAATCCCTGTTAATGCTATTGATGATAATAGGAATTTGGTGCACTTTGCAATAGTGATAGATTGTGAACTTGTGTCATTTGATGAGGAGATTCAAAATAATAAATAGGTGAATGTCATGAATGAAGAAATCAAAGTAATTAAGAAGAATAATACATGAGAGCTTTCTAATATCTTATAAGGACACAAACTATTGATGTGGATTTAATCTTTAAGACTAAGATGTTAAGTGGAGAAATAGAGAGATATAAAGTAAGATTCCTTGCAAAAGGATTTGAACAATGACCTAACCATGGCTATCATGTGGTATTTTCTTTTGTTGTTCAAGTTGAAATTGTTAGATTTATAATTACTTTGTCTATGCAAGATTGTTGGAAAATTCATCAAATAAATGTGAAGTCAGCTTTTCTTAATGGTCATTTCAAAGCCAACAATTTTATAAATCAAAACATGATGAGGAAGAAAAATTTGAAAGGCCACTAGGCAGGAGTTCCCAGCCAAAGGGAGCTCAACTGCTTCCAAATCAAAATTAGTGATGAAATAAAGATCCAAATAAGTGTAACAGTGAGTTTTACAATTATAGGAAGAGATGGCATTATGCAAGGGATTACTAATCCAAGAAGAAAACTGTGCAATAGATTATTGCAACCGCCAATGGTGATTATGAGGGATCTTAGAACGAAGATGAGTGCAATTTGAAAGTATTGGTAATGGTAATGGAAAGTGCTAAAGTTTCTTTGAATGATGGAAGCGAGAGCAGCCACTAAGAAGAAATCAATCGCCTTGAATGCCATAATGGAGGAGGAATTGGATCTATGACTCTGGATACTCAAACCACATGACCAGTAATAAATTCAACAAGAATAAGGAAATTCTAAATATGCTAGACTCTTATACCTAGAGCCCAGGTAAGATTATGATCTCATCTAAGCTACATAATGAACATTAAAATTTCAATAAATTCAAGATGAATACCAACGAAAATTTTAGCTGTCGCAAATAAAAATTAGGCTATCTTCCTACCGATTGACATTCCATTATCTGGCGTGCAAAAAATATGAAAGACTTGGGTAAATTAGTAATATAAAATAGTGAAAGCCCATGGACTAGGCCACTAGAAGTAAAAGAAGCATGGATGACATGTCCATATGGCTTCGTCAATGATCTTTTACTTCGAAGTCAGAATTGAAAATCTCAAATTCTGAGATCAGTCGATTAATTAACTCACACATGTACCTTTCAGTGAATACGGTTCAACAAGAATAAGATAACACCAAAATTGAACCATTGTGCAGATTTTAGCCGTCCGTTTTTTATGGTGAGTAATATAATTGACCAAAAAATAGCCTGTAGCACTGTTCTATATATATCTTCTCTAATTTGGAATTGCATATCATTGAAAGTTTGTCCATCGTATATATTAGCTGCAGTGAATATGGCTACTGATGCTGCTAATCAGAGGGCTAAGACCAACAACATTCCCGAAAATGCATCCATGAACTGGTATGCTTACTAGCGGTTTAAGCTCGGACGAGACTCTCCAAGCGATGCTTGAAACACCCTTCCAGTAGTAGCTGCGCTAATAGCAGCCGTAACCTTCCAAGCCGGCGTGAATCCTCCAGGTGGACCACTGGCAATCACATTGCTGGGAAGTCCATATTGGGTTCTAACAAGGGTTCATACACTGTATTCGTCTTCACTAATACATTGGCATATGCTGCAGCTGTCCAGGTGATATTTTTCCTCGTTATTAATTGCCCCTTTCAGACTGAAGTTTGAATTGCCATACTTTCAATGAGCTGCACCTATGGTGCTTCAATTGCTGCCGTGCAACCACCAGGACTTCTGAGTACAGGATTCCTATTCATTCTGAGTTTCATTTCGTACGGTTTGAGGTCTGCTTTGCAAATTATTAGGTTGCTCAGGTAGAGCAAGAGCAGCACAAAGGGGAAGAAATTTCAAGTATCTCCGCATCTCTGTCTGTGTGTGCACATGTTATTCTGTATACCTGTGTGATTATGTACAAGAGTGGCCTCAAAGGATCTTAAGACTGCTAATACAACTTTCGTTAGTTATGAGTATCTTTAATTTCTTTCTTATAGAATGATCTCTCCTGTATGTCATAATTGTGTTAGCTGTTCTGCCATTTACAACCTTGGGGGGCATTTAAAGCATAACCGATAAGATTAAGATAAGTATCATCGGAATTTAAGATTACTTGGAAGTGTGTGTTGACATTACTATGTTAAAAAATTTTCAAAATTACAGCTAAACCGACCTATAAGTCAAAACCAATCAAATTGTCATTAAAGGTTGCAGTTTGGTTTGATCAGTTTGGTGATTTGAACCATAATTTTGAAAACAAATTTCAAATAAAATATCATTAGATTACGTTACGGGTACTCTACCATTTTGATAAAAAAGGGCTGCTGCAAAGCATCCAAATGCAAGTTAAAAACTAAAGTAAAATAAGTGATAGCTAACTTCTAAAAGATAAGAAACTGTCACGTTTAAGCATGAAAAAAGAAACAAAAAAGAGGACAAAAACATGAACTGAAGTGTCCATTGTTCCCGCTGAATTCAAGTTCCTATAATCAAAATCAAGTGCTAATGTTTAAGCTACTATAATCTTGAATTCGAGTTCCTATAAATGTTGTGTGCAGACACACATAAGAATAAAAAAACAAATAAACAATGCACGTAAGATATACATGCACCGTATGTATACCCAAACACTCCAAGGAATGCGTGTGCCTAAATCACCCTATGACTTGTGCAAGAAAGCCAAAATTATGATCAAGGACCTCCTTGCCAAAAAGACGTCACCAGCTAATTTAAATTTAAAATCCCAACAATGTCGTTCCTAAAGAATTCTCATAAGGTGAGAAATTAATAATCATCCATCACTACTTCAACAGCTAGATGGAATACATTAATGCATGCAAGGAAGAGCCACAAGTTGCAGATTTTCCAACACCAGATCGGTCCCGTAAAATATGTGGACAGAGGAACATCAATTGTTTTGACACAAAGTAGCACAATTAACTTACAGGTAGCAATTAAAACAGATGATGAGATTGTGCTTGGCGCAATTGTAAACCTTGAGTATTAACAATCAGATGGAAGCGACGATGCTACTAGCTGTTGGCGTGGATATACAGAACCTAATTTAAGGTTCAAGGACCGCAAACCTTAAACAGAGAAAAAATTTTGGAATCGAAAAAATAAAATTCGTGTGGTTGGGGTGAGCATGAGACTTAAGAGAGTTAGATTATTTACCAATTAATGTGTCTTGGTCGGTATGATTTTTTTTTGTTTTTTGGTTGAAGTTGGAGAGTCGTAATCTTATCATTTCTACTTCAAACGCCCCACAATGTGATAATGGCAAAACAACGAACAAAAATATACCATTAAGAATAAATTTTCTAGAATTCATTAAGAAAAAAGGCTTCTAAAAGTAAGACATTGAAGACTTCTCACATGTACCAAAAGTAATATTAGCAGTCATGCGATCTTTTGAGGCCATAATTGTGCACAGATATACAGAATAATATACGCAGAGAGTAATATGGACCAGATAACTAAGAAACATGTGAATAAGTAAAAAAGGATAAAAAGTTGTAAAATACTTCAAAAAAAATCCAAATTGAAAGATTTTTTCATAATTTTAATTAAATTTTACAAAAAAAGTATTTTATAATTTTAGTACAATTTTATACACTATATATATTTTAGGGTTTCTTAATAAAGGGCAAAACGTATTATACTTTACCCTAATTGAGAGAACTTTTTTTTAGGACGGCTTGTGCCTTTTGTTCTTTGGAATTCAATCGTTGTTATTGATTTTCTGTTGTTGATTATGCTTTTTCGCTACGTCAGATTGGTATTAGAACCTGACAATTTCTTGCGAAGATGTCAGTCAATCAAGGTATAGATGACGGTTGTGTTCTTGACGGTGTTCAAGATGCAGGAATCCAAAGAGCCAATCAATGGGTTCCTAGGGCAGAGTTCAATACTTTAGATCAAAGAGTCCAACACTTATAACAGCGTTTTGAATCGATGAATATTAGTGGTAATAGGCCTAAGTAAGAGATAGGTATGTTAATCCAATTAACAGACCCATAGCTATTAATAAGGTTGCGCAGATCTTGGATGATGAATCTGCTGAAGAGGATGAATTTATGTATGGAGACGAGGTGGTAATGTAGGGTATCAAAAGAACTACTATGGGTATGATCAAGGAGATGAGGGTGATTACCGTTTGAAAGTTAATATTCCATATTTTAATGGTAGTCTTAACATTGAGGAGTTCTCAGATTGGTTAGTAAACGTTGATAGGTTCTTCGACTATATGGAGATACCAGAAGATCATCGGGTTAGATTGGTGGCTTACAAATTGAAGGGTGGAGCTTCTGCCTAGTGGGAGAGGTTGCAAACCAGGACACAGAGAGAAGGGAGACATCCGGTAAGAACATGGTTCCATATGAAACAACTACTACAACGCGATTTCTTACCTCCAGATTATGAGCAGATACTATTTCAGCAGTATCAACAGTGTCATCAAGGGCCAATATCTGTTCATGAGTACACCGCGGAATTTATGAGGTTGGCGAAACAGAATGACTTGAGAAAGAGTGAGGGTCAACAGGTTGCACGATATGTGGACGGGTTAAAGTTGCAAATAAAGGATAAAATAGGAGTTGCGGTCCTAAGGAATTTAAATGAGGCAAAAAAATATGGCTCTTCGAGCCAAGTTAATGTTGTAGGAGCAGAGCACTAGATATGCAAGTAGAAGGAGAGGATTTATGAGTGATATTGCTAGTGTCAGTAAGGTGAGGGTTGAAAAGAATAAAAATGTGTTGAGTAAATTTGGCAAAGATAACGCCAAAAGGGATGAAAGGGCTGAAGGGAAGAGGCCTATGGAGTCTAAAGGAGTTCAGAAACAGACTAACCCATATGCCAGACCAATTTTGGGTAAGTGCTATTGTTGTAATCAGCCTGGTCATAGATTTAATGAGTATCCTAGTAGAAAAAGTGTTCATATTGTAGATAGAGATGATAAAGAAGAGTTGTGAGCCTGATGGAGAGGATTAATATGATGATGAGGAGGATGGTAAAAGGGAGCCAGCTTATGTGATTAGGCGGATGATGTTAGCACCAAAACATGAGGCAAATACCCAACGACACCAGTTGTTCCATACTAGGTGCACAATTGGGGGAAGGTGTTTAACTTGATTGTAGACAGTGAGAGTTGTGAAAACATCATCGGGAAAGAAGTTGTTAAATAGTTACAGTTGCCTGTCGAAAAACATCCATACCCATACACTATTGGGTGAATTAAGGTGGCCGAGAAGATTAAGGTGAGGGAGAGGTGCAAGGTGTCATTTTCTATAGGAAAGTATCAAGATGAAATCTTTTATGATATTGTTGACATGGATGCATGTCATCTACTATTCGAGAGACCTTGGCAGTTTGATATGAACGCCCAACATACAGGTAAAGAAAATGTTTATAAGTTAGAAAAGGAAGGAGTGAAGTATACCTTGTTACCTCTGAAATTAAAGGGTTGCTTTAGAGTCCGCAGGATAGAGGGATGCTCTTTCTTGACTATTTCCTAGTTAGAGAAGAAGATGGTTGAGGATCTAAAAGTGTCAAAGGTGGCTCAAGCTCTCATTGTTAAGAATATGATAGTTAGGGATGAAAATATGAGTGAAGAGGTCCTTAAAGTGGTTAAGGGAGTATTGGAAGAGTATAGAGATGTGGTTCCTGATGACCTACCTAAGGGACTACCGCCCTTGAGGGATATTCAACATTAAATAGACTTGGTACTTAGAGCAAATCTTCCAAATTTACCACACTATAGGATGAGTCCTAAGGAAACTAAGATCCTACAAGAGAAGATGCAAGAGTTGTTGGACAAGGTGTTCATTCGAGATAACATGAGTTCTTATACTGCACTAGCTCTATTGACACCTAAGAAAGATGAGAGTTAGAAAATGTGTGTTGATAGTAGGGCCATTAACAAGAGTATGGACAAAAGGTCAATTTTGTTAGTGTCACCGAATTTTCTCCTCGCAATTTCCGACGGTATTGCAACCGTAATTATTATGGCAGTTTAGTCTTGTCAGCTCGTGTCTTTGGGCCTCAAATGTCATTACTTGTTGACTTCCTTTGCGTCACTGTGAATTCCTAGCGAAAAGTTTCATGGAGATTTAAGAACTTAATTAGTGTTGTACAAAATAATTAGTATTAAAGGAGATTAAGAGGCAATGGAAGTCCTATGATTAAGTTATCAAAGGGATCTTGAGATACATCAACTAAACTATAGATTTAAGAGTAATGTTTAAAAAAGGTACAGTAAATTATTTGATTGGCTTCATTAATAGTGATTGGGTAGGATTACCTTTAAATATGAGAAGTACATCTAGTTTTGTGTTTTCCTTTGAATTAGGTGTCTTCCAAGAAATAGAATATCGTGGCTTAGTCAGCAGCCAAGGCTAAATACATTATAATAAGCTCAGTAGTTAATCATGCAATTTATATCAGGAAAGTCTATACTAATCTCAAGTTCAAGCAAACAGAACCAACTCTCATCTTCTATGATAACCAATCTATCATTGTTATCTCCAAAAATCTTGTGTAGCATAAGAGGACAAAAAGCTTTAATGTCAAACTACATTTTGTGAGGGAGGCACAGGAAGCTGGTGAAATCAAGTTGGTATACTGTAGAACTAAAGACAAGTTAGCTGACATTCTAACAAAAAATCTACCAAGATCAAGATTCAAAGATTTAAGGACTAACATTAATCTATAAAATAGAAGCACCATAGAGGAGTGAAGGTCTAGTGGTGCTCCTCTTTTGTAGAACCAAAGAAAGGTTAGAAGTAAGCATGTACAAAATGGTTGCAAATTGACTTTTGAAAGTTAATTGAGTTAGCTACTTTTGCAACAGCCTTTACTAGCCTTCATCAACAAGCAATCATACTCCTATCAAGCTCCAAAGACTTTATTTTGAAATTTAAAAGTGTATTAGTAAAAATTTCAAAGGTTATTATGAATAATCATTTGTAATTTGAATTTTAAGTTGCATTTGTTGAGAAATTAACATATATAGCAATTTTAAACTTTATATTTTGAAAATCCTCCCATATAATAAGGATTAGTGTTAACAAAATGATGTTGCTGACTGCCATTTCAAATTTCATTGTTTTCCTTGTGTCATTTTGATTTAGCCATTAAAAAGCTTGTTTCATCAACAAGTTATTGATTCCTACATGCTAGAAAAATAAAATCATAAACCAAGTACTAGTAAATATTAAACCTAATAGTCTAGGACCAATTGATAAGATGCATGCCAACATGGGGATCATTAAGATGCTGAATAACCAAAATTATGGTGCATAGAAAGCTTCCATGGAGCCATTCATCCAAGGACACTAGAGAACACTAGAGAATATCGTAACATTGAAGAAATGAACATTAAAATCAAAAAAATGATATTTGCTATCAAGACAACAATAGAGGAAGATGTATTGAAGCATATCAGGCATGCTATGGCAATTAAAGTTACTTGGGATACTCTAGCTTCATGTTTTGTTAAAAAAATTGATATGCGGCTTCAACTTTTAGAGAATAAGCTAATGTTTATCAGCCAATGTGATATAACTATTAGCGAATTCTTAAAAACAAGTACATTAATTTGCCATGAAATTTCAAAGCTAGATTTTACGTTTAAAATAAGTGAAGCTAAAATGATAAGAACTAACATTCATGGTTTACACCTAGCATACAAGGGATTTATCACTGTAGTCCAAGGTTGGCTTACCTAACCTTGAATTGAGGAATTAGAAAATTTGCTTATCAATTGAGAAACTATGACAAAATAAATAGTTGGAGTCTCAATAAAAGGTGGAGAAGAGGCTTTATTTACTGGCCAAAGAAAAGGTCATTTCAAAGCCAATAATTTTATAAATCAAAAAATGATGAGGAAGAAAAATCTGAAAGGCCACTAGGCAGGAGTTCCCAGCCAAAGGGAGCTCAACTGCTTCCAAATCAAAATTAGTGATGAAATGAAGATCCAAATATGTGTAATAGTGAGTGCTACAATTATAGGAAGAGATGACATTATGCAAGAGATTACTAATCCAAGAAGAAAACTGTGCAATAGATTATTGCAACCTCCAATGGTGATCATGAGGGATCTTAGAACGAAGATGAGTGCAATTTGAAAGTATTGCTAATGGTAATGGAAAGGGCTAAAGATTCTTCAAATGATGGAAGCGAGTGCAGCCACTAAGAAGAAGAATCGATTGCCTTGAATGCCATAATGGAGAAGGAAGTTGGAGAACACACAGTCAGCACCAAACTCCAGCAAGGTTGACTATAGTAAGAATTGGATCTTTGACTCTGGATACTCAAACCACATGACCAATAATAAACAAAAGTTACATGAGCTATCAAAGTGTAAGGAAGGAGGTTATTGGTGACTGCAAATAATTTAGTGTTGCTAATCACTTATTTTGGCAAAATAAGGATCAAATTATGCCATGGATCCAATGAAGTCTAATTGTAGCACATATATCATGTTTCGGGCATAAGAAAAAATTATGTTTGTAAACCAAATCACTGCTCTAGAAAATTTCGTTGTGTTCAACCCAAGTGAGGTTAAGGCTTACAAAAATTTAAAGGTGATTGGCACACCATTCTAAGAGTGAAAGAAGCAAGATTCTACGTATATGATGTTTGTTGAATCAATATACATAGAAAATGAAACATTTGATCTCTAGCAGGCGCGATTGAGACATATGAGTCAATATTGAAAGGTGCATTATGTCACGGCCCATCCAATTGATGAGGGCCTAGCCCAAATAATGGCCCAAGAGCTAGCCCAAATGATGGCCCAGAAGCTAGCCCACTTATCACCTTCTGCATAAGCGCTTAGGTAAGCGCTTCACTTATGTAAGCGCTTAGGTAAGCGCCTCCACTATATAAGCGCTTAGGTAAGCGCCCCGCTTAGGTAAGCGCTTAGGTATTCTCTTTTGTAAATATCTTAGATATTTTAGATCTAGAGAAATTATAGCCACACATCAAGGAGGTGGAACTACTATAAATACCCCCACTCCTCTCATTTGTAAATCACCTCTTCATTCATTCAATACAAGTTCACTTGCAAAGCTCTTGTGCTCTCTCTCTCTCTCTAGCTCTCTCAAGTTCTTCTTGTTCGGTTACTTGCCTCCCACAAGTCTTCCGCTGGTTCGTTCGAACAATTCAAGGCTTACTTAGCATCTTCTCTCGCAAGATCGACTAAGTGCCGCACGGGTTAGCACGTCCGAAGCACGTCCAAGCCTAACTCCGTGACAGGTGGTATCAGAGCCAGGTTATCCTAGTCCCTACTCTGTTCTTGTTTGAGTTGCGAATATGGCAGGTGAAGAAGGATTTGTTGAGACTGTTTTTTTTTGAGGAGCAACCAATGGAGCAAGAAGCTCGTGGACGTGAGGAGCAACGTGCTCCAGCCAAACGTGGCAAGTCCAAGGTTCCAGCCAAGGAGACCTTAGACTCACGTGTTGGTACCCTAGAGAGGAGTGTCCTCGACATAAACTCTCTTGTGGGGGATCTCAGTGATCAAGTTGATAACTTGGTCCATGATAAATGCGGAGGTCACTCAGGCTGCCAAACTCATGATCAATCAAGGTATGTCTAAACTTCATGAGTTTGTTGAAGGAGAGATTCATGCCCTTCGTAGGGAGATGGAGTCTTTTCGTCGAAACAGCTCACTTGCTAGTACGGCTGCCACTGCTAGCACTTCCACTGCGGTACATGGCTTGAAGGTCCCAAAACCTGCCATGTACAACGGCACAAGGAACGCCACTACCGTGGAGAACTTCTTGTTCAGCCTGGAGCAATACTTCGAGGCCGTGGGGGTTGTCGACGATCTGGCCAGGATAGGCAACGCCCCAATCTTTCTAAGAGATACCGCCCAACTCTGGTGGAGAAGGAAGCACTCTGAACGGGAGAAAGGCTTATGCAGCATCGACACTCGGGAACAATTCAAGGCTGAAGTACGTAGGTACTTCGTCCCTCACAATGCAGACGGTGAGGCGAGAAGGAAGTTGCGTCACCTTTGTCAGACAGGTAGTATTTCTGACTACATCAAAGAATTTACTACCCTCATGCTTGAAATCGAAATGTCTGATAGGGAACTACTCTTCTACTTTAAAGACGGCTTGAAGGACTGGGCAAGAGTCGAGTTGGAGAGGCGTAATGTGCAGACCCTAGATGCTGCCATTGCCGCTGCGGAAACCTTCGTCGACTACTTTGGTCACTCCGAGAGTAAGAAGCCGAACTCTGGCAAAAGTGGGGGAGAGAAGGTCAGGCAAAAGAGGCAGGATTCTGGTCGCCACGAGGGTGGACAACAAAGGCCCTCAAATGACCGTCCCAAGCATGAGAAGAAGTCTGGAGGTAAACACAACTCGACTAACCCTCCTAAACCTTGTTTTATTTGTGATGGACCACACTGGGTGAAGGACTGCCCCAAATGCAAAGCCATGAATGCGATGATGGCGGCACTCGATCCAGAAAAGGCCGACGAAGAAGCCCAAGCGGACATGGGATCTATCCAACAATTGGGTAATCTCTCAAAGCGTTCCTCCCCAACAGTCGCCAAGGAGAAGGGACTGTTGTATACTGACCTTGCCATCGAGGGCAAATCAGCTAGTGCGATGCTGGATACGGGGGCAACGCACAATTTCATGGATGTTGAAGAGGCCAAACGTCTAGGCCTCAAACTGACGAAGGGAAGCGGCACCATCAAATCGGTAAACTCGGGAGCAAAGCCTATCCAAGGCATGGCACACGGAGTTGCTGTCCAAATCAGCGAATGGACGGGTAAGTTAGACTTTACCGTTGTTCCCATGGATGATTTTAAAGTGGTGCTAGGTCTTGCATTCTTTTGCGGAGCATTGGCTTTCCCTGTTCCTGCTACACGTTCTCTTGTGGTTATCGACAACCATAAGATCCGCGTAGTCCCCTTGAAGCGTAAGGAGAGATCTCAACCATCGATGATCTCGTCCTTGCAATTCAAGCGGGGTCTCAAGTCGGGTCCTGGCTACGTTGCTACCATAAGAGAACTAAAAGATGGGGAAGACGTAGCAACACCAACTCCTGTCTTGCCGCAACCAGTTCAGGCCATCCTCAACAAGTTCAAGGATGTCATGCCTTCCGAGCTGCCCAAGAAGCTTCCACCAAAGCGAGATGTGGATCACCACATTGAGCTAGAAGTCGGTGCCAAACCCCCTGCCATGGCTCCTTACCGTATTGCACCTCCGGAGCTCACTGAATTGAGGAAACAGCTCCACGACTTGATCGACTCGGGCTACGTTCGACCATTGAAAGCCCCATTCGGTGCCCCAGTCCTCTTCCAGAAGAAGAAGGACGGATCCCTACGGATGTGTATTGACTACCGAGCATTGAACAAGGTTACTATCAAGAACAAGTATCCCATACCCTTGATAGCTGACCTTTTCGACCAACTCGGAAAGGCGAGATACTTCACCAAGCTGGATTTGCGATCGGGATACTACCAGGTTCGCATAGCACAAGGTGATGAACCAAAGACGACCTGTGTAACACGCTACGGAGCGTTTGAGTTCTTGGTCATGCCCTTTGGTCTCACCAACGCACCAGCCACCTTTTGCACACTCATGAACCAGGTACTACATCCTTTCCTGGACAAATTCGTGGTAGTTTATTTGGATGACATTGTTGTATACAGTAAAAACACTTGAGGAGCATGTAGAGCACCTCAAGCAAGTCTTCCAAGCTCTACGGGTAAACGAATTGTTCGTTAAGAAGGAGAAGTGCTCGTTTGCCAAGTAAGAGGTGGACTTCCTTGGTCATCGAATCAAGGATGGTAGATTGCTGATGGATCCAGCAAAGGTGCAAGCCATCCAACAATGGGAGCCACCAACCAAGGTCCCGGAATTGCGATCTTTCCTAGGACTTGTCAACTACTATCGTCGGTTCATCAAGGGATACTCTGCCGTAGCCGCTCCCTTGACCGACTTGCTGAAGAAAAACTGCACTTGGCATTGGACGGAAGAATGCCAAGCTTCCTTTGAGAGATTGAAGCAAGCAATCTCCGAAGAACCCGTTATGGCACTACCGGACTACGAAAAGCCTTTCGAAGTCCACACTGACGCATCCGACTTCACCATTGGAGGAGTCTTGATGCAGGATAGGCACCCCATTGCCTATGAAAGCCGCAAGCTCAACGACACGGAGAGACGGTATACCATCCAGGACAAGGAGATGACTGCCGTCATCCACTGCTTGCGCACCTGGAGACACTATCTCCTCGGAAGTGAGTTTGTAATTATGACTGACAATGTTGCTACAAGCTACTTTCAGACACAAAAGAAACTCAACCCCAAGCAAGCTCGTTGGCAAGACTTCCTGGAAGAATTCAACTACACACTGCAATACAAGCCGGGCCAAGCCAACGTAGTTGCTGATGCGTTGAGTCGGAAGGCGAAACTAGCAGCTCTTGCTACTAGTACTCCTACGAACAACCTCCTTGAACGGATCAAGGAAGGTACTGGACAAGACAAACTGGCTAACAATCTGCTAAGGTTGGCTAGTGAGGGGAAGACTCGTCGATTTTGGGTGAACAATGGAGTCTTGACAACGGTAGGGAACCGCGTCTTCGTGCCAAAGTGGGGCAACTTGCGGAAGGAGATCCTCAAGGAATGCCACGATTCACTATGGGCTGGTCACCCAGGTATAGCACGAACCCTTGCTCTTGTCCAACAACATTACATTACTTCTGGCCGCATATGCATGCAGATGTTGAGGCCTATGTGCGAACTTGCTTGGTTTGCCAACAAGACAAGGTAGAACAGCAGTCACCAGCCGGTCTACTTGAGCCACTACCCACTCCCGAAAGGCCTTGGGAAAGTGTCTCGATGGATTTTATTGTGGCTCTACCAAAGTCTGAAGGGTGCGGAAGCATCATGGTGGTAGTTGATCGGTTTAGCAAGTATGGCACCTTCATTCCAGCTCCTGCTGATTGCAAGGTGGACGAAGCTGCTCGCTTTTGTTCTTTAAGAACGTGGTAAAAGCTATGGGGAGTGCCAAAGAGCATCATCAGTGACAGAGACCCCCGCTTTACAGGTAAATTCTGGCGCGAGCTGTTTAAGTTGCTGGGAACCGAGCTAAACTTTTCAACAAGCTTCCATCCTCAAACCGATGGGCAAACTGAGCGAATCAATGCCTTGCTCGAGCAATATTTGAGGCACTATGTCAGTGCTCACCAACGAGATTGGGCAAAGCTACTCGATGCTGCCCAATTCTCATATAACCTTCAGAGGAGCGAGACCACAACCAAAAGCCCGTTCGAGATTGTCATGGAACAACAACCGCTCACACCAAGTGCTATTACCTCCCCCTACACTGGCAACAACCCGTCTGCCTTTAAGTTTGCAAAGGAATGGCATGAGGAAGCGGACATAACGAGGGCTTGCCTCGACAAAGCGGCCAAGAAGATGAAGAGATGGGCTGATATGAAACGACGCCCAAAAGAATACAATGCGGGAGACATGGTGATGGTGAAATTGCTACCCAACCAATTCAAGTCTCTACGCAAGGTACATAAGGGCTTGGTACGGAAGTACGAAGGACCATTCCCCATCATCAAGCGTGTGGGAAAGGCCGCCTATCAAGTCCAACTCCCTCCAAAGTTAAAGATCCACAACGTTTTTCATGTAAGTCTTCTAAAGCCTTTCCATGGAGACGAAGAGGATCAAAGCCGAAACGAGTCAAAACGCGCACCAACAGCTGTGGTCACCGAATTCAATAAGGAGGTGGAATGCATCCTTGCTGATCGAGTGATCCGGAGAAGGGGAGTTCCCAACTATACCGAGTACTTAGTCAAATGGAAGGCTCTGCCAGACCACGAGGCTAGTTGGGAACGAGAAGACCAGCTTTGGCAATTTGCCGATCACATCCGGCAATTTAAGGCTGAAAATGCGACGAGGACGTCGCAGGATTAAGTGGGGGAGGATGTCACGGCCCATCCAATTGATGAGGGCCTAGCCCAAATAATGGCCCAAGAGCTAGCCCAAATGATGGCCCAGAAGCTAGCCCACTTATCACCTTCTGCATAAGCGCTTAGGTAAGCGCTTCACTTATGTAAGCGCTTAGGTAAGCGCCTCCATTATGTAAGCGCTTAGGTAAGCGCCCCGCTTAGGTAAGCGCTTAGGTATTTTCTTTTGTAAATATCTTAGATATTTTAGATCTAGAGAAATTATAGCCACACATCAAGGAGGTGGAACTACTATAAATACCCCCACTCCTCTCATTTGTAAATTACCTCTTCATTCATTCAATACAAGTTCACTTGCAAAGCTCTTGTGCTCTCTCTCTCTCTCTAGCTCTCTCAAGTTCTTCTTGTTCGGTTACTTGCCTCCCACAAGTCTTCCGCTGGTTCGTTCGAACAATTCAAGACTTACTTAGCATCTTCTCTCGCAAGATCGACTAAGTGCCGCACGGGTTAGCACGTCCGAAGTACGTCCAAGCCTAACTCCGTGACAATTAGCTACCATACGAGGAGTCAAAATTTAAAGCTTCACAACCATTTGAATTTATTCACTTAGATATATTTGGTCCAGTGAAACGTCCATCTTTTAGTGGTGCTTGAGTGATCTTTATGAAAAAAAAATTGAAGCATTAAATAAATTCAAAGAATTTAAAGAAAAAGTGAAAAAGAAAGTAGGAAAAAAAAATGCAATGCCTGTACATAGACAATGAGAGAGAGTATACGTCAAGGTTGTTCGTAGTGTATCCGAACGAGTGTAAGATATTGAGACAATTGATGTGTCCCAAAACACCACAGCAGGGAGAGTACAAGTCAAGGTTGTTCATAAAGCATCTGAATGAGTGTAAGATACTGAGACAATTGATGTGTCCCAACACGCCACAAGAGGGAGACTACACGTCAAGGTTGTTCATAGAGTATCTGAATGAATGTCAGTTACGGAGACAACTGACGTGCCCCAACACACCACACCAAAATTTGTGACCGAAAGGAATAATAAACATCTGACAAAAGTATGCAAGAGAATACTACATGCTAAGAACATGCCAAGAAGATTTACGCTTGAATGCATGAGAATTGTAGCTCACGTGATCAATTGGTTGCCTCAAGCAAAGCTAGGATTCATCTCTTCCTTCGAGAAGCTCTAGGAGATGAAACCCACAGTGAGTTACTTATTTGTATTTAGCCTGGTCACCTTCGTAGCAAGTTTGATAAGAAAGCAGATTGATGCATCTTTGTGAGTTATGATAGCAAAACGAATGGTTTGATATGTTGTGATCCTACAACCAATCGAATTTATGTGTCTTGCAACATGGTATGGATGAAACATCATCTTGGTGGTCACCTCCTTAGGTGTTACAACAGAAGAAAAATTGTAAGAGAATGATGATGACAAGTACGTGTCGAACACAGACACGTGTATGACAAAAAAAAATTCAAAAGAAAAAGAGGACACTGGTGTTAATGCAAGAACAATGCATGTCCAACTCGCCATGGACACAACCCAATGAAGTCACTTGTCCCAAACAACCTCCATAAACAATGACGTTCTTTTCTCCATTTTCTAATGTCCCCTGTTGGCCGTGTCCATCAACAAACTGAAATCAAGGAAAAAAGCTCCATACAAATCAATGAGGCACAGGATGAGAGACAAAAATTGGAAACATGAGAGGCAGAAACAATGTTCAAGGCGGTAGCTAGTTTTTAATATGAATAAGAGGTAGAAAGAAATCCAGAATGTAAAGCGACTAGGTTTCCTTGAACAGTTGAAGCAAAAGGACATAATAAAATGGGACATCAACGGTGAAGTTTTGGATGCTAAAGAATGGGATCATAGGTTTGTCGCGGAATTGGGCCAAATTTAAAGTCCTTCCATGAGCCACCTCGGCCGTCAGTTATCATTCCTTCTTGATGGCTTGGCCCCCTTTCTTTTTATTTTTGCTTATGGCCAACCAATGGGCTTGGGTCATGTTTTTCATGAATTGATTGGGGTCTCGTAATTAGAAGAATTTATTGTTGATTAAATATAATCAAGGCTAAACATTTTTATCTAATAAAGTAACAAACATTTCATGAAGAAATATATATATATAGCAGTATCCTAGTCATAACTGTGTTCATATTTTTTAATGTAGGTGTGTCACCATATCCATGTCATACTGAATCCATATCCGTACTTCATAAGATGATGACATTGACGAAGAAGTGCTAATTTCCTTGTTTTTATTTGAAATCGACAAAACCCTTCATGAAACTCGGTCATCATCTTCCCAATTTGCATAGGGTAGTTATACATTAGAATGTCCAGCCCCAACAGGCAATTTATGATGCTCTATTTGCGCAACCTTTCACTGATAGTATCCGGACTATATTGATGAAACAATGCAAAGCTCTCCAGTGTATATGCTAGTTAAAGCTCTTGAATTCTATTAAATACTTGGCGTATATGTAAGTCATCTCAGTAGGTATTTTCTTCTAATATGTAGGAAAACATTTTATTAAGTTAGGAATTTCAAATTCCTCTCATTCTGGCGTGCTCTGGAGAGCTTGACATTCATGGATTGATTACATGGCAGTTTAATCTTGTCGGCTCGTGTCCTTGGGCCCCAAATTTCATTACTTGTTGAATTCCTTTACGTCACTGTGAATTCTAGCGAAGAGTTTTATGGAGATTTAAGAGCTTAATTAGTGTTGTACAAAAATAATTAGTATTAAGGGAGATTAAGAGGCAATGGAAGTGGCATAATTAAGTTCTCAAAGTGTGTTGCTTTTGATTGCTTCAAATTTTCGATTGATTATACCAGTTATAATACATAATAGGAGAATACTAGGGCAAAACTAAATAATTCTTCATGTCAAGCTTCATTATTCATGTTAATATAACTGATTTGGCTCTAATTCATGAAAAATGAATTGCGAGGAAAATAACACTAATACTAATACTAATACAACACGAAGGTGGCCTTTGAATCGTCACATTCCTGGGGAATATTGGATTCCCACTTTGAAGAGTAAATGGTTGCTGATGATGTATGCCTAGCTTGGTGGGCTAGATCGAACACTTGCAAGGCAAGCAAAGATCTATGGAGGTTCGGATTGAGAGTCCGGCGTTAGCATATGGAACCTTAAGTGGTCAACGGAGGGAGGGGAGAAGATGAATGAAGAGAGAAAATGGTCCAGGTAATCTCATCGTTTCATTTCTAAACGCCACCCGCCCAAAGTTTTAAATTAGCAAAAGAAATAAAGCAATTATAACATTAAGAAAAGAAGAAATTGAAGATTATCAACTCTAATAAAAGTCTTATTAGGAGTCTTGAAATCCTTTTGAGGCTACCCTTGTACACAATCACAACAGAGTAACATACACACGCATATAGACTTGAAATGTTTTTTTTTCTTTTTTTTGTTTCTCGTCTCTTCTGAGCTGCTCTTGTTCTACCTAATCCTCCTTATAATTTGCAAAGTCGACCTCAAGAGAAACGGCATGAAAAAAGCAATGAATAGGAATTCTGGACTCACAACATCTCGAGGTTGCACGGAAGCAATTGAAGCAGCGTAGGTAAAGCTCATTGAAAGTATGGCAATCAAAACTTCCGTCTGAAAGGGGCAACCAATAACGAGGAGAGATATGACCTGGACAGCTGAAGCATATGCCAATGTATTACTGAAGATGAATGTAGTGTATGAACGCTTGTTAGAACCCAATATGGACATCCCTGCAAAGTGATTGCCGGAGGTATCTTGCCAAACTCCCCCCGGAGGATTCACGCCGGCTTGGAAGGTGACAGCTGCTATTAGCGTGGCTACTACTAGAAGGGTGTTTCGAGCATCGCTCGGAGAGTCTCGTCCAAGCTTAAACCGGTAGTAATCATACCAGTTCTTGGATGGATCTTTGGGTAAGTTGTCGGTCTCAGCCCTCTGACTAGCAGCATCAGTAGCCATATTCACTGGAGCTGAACAAACTTTCAATAATATGCAATTCCAAATTAGAGAAGATTATTGAACAAACTTTCAATAACATGCAATTCCAAAAAGATTGCACAATGCAATTTCATCGGCGGTATCTTGCGCGAAGAACACGGGCTTATAAGAACTCTGACAATCTTCACAATTAACAATTTTTGGTTTTTTTATTTTGTTTTACTTTTCTTTTTGTGTGGGACAGGATGGTGACTATGACTCTTCGTATACCGACGATCATTTCTGAACATGTGAAAATATTTCTAATGGCTACAGCGGGGTTGGTAGTTTAGGTAGGAGAAAATTATTTAGATGACTTGGGAAAAACTTTATTTAAAAAAAAAAAAATCAAATCTGACAATAACCCAAATATCTCTTCGCAGAGGTTCCAAGTAAACTCATGGTTCCAACGACTACAGCCGTCAATTGAAAAGAGCAAGTCAAAGTATGCAGGCCAATGAGACGCACAAGTGATAGGAATACGGACAAAAGGTCGACTCATCAAGACCCAACTCAGATTAAACTGGAAGAACAGTGGATTAAACCGTGAAAATGCAATCACTGATTTTCAATTTTTTTTTGTTTTTTTCCCGAGAAAATTATAGATTTAGTTCAGGCTTTTTGTTTGTCAAATTAATGTCAACCATCCACCATTTTTGACTTTATGTATTTCCTTGTAACAACGGCATGCCGAGTCACCAGCCCGACTGGGATCGATCGGGCTAGCAGGTCCAATCACAACTTGTTTCCACTCAAATCCAAAAGCAGAATCACCCATGTCTTCTTTTTTTTTTTTTTAAATTTCCCCATTGTTAGCATGACTCCCAACATCACGGGCTTTCCCCCCGCCTTCATTTTCCCAAAGCTCGAATTGTGTCAAGCTGCTTCCCCTCGCAGTATCAACCTCTAAATTCCACTAAGAGTCTAAACTTTACTGTAACGGGATATTAATACAAGTTTATAATTTAATAAAATAGAAGTGGAAGAACTCGAAGCTCATAAAAATAAAATTTGTTTTCCCTAGCGGAGTCAATTGCCTCTCTTTAACCCTTCTGTTTTCCTGCCAAGAAAAAGAAAAACAAAGCATATGGATCTGTGATGTGTCCATCTGATTTTAAGAAACTGATTTTGTTGTTTACATCCAACATGCCAACAAACCTTAGAAAAAAAAAAATGTGTTTGTACATGCATATGAAAAAGTAAAAAGTGCAAAATAGAAAGCTATAAAGGATAACAATCCTCATGCAATACAAAAACTTGCATTCAGACCAGCAAACAAAATAATTATCTTTTGTTTTTTGTTTTTTTTTTTTTTTTTTTTTTGGCAAAAGTATATCTGATCGATTTTTGTTGGCAACAAGCATCTTGACACAATCCTGCTCTGTCGAATGTAGGTCGATTTCTTTAGCCCAGATGTCTGACATATTTGTAAATGTTCCCCCGTCGGGGTAAAATCAAACACTGTATTAAATCCCACAACCAACAAATCCTAAATTAGAGAAATATGCATGAGGTGCAAAAAATTGTGTAGTTTTTTGCCAGTAATGAACATAAGCCCTGCCGTCTGAGTAATTCCCAGAAGTTCTGTTAATTTCCAGTAATTCATGAATGGCAGTCGCATCTTACAAAAATCGAAGACAACATGTCTTTGAAGTTTTAGCCAAACAACTCTCAATACAAAAATCATAGACTTTAAGGCCAAAAGCCTTAGATCAGCCACAAATTGGTGTCCTTTCATCAACCATGTGAATCCCAAGCACCTTTCATTACTAATAATCTTTTTTCATTTGCCTTTAGAGATGTCCAGACAGATTATTGGGTTAGGTTCAAGTCATGTCACCTTAGCTTCAGATTGTTTCAAAAGTCAGGTTGTTTTCGAGCCAAGATACATTTGAGTCATTTCGGTTGGTTGACCCATTATTTCAAGGAAAAAAAAAAACTGATTATTTTCTTTCTGTTGCATCCTTAATACATTGTTCCTATAAAATTCAAAAACGGTTCAGAACGCTTAATTATA
The DNA here is from genome assembly GCA_037897445.1 of Ceriops zippeliana. Lineage (NCBI taxonomy): Eukaryota > Viridiplantae > Streptophyta > Magnoliopsida > Malpighiales > Rhizophoraceae > Ceriops > Ceriops zippeliana. The sequence continues at coordinate 2,246,091 of JBAPLH010000107.1, read as the reverse complement.
TGGGTGGAGGACAAGTAAAACTGACTGAGCAAGTTGGAAGCTGTATAAGCCTTTCTGTGGTAAAAAATATTTACCTCACATAATCCCGTTGACCAGTGCAAGAAGGATGTAAACAGATTCTAAGACAATTTCAAAAAAGAATTCAAACAATGACAGGTTCATAACAACAGCAACATATTTCAGCGGATCTTTCTAGTTGTCCACCCTGTTTTTGCCATTGAATGTAACAAGTCTGCAACAAATGACCCAAAGGGTCATCCACACAGCCTGACCCAACCCAAAATTTTTCTGGTCATTCGAGTTATTTTCGGTTCAGTGTATTTTCTTGACGGGCTTAGGTCGGGTCAAAATTTAACATCCTTACTATTGCCACTGTAACAATATTGGTTGTGATTGGATCAAAAAAGCCAAGCAATTCCTTTTTGGCGCTGACATCTAAGAAGTTGTGGGCACTCCTGTGTCACTGAGGTTGACTAATGTCCACCTGGGCAACCCCCATCACCACATGTCCACTGAGTTACACGGCATGCTGTCCTACAGTGGTTTCAACCTTTTGCTTATCAGTTATCACTGACACTATAAAATCTAAAGAATCAGTTAAAATTAACTACTTACTTCCGCGGATTAGTACTGTTAAAATAAGGTTGTTGCACCTTGGGTAGCAAAAATAGTTCTATATGACGGAATCTCACGTAGGATAATATCTAATAATATGGTTTTTTGAAGAGAATGTAATGGCCTGTAATAGTTGGTATCAGAGTTGATCTGATCCAACTCTGCTGTCAAATGCTCTAACGGAAGTAGGTAGACGATCTCTGGACTGGATAGTGAATAAAAAAAAAGAAAATTTTGAGTTTTATAAATGTGAAAATAATGGTCCTATGACACCTGCACTGCACTCTGCAGGAGAGAAGCCTTTAGAAGTGAATAGCATCATGAGTTATTAACACAACACGGGGGAGTAGGCAGGGGCTGCATTTTGGGAGAAGGTAGTGCCCCGTAACACGGAGAGAGGTCTTTCTAAGTGAGTAGGAGTCCAACAGCATCACGAGTTATTAACACAACACACAACACGGGGGAGTAGGCAGGGGCTGCATTTTGGGAGAAGGTAGTGCCCCGTAACACGGAGAGAGGTCTTTCTAAGTGAGTAGGAGTCCAACAGCATCACGAGTTATTAACACAACACATCGTTGTTTTTCGCACGATCCATTGGTTTCATTAGTTTCAGACGCATTATCTTCATAAATTAGGTGAGACACACTGCTTGTTGTGAACTGCTAGTCTCCTACAACCTCATCTACTCCTAAAGGAGCTGAAATTGGTCATCGAAACGACAGAGCAACAACTCATTCGAGAAAATGGAAGCATAGTTGATCGCCATAGCCATCGCATCATTAGTCTTTCCTGTCGGATTGAAATGCGAAAATAGTCCTCACGGATTGTACCACTTTGATGCCAAATGATATTAACCTTTAGGCAGTCATTCACTAGCTACTGAGATTGGAGAACCCTGAGTCCATGTAAGACTCCGTTGGAATCCCATGCTTACGTAGGACTCAAGTCTCATACCTTGCAACTAGGTTCATAACAATTCTCAAACAAATGGACACAATGAGAGGCTTAATAGATGCGGGGAGACATACATTCGTTGCCCAGAGGCCGTGTCTTACAACCTTCCACGCTTCTTTGCGAATGACTCCTTTCACTGCTTTATGTGGTTATTCTCCTCCTAAGTGCTGTGAACTTACCTTAGACCAGACAAGGGTTACCAAAGTGGAGTCTTGGTTAAAGGAGGGAGGTTATAAACAACCTCTTGAAAGAGCAGCTCCCCTTAAGGCCCGACATCATATGGAGCTCTTTGTAGACCAGCATGGAATCGAAAGAACTTTTGAGGTAGGAGATTATGTGTATTTCAAGCTGCGACTCTACGTAAAAATATCCAGCTAACCTTGAAGTACTATGTTCCTTTTCCAATGGAAGCAAGAGAGGGTTCTCTAGCTCACAGATTGAAGTTGCCCCCTAGTTCTGCTATCAATCCACTGTTCCCTGTATCAATGTTTAAGTGTTCTCTCAGCAATGCAAGGTAGTTGACGCCTCAATTGCTCCTGAGCAGCCTACTAATCGTAGAGATAGTGGCGGATTTAGAGGGTGTCACATGAGAATATTGGAGCTCTCTAGCAGCTCAGTTATTGAATTCCTATCCCTTATTTGCATCCTATTGTCTTTTTAGGAGGGAAATTTGTTATGTTCATGAATAATTAGGTTAGCATTGAATCAAGTTGGTTAATAGTTTGCTGGGGATAAGTTATGCTTAAGCAAAGAAAGGAAAAGAGATAGAAAGCATGGACTCTCATATTCTTTACAATGGAAAGGTATTAAGTAAAAAAAAAAATGAAGAAGAAAGGCATTAAGTAAAATACAAATTCATTCTCTCTTACTTTCTATATCTCTCTCTCCCCACCCCACCCCCTTCTTTCTTTTAGATCCTTCTGTAATTTCTAGTCTCATCCCACTCTATTTGCCTTAATTCATAAAACACTTGGTTGATTGTAGCTCGAATTCCTCTATTTCAATATCAGGGACATCCACCATTTCCCAGTTGCAAACATGAGCAGGGATGCAGTATTTGCCCGATACGAGATCAAGAGTGTGCCATATCAGTCAACATACCAAGATTAATAAGCTTTCCGAGTTGGGTTTAACGCAAGAGAGAAGTAAGATTCGATATGTAAAACGAGTTAAGAGGCCCATGGGCTGGTCCGGCACGACTTGATATGAGTTGGTCTGTGATTTAGGCATGGCATGGTTCATTATGAGCTCGTTTTTATTATATTATTAAATATTAATATAATATTTTAAAAGATTTTATTATGTGATTAGATTAAGAAGATTATAGCGACAAAAATTTATAGGTTAATTGGTATAGTGTAAATATAATTGAATTATTAAAAATATATATAATAATTATTATCAATTAAAGACAAAAACAATAATTAATCCAAGTGATTTTACAAAGCTGAGACCACGAACTAATAAATGTAAAAAAGAGAAAGAGGGTTAAGATTTTGGGGTTTCTAAGTCATAAACTTATAGAGTTAGTAAGAGGAAATAAAAGATGTCCATCTAATAATAATTGAGAGTGATTCAAATATGTTTATTGTATGACTTAATAGGATTGATGGAAGACCCCAAAAATTGACGTTGCGAGATTCAACGAAGAGAAAATCAGAAAAAAAATTGAGGAACCGTTCTATGGTTGGATATGGTTGTACTGAAAAATTGGGCAGAAAGTGAACCGGCCAATGAACCAGAAAATTGGTCTGTTCAACCATAAAGCGATGAACCGAAGCCTTTGTTTCTTTTTTTTTTTTGGGGGGGGGTGTGTTTGGTCACTTGGGCAGTTGGTGATGTGGTGCCTCCACAATCTTTGATTAAATCAGTTAAGACATAACAAAGCAGAAGAAAATAGATTTTATTCTCGAATAAGTTCTTAGATTTCCCTTCATAGTTGGTCAATAGTTGATTTCTTCCGTTTTAGTAACTTACCCTCCTGATTAAGAAAGGAAACTATCCCTATCTATCTATATATATATATACACGCAGGCAAGTTCATTACAATGTGACGATCATCATCAGTACATCAAGAGAGAGTGACTTCTGGTTTTGAAACAGTTTGTGTTTTTTTTTTTTTTCTCTGTCTCCTTTTTGGTTGTTGGTTGTGATGGCTTCTGGCCTTACACTTCTTTTTCTTGAAGAAACAAGCAAGAAAAATTGTGAAGACAAATCGGAAGGGAAATCGGCAAAGCTGGTTAAGGATGAGGAGAGAAAAGTAGGAGAGAAAGCTTGCTTGGCCACCATGTCTATGAAGAACAACCAAGAGGGTGTCCTGGGAACTAGTAACATTATTCCTCTTCACTATCCGAATTACACCAAGGAAGATTACAACGACATGTCGGAGGAGATGCTCGACCAGCTGCTTGCGCAGTACGGTTTGTTTCCGGGCGGTAACTTGGCTTACAAGAGAAAGTTTGCAATTGATGCCTTTGTTTGGCCTGATTCTGGTTCTTCTAAATGACATTGCCCTTTCTTATTCTCATATCCTCCATTGAAGACGAAGTAGAAGAAGACAAATTGAGCATACAATTTTGTTATACCATATTAGTTTGATATGTTAGCTTTATTTTATAGTTTACTTTCAATCCATGTGACCAGTGACATTTTAAGTCAACTTGGCCATATTTACAAAGCTACATCCGCTACTTATGTGACCCCCTCCCGCTCCCTCTCTTTGTAACGCCATAACCAGTTGACAAAATAGAGAAGAGATATTGTTTAATAATATCAGTGCAATAACTCGAGGGCATATAAATAAATAAATAATGATGAACCTTGCAAATTCATAGAGTGTCGTGTTGAGATGGACCCTGGCGAGATACTTGCAAGACAAGTAAGTGTGCCGTGAAATATATAAAAAAAAAAAAACAGTTCAAGTGTCATCTCGAAAGAACATTCATCGTCTACCATCTTGACTTTCGTGACCCACCATACTCCATTTCAAATTTTCGATCCACAACACAAATCCACAGTGCCTTCCCGCATAAAAGCCACGGACAAATGGCAGTTGAACAAAATAATGGCAAGCGGCCAAAGCCAATTTCTTAAAACTGGTAACAGTTTGAAGAAAGAAGAAACATGTCCAGGTCTCCCCCAAGTAATATGATGTCAATCAAGCTCATAAGCATAAAAGGATGCCAATCCTGAAAATTATGTGCATATAGCAAAAATCCATCTGTTTAGATTCACACAGCTAGATTGCGGGTAACAAAAAACGTGGCTACTTATCAAGCACTTACACCTCATCTGTTAATATTGTCTAAAGCTGATGACAGAAGGAATGTGGGTTGGCCCCCAAAGAATTTGGAAGAATGTAAGAATTCTGCCCAATAAATAGTGTGAACCGTAACTAATGATTAGCATTCCTACGCTACCTCAGTGTCTTGTGTACAGAAACACATTTCCGCATCCACATTAAGAAGTGGTGAAGGGGCTTGGTTTAGCACTTACATTAATTCAACTCAGTAATACTGTTAGGGCTGCCAAATCATGTATTATTCATGATTCAGAAAATGGATTATCAGAATATAACAGATTCTTCTCAGCTCATCCCATATAAAACTTCAGAGCTTGAGCCACCTTCCACGGGTAGATTTAGGTCAGGGAGCAGAAATGAGGACTCCCCACCTTCAACCTCCTGCATTTGATTCTGGGCAGAAGCATTCAATGGAGATGGTTCACTTTCATTGTATGCAGCACTTATTAGCATTGTAGAACATCTGGGATTGCAGGCTACTTTTCTTTGCCGGGACCGAATGAAATTAACTTCCTCGGATTTAACAGAAACCATTGTCTGCTGTGATAGCGAATCAAGCTGTCAATAAAAATAAAATCACCATTACCTTATGGTTATTGCCTGCCTTTCTAAATTCATAAAAAATCATTAAAACATGTCTGCCCTGGGCCCATAGAGATAATCAATTGGACAGAACATTTCCGACCTTACAACACGGGGTTAACATGCCAACACAACAGTAAAAATGAACAAAAGACAATTGCAATTTTAAGGCAATACATATATGAGAACACAATCGTGCATCGACCTTGTGTCCCCTAAAATATATTCTATGCAACAAGTACCCTATCTGAACAACCACTCAGCTTCACTCAACCAAAGCCGTTTGACATTTATTGGATATTCTGGGTTTTACAACTTAAGTTCAGGTTAATTCTAGCGATTACGATGATCAGCAACAGAACCAACATGAGCTAAGATGGTTGAACTCAGCAGGTTCAAATTATTTGGTTCGCAAAGACAATTAGATTGTGTGGACCAGCATCGCACAGTTTCAAGCAATTGAGTTTCTACTTGGGTTTACATGACAAAAGTATGTAGTCTTTAGCTGTTTTCTGAGTGATGTGTGCATAAAGAAAATAGCTTAGTATCACATTAGCACCACCAATCTTGGGCAACAGACAAGCCAAATATAAATGCATGTAACTAACTCCAAATAATCTCGCGACTCATCCTTCCAAAACAAGAATGCATAAACAGTATATAAATAGTAATCTTGTGTTTGCATGCAAAAGTTCCTTCTATAATATCAAGCGCTTGTATTAATAGGGTTCTCACTATTTTTTGTGTACTGAACATCCTCTATGATGTGAACTAATGACAAGCCACAATTGGAAAAACACTAGAAATATATGAAGCACAGAATAGAGAAACAATAATAACAAGAAACAAATTCATCAAAATAATAATAACAAGAAACAAAGAGATGTACATGGGAAACAAGAAATAAAGAAATTGCAGAATCATTCCAAAACATGTTGAGTTTACCTTCAATCTCTTCAAGCTCTCATTCCAGGCTCTCTGTTTATCTAAATTAAGCCGCAAGGTTTGTAATTCCTACTCAACAAATGAACCACAAATAACAATTAGATTATCCAAAAAATTAAAAAAATGCAGAGGATGATGAGGCTGGGTAGCTGAATGTGAAACTAGTAAAGTGAAGATAGTACAGCATACATCTCTCAAATTTCTCCCCTCCTTCAACAGCAAGCTTTCCTCCTCTTTAAGCTCAGATAAAGTCTGCTAGCCACCAGTTCATGCAAACGAAAGTTAGCTAGGTAAATACCCAAAAACGAAACTTCCAACAAAAAGTCAAACACGCATCAAGACAAATTCCAAATTAAATAAACATAAAACAAAACATATAGCAACTTCTTCCACACACCTTCTTCTTTCTTGACCTCTTGGCTGCTAGTGTTTCCCTTGCTAAAGCAACCTGTACATACCCAGATATCAGATAGCACAAGATTAATGCATAAAACATTTTTGTCTGCCATGCAACGTATGAGAAAACAAACTCGTTATAAGCAAAAGAATCTATTTTCTGTTGCTTTTTCATTTTTGGCTCATCCTACTACTTTTCATATGTATAAAGGCATCAGACTAGTACAATTGAAACACTTGGACTAAAATACGTTGCTCATTTTTGTTCATAATAACAAATTTATAGCACTCAATAAATACGAATTCACTGAGAGGGACATGCAATATAAAACAAGACAGGCATGGAATAATCATGACCCTTCATACAATTACACGGGGCTGTTCGTTGCGCTTAACATACAACACATTTCTCTAATGACTAGATTGAAACTTCATTGTCCCAATCAACATGAGCATTCCACTTAGCTCAATTTCTATCATTAAATATAGAAAACAATCGAAGACCCCATGAAAGAAATTTATCCAGATCAGCAACTAACACAACTAATTTCAACCCCACTTGATTTTTTTTTAAAATTTCATCTTTATTCTTCAGTCTCAATATTTTGAAATATATTAAAAACGAAACCCTGTGTTTGGAATTATTTTCTTAGCACATTTAATACAGCAAAGCTTTAAGGCAATGCTTGTGGATTTGGTAAGCTCAAACAGACAACTACCAACCAAGAAGTCCAATGCACACCCATAAGTTTAGCAACACTTGTTTGTGTGGTCCCCACTTAGTACAACAACACTTTATTAGTTCCCTGTTTTTTTTTTTTTCGGTTACCCCTTTCCCACAAATCAAATTGGCAACTAATGCTGCACTGTCCTCTGCGTAAAAATACGGCCAAAAGTGTCTCCCGTCTCAATTTCCCAAGTTGTCGACCCTATCCAACTCCACACCTTTTTTTTTTACCCAAAAAAATATCCCTCATAAACCAACCCCAAAAAAAGAGGGAAGATGCCCGATTGACAAGACATTAGAAACAGACAAATCAGATTGGAGGGACTTGCTATGTCACGATGCAATTTGCCACCACAAGAGCCAGAACACTGGAGGTGGGGCGCATCCGCACCGAATCATAATCCTTTCTCACAAAACCCAATAACCATGCAGCACCCACCAACCACTCACAACACACTACAAAAATACACGCCGCCGATGAAGCGGCAAATGAAAAATAATAATAAAAAAAAAGAAAATTAATTAATTAATCATTTTCTGAGTGACCAAAACACCCCTCCTGCGGATAAAGGCGGATGTTCGGATAAGGGAAAGGGCAATTTGGGTAATTAACGGACCTGCAGAGCGTAATCTAGTGATCGATCCACCCTCCCGACAAAAGAAACTGCAGCTACTGAAATGTATTTCATGGACAATTAGTGCACGGGCGTTTTCGTCATTTCGCGGACGAGTACGTGAAAGGAGAAAAGGGTATTTTCGTCAACAAAACGAAAAATTCGAGAAGACGGCAGCAGCCAATTCGGCCGTCGAGATTCACGAGGCATGCCCATACAAAGACAAGGCCAAAATCGTCCAGAACAAAAATAAAAAAAGAAAAGGAAAACTTTCAGAAAGGTAAATATCGGGGATTCCAATGGCAATTCCGTCCACTCAGTGAAATAACTGAAAAAGCGTAATAAAACAAACAAAGAAAAGAGAAAAAAAAAATTAATAAAAAACGCACACACGCACGCTAAACGAACCTTAGATCTCGAGGTGTCGACGACGGGCTTGGCGGCGAGGCTGGACTCCTCGAACCCGTCTGCAGCGGCGGCGCCGCCACCACCACCACAACCACTGACGGAAGTGGCAGTGGCACCGCTCCAGGACAGCGGCGTAGTGGGGCTGGCCCGAGCCATCGTATCCCCCTTCTTCGGCGTCACTTGCCTTGACCTCCGCCGCCGGACGCTCCACTCCACCCGCAACACAGCCCCCGCATCCACAGGCTTGGATGGCGGCGGCGCTTGGCTAAGCTTCAAAAGCAGGCCGACGACGACACTGTCGTCGATCATCGCCTGTTCGACCCACTCGTCTTCAGACATAGGGCTCCCTAATCTCTCCCAGCTGTCTCTTTTTCCCTCCCCTTTTCTTATTCTTGAAACATAAAGAAAACAATGAAAAGAGAGAGAAGGACAACGAAAGAAAGACAGTTGAAGAGAGAGTGCGAAAAATCCTGGAGTGGGCAACAAGATGTTGGCTTCTATATATATATATATATGTGTGTGTGTGTGTTGGGGGGGTGAGAGAGAGAGAGAGGGAGGCTGCTTTCCCAATTTGACAATAACCCTCTCTCTCTCTCTCGATCTTTTAATTGAAATTATATATATATATATATATATATATCTGTGTGTGTGTGGATAAGAAAAAAGAAAATAATTATCAATTTTTTTAGTGTAATTTTAATTTTTTAATAAAAAAATTAAAAAATAATGAATTAAACATGATATCTTCCTGTTATACCTGTATTACTCTAAATATTTTATTTTTATGAATTAAAAAAAATTATTGAACGTAAAAATAAATTAAAATTAAAGGAATCTAAGATTTTGTTAAAAAATTAAAAATATTGAAGAACTTTTTATATTTATTCTCAGATATATATATATATATTAAGCAGTAATTGTGTTGGTTGATTGTTCGAGGTGTTTTTTTATTATTATTATTATGATTTTTTGGGGCTGGTGGGGTCGGTCCGTGCAAGTGGGGTCCACAAAAGCGAAGATTACCACGTGGAAGCTTCTTTTCTTCTTCTTCTTCTTCTTTTTTGGGCTTTTAACTTTATGTGGGTTGCGTGCATTACACGCTCCCAAGATTGGGAGGTGGGGAGAAGTGGGGGGATGGTGGCGTGTGGTCTAGTGAGTTTGAATGTGAATTGGGGAACGTGTGGGTTTTGTGGGAATTGGGTGGGACCAGAGATTAAGGTCCAATTTTTAAAATATTACTATAAAAATTATTATTATTAAAAAAATTGCTGATACTTTTTTTTTATTAAAAAATTCAAGCCTACTAATTTCTAATGGAAATTTAGAATTTACATTGTCCTCTTTTTTTTTTTTTCTAATTCTAATTTTAAAATTAAAGACCTAAGACGATTTTAATCCAAAGCATGTAATTGCCCTAATAAATAGACATCAAAGACCATACCCAACTCAACAATGTAATTTTCTATAAACTTAGTTTAGTAAGATAAATCTTGAAATTTCATTATAAAACAATGGCTAAGATTTGGACACACTGTTTTTCTGTCCGAAATTCCTTCATTAGCCTAATGTTTTTCTTGTTTTATTATTGTTATCATTATTATTTTCATCAAAACATTTTTACATTACCTTTTTCAACCAAACCAAACCCACCCCCCCCCCCCAACCCACAAGATAAAGGGTGGGGGTCCATTGACCCCAAAAAGAGCACAGGGTTTGGGTCCATGCCAATCGCAGATTAATTGATCTCACCTGTACTTGACAAACATTCATTCACAATTGGATAGTTAATAAGTACAATAAGAAAGCAGCTGAAATGTCCCAAATAACTTCTGTATAATGGGCTCCATTCCTTCCCCCCCCCCTCTCTCTCTCTCTTTCTCTAGCTAAAAATGACTATATGTAAAATAATAATAATAATAATAAGAGACATAAATCTCCTAAAATAGTTTAATAAAATAAATAAAAGTGAGTGATTGTGAAGAAAAATCAGGGCAATTGACTGACCATCCAATTCTGCCTTCCTTCTTCCTACCTACTGGTAGGAAAGCCCTTCACTTCTTTGAAGCTCTTCCGCGCAAAGTTGTACCATTTGCTACTACAAGACATTAGTGAGTGTTGCGTGGGCACGACCCATTGGGGTTCATCATCCCCACATCCCCTTTAGCTTTGCCCTTTTCTTCTTTTGTTTGTTTGTTTGTGTTCTGATCTTCCCCTACTTTCCATGCAAAACGAAAAAAGAAGAAAAAAAAGTGAATAATTATCCTCACGTTTTAGGATATATTTAGGTTGTAAAAATTATTAATTTTTTATGCAATTTCACTTTGATCGATTGTCATTCGTGAAACTGAAAATGTTGATTACTTTAACTCTAGTAGAGATATTTTGTATGCAAATTATGATTGCAAATAACATTGAAAATTTTCCTAAAAGTACAATGATTGGGAGACTCTCTTAACCTAGTTATCTATCTTTGAAGACGGTTCATTTAGATCTTAGCCTTTTATCGTAAATAATGATTGTGAACGCAACCCTGATCTAAATACGGGTTACACTGGTTTCCTATGGATCTTAAATGCTTATAGAAATCCCTGATCACTGTGAACGCAGGGACGAGGGCCGCTAACACTGCCTAAATATTATTATATATTTCTTTTATTGTACAAAGGCTGAGTGCAATGAGTTCGCACAATGGCAAGCAAGTTTAGTGCTCCATGGTTCCATTCCTCACTATGATCTAAGTTACTTGGCCTTTTAGGTCTTGAACGACGAGCTCGGTGAAGAAGTTTGTTTCTTCCTTTTTCTCTCTCTCTCTCTCTCTCTCACACACACACACACACCAAGTGATCTAATCTAAGTTCCTCTGAATTACTGTTACATTGTGTAATTCAGTTTGGAAATTTATTTGAATCCAATTAGTTAGTACATTGAAACTTTTCATGGTAAGCAAATTCCTTAAAGTTTATTTAATTATGCTGTTAATTTTTTATTGTTTGATATTCTAACTTTGCTATTTGTTGTATTTTTCTGTTATTTGCTATTTACTTTTCATTTTGTCAATAATAATAATTGCTTATTACGAATAATATTTTTTTTAAGAATTATTGTTATTATGTAAATTTGTTAATAATAAAAGTTAAGACATGTCTGTTTCTATTGGAATTAAGAATTGACAATATTACACATTTAAATATAAATTTTATAGTTTTTTTTAACAAATACGTATAATAATGAAATTAATGTTATAAGTGAAATCAATGCATCAATTATTGTGTTGTTATTATGCTTATGCAATTACAAAGTATAACTTTCACCATTATTTTCAACATCAACATTCTTATTAGCATACTGTCAAAAGAAAAAAAAATCTAATTGTCCTTGCATTCTAATAAAATGATGAAGTATATAACAAGTAAGAAAAATATATTTTTGTTTCTAACAATCATATGATGCTATTTAAGAAAGAATTGGAAACCTTATTTTTAACATCCCAAAGCACCTTTTGATCACATTTTGCAACAACAAATGCATGTAATCGAATAATTCTTTTTGACCTTGAGGTCTTTATCCATCGCCATCATTATATACATGATAATGCTCCCTATAATAAGGGTTAAGAAACCTAGATATGTCTGTATATCCATAATCAACCAAATAATATTTATCGTGTAAAGGCATGAGAAAACAATATTCTATTCAAGATACATTTTTGATAAGCATTCTAGTATCATTAATTGTTATTCTCAATCATATCAAATGAACACACACAAAAACTATTTTGTGTTGTTTTAATCTTTTTTCAATGAAATGGGATTTGTTCAACAATTAGAATACAAACAAAAATATAAGTATTATTTATTACTCTAATATAATCATGTAATAATTAGTTTAAAGACATTGAATTTGTATTAAGAATTAGGATAAAGAAAATCATTATTATATTACTAATTAAAACAACAAGTGAACTAATAATACAAAGAATTTACCTTTTAAAAGGAAAATATTTCATATTATGCTTAATCTCATAAGGAATTTTTTTTTAAGATTTTGAGAAGTAATCACAACCTTTATAAGTGAACAAAATGCTTACAAAACCTTCCTAAAATGCCTAGAACTGGTTTTGATCAAGGTTGAAATCAATGACTAAAAATAAGTAGTCATTAATCATGGTTTGCACAAGTTATACTTGCTGTTTGCACAAGTTGTGCTCCTGTTGTCTATGGTCTATATGCCCACTATTCGCGCATGTTGTGCTTGCTGCCCTTGCGCATTGCTCTTGCTGTTTGTGGTCTCTACACTTACTATTTGCGTGTATTATGATTGCTGTTCACACACATTGTTCTTGTTATTCATACAAGTTGCTCTTACTATTGGCTCGTACCGCTATTGCTGTTCATACACGTTTTTATTACTTTCTCACACCACTGCTACTCTCTCCTTGTGCTGCAGCAATTTTCTCATACTGTTGTTACTCTCTCTACGTGTTACAACTATTTTCTTATGCCGCTATTGCTATCCTTATGTATTGCAACTGTCTTCTCACACCACTACTGGTTTGTTGGTTGATTCTCGGACCTATTGCTGCACATTCTAATTTTTTACTTGATTCTCGGGCATGCTTCTATTGTTGGGAAGACTTCTAAGGTGCTACTGGTGCTGATATACCCTCTTAGACATGCAGGGATATGCTATTGTTGTTGGTATACCCTTCTAGATATGTAAGAATGTGATGCTAATGCTGGTATACCCCTCTTGGACCTGCAGGGACGTTTGTTGCTACTAGCATACCTTTTTGGACTTACAAGGACATGCTACTGGTGCTGGTATACCCTTTTGGATGTGCTGCTGGTGTTGAGAAGTCTCATGGACGAGTTGTTGTAACTAAGAAGTCTCCTGGATGTACTGCTGCTGTTGAGAAGCCTCCTAGACATGTAAGGATGTGTTGCTAGTGATAGGAAGCCTCCTGGATGTGTTGTTGCTCTCTTCTTAGTTGGCTCTCTTGCTTCTTTCATTGGTGACTACTGCACTCTCCTTAGCTAGCTGCCCTTTGCTTTCTTTCTCTCCTTCTTGGTTGGTTGCACTTTGCTTGGTGGTTGCCTCCTCTTTACCGTTCACCTCCCTTTTTCCTTAGGTTTGCCGCTCACCTTTCTTTTTGTTGTTCACTCAATTTTTTGCAGCCCTTTATTTTCTTTTTGTAAGACACCTAAGGGTATTTATAGAGCTTTAAGATTAGGGCTACATGATTATTAATAATCATCGTTAATTCTCACATGTTGCTCTACAATGAACAGTCAATAAAATGATCAATATTGACTTCTTGAAATTTAGGGTTAACAATCAATTTTGACCTTTAAAATTTAGAGTCAACGGTCAATATTAGAGTCAACAGTCAATATTAATGTTAGGGTTGAACTGTCATCACCGTTTTCTCCCAATGACCTCACTACATCTCAACAATATTCATGACATCAAATCAACACATATAATTATATAAGATGGTGTTAGCAACAAATCCAACACTAGCCATCAAAGATAGGTTCAACAATCTTCCCTTTTGGATTTGTTGGCAACACATTAAATCTATTCATACACAATATCCCTTGCACAAAGTCATTTGGCTCCCTCTAAAACATGCATCACTTGCTACTCCCTCTATTTACTTCTCCTCCTTGACAAGTTCTCCTCATTTATCTATCAAGCTACTCCCTCTTTTCTATAAGTATTACATTTTCTTTGGATTTATGTAAAATATCTTCTCCTTTAACAACAAATCTAAAGAATAATAGTAAAGGGAAGGGAGAGGGGTTAAAAAATACCTTAACCTTTAGTAGTTGGCTAAACACATAGGGTCAACCTCAACTTTTGGAACATTTCTCTTGACAGAGGTTTAATGAATATATTTGCCATTTGCTTTGCAGTTGGCACAGACTTTGGCTTTACTTTATTTTTCTCCACTTTCTATTTAATGAAGTGGTACTTAATTTTAATATGTTTAGTTCTTAAGTGTTAGATAAGATTCTTTGACAAATTGATGGCACTCTAGTTGTCACAACCAATTAGTAATGGTAGCTGTGTATCCACCTTTATATCTTTAAGCTGTTGTTTCATCTATAATAGTTAAGTACAAGCCTGAATCATAACCACATATTTAGCCTTTGCAATACTTAGAGTCACTGAATCTTGCTATGCCATGAAACACATATACTGTTTAAATAAAATGTACCATTGGACATTTACTTTCTGTCATTATAATTGCTAGCTAATCCATATTTGTATATCCATACAGATTAAGCTATCCACTTTTATCATAAAGTAGCCCATAATTAGTTGTGTCATTTACATACTTTAGAATTCTTTTCATTGCCATAAGATGGGATTGCTTAGGGTTACTTTGAAATCTAGCACAAATGGTTACAATAAAAACAATATCAGAATTTTCTATCAAAAACATTAAGCTTCTAATCAATTTTTTGTATTCCTTCTGATCAACCATATTTCCTTTTTTATCCTTACTTAACTTTGTTCCAACCGTGATGGAAGTACTTACTTCTTTAAAATTCTTTATTCCAAACCTTTTCAACAACTCACAAGCATACTTTTCTTGGGAGAAAAAAATTCCAGTCTCCCTTTACAATATCTGTAATTCTAAGAAGAATTTCATTTCACCAAGCATGAATATCTCCAACTTCTTTTTCATCTACTCAGTAAAAGCAATGCACAAGGCCTCCTTTTCTGTAGCAAAGATTATGTCATCAATATAAACCATAATAATTAACTAGCCTTGATTGTTTTCTTTGATATACAAGTTGCTATCCACATTCCTTTTTCTGAACTTTATTTTTTTAAGGCATGTATCTAGCTTGGAATACTATGCTTTTAGAACTTGCTTTAAGCCATATAAAGCCTTGTTTAATCTATACACACTTGAGCCATCATGATCAAGTATAAAACCATCAGGTTGTTTGATAATACCTCTTCTTCAAGCTTTCCATTCAGGAATGCAAACTTCACATCCATCTGATAGACTTTTTAGTTCTTTTAAGCAATGGTCATGAATATTTTGATTGCTTTAAGTTTGGCCACCGGAGCAAAGGTCACTTCAAAGTCAACCTTTTTACTTGTGAATAGCCTTTGCAAATAAGTCTTACTTTGTTTCTTACCACCTTACCTTTTTCATTAAGCTTATTTCTGAATACCCACTTAGTTCCAATGATGTTTTTCCCTTTAGGTCTAGGGACTAAATACTACGTGTTATTTTTTTTCAATATGGTCAAGCTTTTCATTCATAGCACTCACTCATTTCTTATACTTTAATGCTTCATCCATGAACTTGGGTTCAACTTCAAAAATCAGTAAGGTTTGTTCACCATCTCTTAGTCTTTTTTTAGTCTGCATAGAGTCATTTTCTTGCGAATAATGTTTTTGGCCTTAACTTCAACTTTAACTCTTTTATGAGTTTAGGAACTCTTTGATTCTTCTTCTTCATCACTTGTAACTTGAAAATCAATGTCTTCATCATACTGGACAGCTTCAACTTCATTACTGTTGGACTCTCTTCGATTGTCATACATGGCATCTTCAGCTTTCATATGCTATGATTGCATTGTAGCATTATCTTTAATTACTTTAACATCAAAGTTGTCCATTATTTTCAGTAACTTTTTGTTGTAGCATTTAAAGCCTTTTCCATTTGGTATATAGCCCAAGAATATGCCTTCATCAGCTTTCTCATCAAATTTACCTAGATGCTTACCTTTGACTTTAATGAGATACAAGCTCCTAAACACTTTAAAGTGTTTTACAGTTGGCTTCTTATCATACCATAGCTCATAGAGTGTCTTCTCTATATGTGGTCTCATTAGGCATCTATTTTTAACCTGAGTTACAGTGGTGATAGCCTCTCTTCAGAAGCCATGTGATGTACCATGATCAACTAACATGGTTCTTGCCATCTCCACTAGGCTTCTATTATTCCTTTCAGCAACTTTATTTTGTTGGGTTGTGTAAGAATTAGCATATTCATGCTTTACTTTATGCTTTTTCAAATATTCTTCAAATTCACTGCATATGTATTCTATCCCATTGTCTGTCTCAAGTCTTTTAATTTTTCTCTCTCATTGGTTTTCAACCAGTCTCTTGTAGCTCTTGAAATTATAGAAAGCCTTTGATTTATATTTTAAGAACATAATATATGTCTTTCTTATGAAATCATCAATAAAGGAAATAAAGTACCTATCACTTTTGATTTATCTTTATCTCATTGGCCTATAGATGTTCGACTGGATGAGCTTTAATAGCTTCTTCGTTTATATCTCTACATTCTTATAAGGAGCATTCACCATCTTCTTCTTTTGACACATGCTACAAATTATGTCTCTCTCTTCTCAATTTAGGTACATCTTTCACAACTTCATTTATGGATAGCTTGTTCAAACCTTTTTGTCCAAGATGTCCTAATCTTCTATGCTATAATAAGTTTTCATCTTTGGTACTTATGTAGCATGTGTTTATACTTCTAAAAACTTGGTACAAGTTTTTATGTGTTCTTTCACCTATAGTAAAAATAACAGCATCTTTTAGTTTTTTTATTATGTAACCACTTTTATTGAAAGTAACTTCATGTCCATCATCATACAACTGGTTAACACTAATAAGATTGTGTTTTAGCCCTTTAACATAAAGTAATTTCTTCGATTTTAGCTTTTTTACACCAATTTCAGCAACACCAATACCTTGAATCTTTAAGGTACCATC
The DNA here is from genome assembly GCA_037897445.1 of Ceriops zippeliana. NCBI lineage: Eukaryota > Viridiplantae > Streptophyta > Magnoliopsida > Malpighiales > Rhizophoraceae > Ceriops > Ceriops zippeliana. Next base: position 2,228,798 of record JBAPLH010000107.1, on the reverse strand, counting down.
ATTGCCAAATTTGATTGACCCTTCGTCATATTGGGCTACTCCCTTCAACATCTTAGAGTCTCCTGTTATGTGTAAAGAGTAGCCACTATCCAGTATCCATGACTTTTCTTGTTTGGAAGCTTTTAAGGCTACTTTCACAACCATAAATGTTTCTCTTCCTCTTCTTCTTTTTTGGCTGAATGTGGAAGCATATATAAGTGTTCTCCTTTGCATTCCTTGACTAAGCAGCAATGGTTGGCTTGTTCTCCTTTGCATTCTTTGACTGAACAGTAATGTTAAGTATTCCTCAGCAGCGTGTCCAACCTTTTCACATTTTCCACAGATCTCTCCTAGTAAATCAAACTTGTTTCTTAGTAGAATATGACTTTTGTCTACTTGAGACTACCTTCTTTCTTGATAAAGTCTCCCCCTAGACTCTTACCGTATATTTCTCTTCATTTTAAGCCTATTACTCTAACACACATTAACCTTATGCCCATACTTACCATAGCTCTAGCAAAATCCTATAAATTTAGATTTACTTCTCTTACCAAGTCCATGTCTCCTTTCTTTAGCAATTGGTGTGGTAGCCTTATCTCCATCTTTGACAACTTGTCTCTTTTGGATAGGAATCTCCACTATGTCTTTCCTAACCCATTTTAACTTTAGTTATTCTCTTTTTTCCATCATTTCATTGTGCTTGCTTTCAGGTACAAACATAATCTTCTTCTTTTCTTCTACATTTTCACTTGACTTTTCAATATAGCCAAGTCATTTTTTTCCCATGAAATGAGGTCTTTAATTACTAAGACACTTATCCAACTTTCTAGTAGCATCCTTTTTTATGGTAATTACTGATGATGACTCTCTTTTCACTTCTATGGCCTGTATAAAGCTTTCTTTCCATGGACTCAGCCTTATGAAGCTTAGCTTGCAAAGTTAGCATCTCTTGCTTTTATACAATTACCTTAGTGCCAAGATCTCCGTGTATTTTATTGCGCTCTGCCTTAAGGACACTCAGCTCCTCAATTCTCTTTAAGTACTTCTTCTTTTTTACTTCAAACTCCTTTACCTTCACCTGGAAATTAGATTCATCAGTAGAAGAATTTTCATACAACTTCTTGAAATAAATCACCTCTTTTTCCATCTTACCATTTTTACACAAATAAGCTCTCAACTTATTCTCAAGTTACTGCAACCAATCATTTTTATTCTTTTTTATTGAAAGCAGAAAAATTAGATCAATAGAGGAACCAACTTTGATACCACTTAATGAAGACTATTGTAAGTCTCACACTTAGAGAGGGGTAAATCAGTGTGAACTATCATCTTTTTACAAATCGATCCATATTTAACCTCTGTGGCTTGTTAAAACCAATAATCCAATTTTTAATTTTCCCCTTTATGTGAGCATGACTATACGAATAAAAATGAATGCGTAAGCACCCAAGAACACACGACAATTTTTATGTAGTTCATTCATAATGTGTAAGCTATGTCTACAATGTGATAGGATCACTCCTAAATCACATAATCTTGTTATCAAGGGATACAGTTATGGTGTAGAAATATCACTCCTTAACCATTTGTAGAAGGACTAATCCTTAACCATTTACAACGATATCCCGATTAAGGAGTTGATTTCCCGATCACTCCAAAGATAGCCTACCTTTTTTCAAGAGTTTGTGATTAAAACCTTTCTTAGAGAATGATCACTCAATGTATACAAGTGATCTGCTGTTTGCGCATGCTGTTAATGCTGTCTATACGTGCTATTGCGTTTGTTTATTGTTGTTTGTGTGGGCAGTTAATATTGTTAGTACACGTTGCAGTTGTTGTCCATATGCACTGTTGCATCTGTTTGTTGTTGTTTGCGTGTGTAGTTAATACTGTCCATTCATACTGTCGCGTCTACCTACTGTCTGTATGTACTATACTTATTGTTCGCATGCGCTATGCTCGCTATCCTCATAAGTTATGCCTGCTGTTTATGCACATTGCTCTTACTGTCCATGATCTCTACACCTACTGTCTGTGCACACTACGATTATTATTTGCACACACTATTCCTATTATTAACATGTGCTACTCCTGCTATTGGCTCGCACCACTGCTGTTGTCTATGCGTGTTGCTGCTGCTTTCTCATGCCGCTATTGCTCTCTCTTTGCACTACAATAATTTTCTCACATTGTTGCTACTCTCCCCACGTGTTACAGCTATCTTCTTGTGCCACTGTTGCTATCTCCGCATACTGCAGCTATCTTTTCATACCGCCACTGGTTTGCTGGTTGATTCCTAGACCTACTGCTATATGTTTTGATTCTTTTTCTTTATTTTCAGGCGTGCTTTTGTTGCTGGGAAGCCTCTTGAGGTGTTGCTGGTACTGGTATACCTTTCTGGACATGTAAGGACATGTTACTACTACTAGTATACCCTTCTAGATGTGCAAGAACATGTTGTTGTTGCTGGTATACCCTCTTGTACTTGCAAGGACATCTGTTGCTACTAGTATACCCTTATTAGACGTGTAGGGACATGCTACTAGTGCTAGTATACCCTCATAGACGTGCTGCTACTACTGAAAAATCTCTTAGACATGCTGCTGCTACTACTAGGAAGTCTCCTAGATGTACTGTTGTTACTGAGAAGCCTCCTGGATGTATAAGGATATGCAGCTGGTGCTGGGAAACCTCTTAGATGTGTTACTACTCTCTTTTTGGCTGGATGCTTTGCCTTCTATCATTAGTGGCTACTGCATTCTCCTTAGCCAGCTACCTTTTGCTTTCTTTCTCCCTTTCTTAACTAGTTACACCTTACTTGGTGGTTACATCCTTTTTGCTGTTCACCTCCCTTTTTCTCTAGGTTTGCCACTTACCTCTCTCATTGTCATTTACTTAATTTTTTGCAACCTTTCATTTTCTTTTTCCAAGACACTTAAGGGTATTTATAGAACCTTGGGATTAGGGTTACATAATCATCAATGGTTATCATTAATTACCACATGTTGCCCTATAATCAACAGCTAGATTTGATTTCTAAAATTTAGAGTCAACGGTCAACATTAATTCCTCAACATTAGGGTTGACTTGTCATCACCGTTTTCTCTCAATGACCCTACTACATCTCAACAACATTCATAACATCAAATCAACAAATATAACTATGTGAAATAGTATTGATAACAAATTCAACACTAATCATAAAAAATGGGTTCAGCATAGTGTTAATCTTAGCTCTTTTATTTTCTTGGATATCTTTAAAATCATTGTTAAGGTTCTTAATTTGCTTTGTTTTTCCAAACTAAAAAAAATAAAAAAGCAATTACATCTTGCATTTTACATAAATAAGTATATCCCAAACATCTAAATGAAAATTTATTCAATTCTTCTTTGTTTTTATAGGTGTAGTCGGGTAGGTCAAAGAGTAAGATGTTCTGTGAGATCTACCAATATCTTGGGCAATCATTTTCCAAGTATCATAATTCATTTGTAGAAATGAATATAAATGATATTTAAAGCAAACTTGAAATTGAATACTTTATTACTAGGAATTATGAAACCAACAACAATTATAAAACATATGCAATAAATCTTTAAATTAAAAATCTCTTAAAGTACAATTTTTTTAATATTATAAAAAGTTTGATTGAGGTTATAGCCAATAAATATTAGTATAATGATAATTAAAAAATATTTAAGAAAGGTTACTCTAGGACTTGTTAAGGATGAATAGTGTATCAAATATTTGCTATATGCTAAGTTTTTTATTCCATTTAACATAAGTTCTTTAATTTTGTATAAAATTAACAACTACTAATTAAAACTTCCTTTTGAAAGCTTGGATTTGGTATCAACATCCAATTTTTTAGAAAATAAAAGGTTTCATTAAAATAATTATTTATTTTAGGGTACCTTATCTCTCATTTTCTTTTTTTTTTTCATTAAAAAAAGAAAAAAAAAAAGAAAGGATCACTTAATAAAATAATGAAATTTGATGTAATTAGTTCTTGAGTTAACCATCTCAATCTTTATTGGCATGAGGCTCTCGATTTTGTTTTATTTTTTTTCTAAGAACAACTTCCTTTAATTTTAAATTAATTGATATCAATGCTTTATTACCTTGGCTTTCATAAACCTTACATATTGAAATCTTATATCATTGATATCTTTTAGGTCACCAAAAGGATCTTGGAAACTCATTAAAGCATAAAAGCCAAGATCTTTAAGAAAATGGATTCTTATTCAAAAAGTGTATAACCACATGAATAAATTCACATTAATGTCAATTTAGAATCTAATTTAAGGTTCAATTTTTTTTCTAAATTTATTTAAAGAAAAAAATAGGTCATTACAAAAATTTTATTTCTAAAAGCAATAATAAGAAAACTTTTAAAATAAAAAATTTAACTTTATTATTTCCATTTAAAGAAATATATGAATAAAATGAAACCAAAAAATATTTGATAATCAATAATCAAACAATTCATAAAAATAAAAAAAATTTCCAATTTTGCCTTATAGATTGGACAAATTATTTATTGACAAAAAACAAAGAAAGATTTAACTGCTAGAACAAGTATAATTATAAATGAAATAAAAAAATTTAAAAAGATTTCTAACCTCAAAAATTATGTGTTTATGATTAAAAAACACTAGTGATATGTCATTTTCTATAGGACAATTCCAAAATCATCATTAAACTTTTTTATCTCTTTAACAAATAATTGCTAGATTAAAGCATATACTCCAAACTAACTTTTCTTTGTAAAGTTATCAATGATGTTTAAAATAATTTTATAGAACTATTATGTTAAGATGGTTGGAAGTCCTTCTTTAAGTTAGATAAACCATACTTAATAAATAAGACAAGCTTATTTAATATAACTGGAGACCCTTTTCTCTATTCATAAAAAGCCAAAAAAAAAAAAAGGTCTCTTGCCCTTGTTTATTTTCATTATACCAAGAATCTAATTATTTAAAACCTAAAAAAAAATTCAGTCATCCATATAAAACATCTATAACAATTTAAAAGTTATTTAACACAAAGAATCAAAAACACAATCATCTTAAAAGACATGTCTTCTTACAAACAGAGATTTTCTTATAAAAAACTTAAAAAGAACTTAAAATCTTATTTCTTTAAAATAATAACTATAAAGTTAACAAAACAAATGAATCTTTTGAAATTAACAAATTGATGATGTCATTTTTTCTGTAAGAACTAAAATTTAAATCTTGTCTTTGTTATTAGAACAAAAAAAGGGAAATTAGTTAATCAAAAAATGAATTGCCAAAGCTTTGGGCAATGTCATTAAATGACAGACAATGTTAAATGATAGACAGTATAGTGTGCTGGTAGTAGTGTAGGCTAATGGTGGTGGTTACGTCGATGTAGGTGATGTAAGAATAAAAAGTGAGGCACATGTGTTATATAAAAATTAGTTAAAAGATATTGAAATTGTTTGTTAATATATTAAGGATTTTACTTTATGATTTTTATATTTTGTTTGAATCATGTATTTGGTATGATTGAGTAGGTATATATATATTGGTAAAAGGAGAATGTCAATCATGTGATGCATAAAATTCTAATTCTCAAATTTAATATAAACCTTTTTTTCCTTTTCTCTCAATTTTCTAATAGGTTTTATACTATTTTATCTTTCCTTCTATTTTTATTTCATGTCTTATTTTCATTCAAAACCAATGCTCCATTAATTCTTTGGTTTCCTACATGAATTCCTTTGAGTTGCAACAATGGTAGCAAAACATCATTCTTGCTACTTGTAGGAAATAATGATAGATTTTAACCAAAAATGCAATCAAGGAAAAAAAAGTAAAGAACCAGTTTTAAAGTTATTATCAAAGCTTTCAACCAATTATGATGTCCCTTTAAAAGAAATTAGATCTTGCATCACAATATCACTATTTATTAAAATTAAATTTATATTTAAACTTGAGCGATGAGTTCTTTAGTAAGGAAGTTGAGGGCCTCCTCATCATTAAACGATATTAATTTTGGCATTTATATGAAAAAGGTATGAAAATTGAATTTGCTCTCTTATTAAGGGATGATCTATTGAATTAGATTTACAAATACAATATATATATATTGGTTTTAGATAATACTTTAAAGAAAACTGAAATCAAGCTTGTAATTACTTATCTAGATGATATAACATTATGGTGGTATTACAATTAGGTTAAAATTAATTCCAGATCTATTACTTAGTCATGGAAAGATTTCGTGTAAGACTTAATTGTATTTAAAGGTGGGATAATCACTGTATTTTGCTACAACATGGGGTTGCTCTAGTTAAAGCCAAACTTTAAAGGCATTCACTTATCTAGAAGGAAATGATAATTGCTATAATTTAGGAATGTTGCAAGCCAATATTATATAAGGTAACACATTACCTGACATCACCTTTTGCCTTCTTAGTGGTCTTTTTTTTATATATAAAAAAGGATAACTCTTATTGATTTTATATAAACTACAAAACTTTTAATCACATTATCATAAAAGATAAGTTTCTTATTCCTTTTATTAATGAACTACTTGATGACTTAGAAAAGGTACAATATTTTTTTAAACTAGAGTCAGATTGGACTACTATGAAATTAGAATGCACTTTTTTGACATACATAAAATAATTATTAAAATTCATAATGGACATTTTAAATTTCTTATTATGTCATTTAGACTCACTAATAATGCATCCACTTTTCAAAACCTTATGAATAATATCTTTAGATCACATTTTATAAATTTTATTTTTATTTTCTTTGTTGATATTTTAATTCATAGCAAAACTATGTAAGATTATCCATCTTACTTGGCACTGGCTCAACACTTTTTAGGCAACATGTTTTTTTTGTAGTTTAAGAGGTGAATACCTTGGTTATGTTATTTTTTCCATTAAAGGCAGCCATTAATCCTAAAAGAGGGAAGTCATTACTAATTGGCTAATTCCATAATACTTAGATTTAGTTGACTATTATTGGAGGTTCATTAAGGATTATGGAAAAATCTTTAAGCCTTTAACCAAGCTTTTACAGAAAAATAAGTCTTTTACTTAGAGATCAAATACTAATCAAACTTTTAGCAAATAAAAATAGCCATGGGGTTAGCTCTTGTGATTGACCTTCTTAATTTTACAAAGGACTTTACCATTAAAACTGATGTCTTTAAAGTTGAAATAAAGATAATGTTCTTGCAACTTTAACATCTTATAGCTTATATCAATAAGACTTTTTTCTAAACAACTTTCTATTCTAAATTTATGAGAATGAATTTTCAAAATAGACATTTTAAGATCAAAATTGATCATTATAGCCTTAACTACTTGTCAAAATAAAAGCTTTCAACTTATGGACAATTCACCTAATCATTTAAATTATTGGGTTATGACAATAAGATATTTTATAACAAAGGCAAGGAAAATATTGTAGTTGATGCCTTTTATTGGCTGAATTGTAATAAGCTCTTTTTAATGGCCCTTTATGTTGTATCTATTGATATTTTGGATAACATTAAGTCATCCTATTATCAGAATCCATAATTACCTTAAATCATTAATTAATTATAACAAGGCTTATTACCAACTTTATCTTATACCTTTAATGAAGATAACTTAGGTGGAACAAGAGATTGGTTGTAAGAAATAACTTGAATTTGTGTAAGTAAATTATTTCTTTATCAACACATTGGACTTCATAAAAGTCACATTAAAGTGTTGAATATCACTAGAAAGATCACTTATCTTTTTATCTAAAAAGGCATACAAAAGAATATTTGTTATTTTGTAAAGGAATGTGTAGTCTACTAGAGATACAAATATGATTTATTTACCTCTTTTGGACTTTTCTAATCTTTACCCATCCTTTTGGGCATATGACAAAGTATTTCCATGGATTTTATTAAAAGCATACCAAAGAATGATAAAAAAAAGTAATATTATTAATGGTGGATTGTCATAATAAATATGCTTATTTCATATTTTTATGAGCCCTTATACAACTAATATGGTATTTTAGTACTTATTAGATTAAATCTTTAAGCTACATTAGTTGTCAAAGGTAATAGTTAGTGATAAAAATCCTATCTTTTTGAGTTCATTTTGGTAAGAACTCTTTAAGTTACAAGAGGTTTAGCTTCGTACTTTAATAACCTGCCAACCATAAATTGATGGACAATCTAAAGTGGTCAATAAATGTTTGGAAACATATCTTTATTATGTCATTAATAACCACCCTACCATTAAGCTCCTTGATTATTATTTGTGATGTGCTCAATAATAAATAAAAAGTCAAGTTGATCAACATAGGTTAAAAAAGGAATTCTTGTGGGCAACTTGGTGTTTCCTAACTTGTAACCTTACAAACAACATTCTCTAGTATCTTAAATAAATTATAAGCTTTCATCTAATTTTTTAAAATCTTGTCTAGTGATAGTTAAGGCTTGTAAGGTGATCTATGAGTTGAAGTTACCCTTAAAATCCAAAATTTACCTTATATTTCATATTTTTAACTTAAGGCACATATGGGACCATTTGCTATTGCTTCTTCAAACATTGATCAAGAATTACATGATATTTTAGCCATTGCTCTTCTTGTAGCAATTATAGACAAAAGAATGGTGAAATGTAGTTACGTGACAACCACTCAAATGCTTACTCATGGTCCAATAATGCGCCACTTAATTGGAAATTCTAGTATGATATACAAAAGTTTTTTTTTTGTCTTTATTCATAAAGACAATGGTGTTTAAAAAGGAATAGTATCAATGTAAAAATAAATAGAGGGGATATATATCATAAAAAGATTAACTAAAAGATATGAAAATTATTTTCTTGTATCTTAGAGATTTTACTCTATAACTTTCATATTGTTTAAGTCATTCATCTCATATGGTTAATTAAGTACATATATGTTAATACAAGGAGATTGAGAGTTGTGTGATGTGTAAAACTAAATTATCAAATTCAATATAAACTATGTGCCCTTTTTTTTTTTCAATTTTCTACTTGGATTCTGTATTACTCTAAGTTGAACATATTTTTATTTTTTTCATCTATTATATAAGTTTAAAATCAAAATTTTATTAATTCTTTGATTTCTTGTGTGAATTCTTTTAAGATGGATAAATAGGCTAATGACATCAATGTCATAAGTTAGTATTAACACAATGTCAAAAAAAAAAAAAAAAAAGAGATATAGGATTCAAAGTTTGGAAGCTAGAAAAAATGTGAAAAATTAAAAAAAGCCCTAACTAATTTTAAAAATTAGGAAGAAAATAGAATCAGACAACTTTTATTGTCTATTTAAAAATATAACAAAAATTAAAAATCAAATTAGCTCTTAGTTTCTATAATTAATATTGTATATTATTTATTAATTTTAAATTTTGGTATAATTTTTATCGTAAGATAAAAAATCTAACATAACTTATATCTTTTTTTTTTTTCTTATTTTAATTATAACTTCATATTATAGGTTTCTTTTATATTTTATTCAATTCAATTTTTTTAAAAAATAATAATTAGCCATAACTTCTCTCGTCGCTATGGTGAGTAGGTCAGGGCAGGGTGACAGGGAAGACAGGGAAGGATCACTTGGCAATTTTAGGGAGACAACAAATTTGCTATCTATTTGTTCTTTCCGAAGTCAATTTTGATTTCAGTTCGGATTGGGCCGACCCCTTTCAAAAAAATAAATAAATAAATAAAAATTATGCAACATTTTTGTAGAAAAATTGAACTTAAAATTGCAGATAATTTGGTTTTGAATGGTTAATAATTTTTTTGGTAATTTTAAAACACACGCACACACATATATATAATATTAAATATTATGAAAAAATTTTATTAACCTTTTATGAAACACTTTTTTTATTAATATAAATAATTTTTTTTGTTATTTTCTTGACTGATTTTATTTACTAAAAATTATTTATTTTTTTAAAAAATATTTTAATAACAAATTTAAAAAAAAAAAAAAATCTTGTCCTGGATTAACTCGTCCAGGTTCTCATGGGAAAGGCCGGCCCAACTCTCTGAAAAACACACACAGTCTACCTCCCTAAAACCTAACCCCCACCACCACCAGCGCCACCACTCGCACCACCACCGCTGCCTCCGCCGCCGCCACCACAGCAACTACTACCAAGCCTGCTTTTTAAAATTCATTCTCAGGATTCATCCACAGAAATGGCTTTATCTAGACTCTCATTCAAACACAAATCCCTCGCCAGCCCTCCTCTTAGCCACCTCTTCTCTTCTTCTTCTTCTTCTTCCTCAGGAACCCCACCGCCAAATGACCATTCCGCCCTGGAAATCTCCGCCGTTTCTCAATCCGATCCTCCACCGCAACAGCCGCGACAGCAACAGCAACAGAGCCACTCATTTTCGTCTGATGTGAAAACCAGCCTCAGACAACGGCTACAACAACATTTACAAGATCGCGGACAACGAAACCCACAAACCAATTCGAATGTTCGACCAAACCCAACAAGCAAGAGTGCGTTTTTGGCGAAACCCGTCAGCAAGGCTGCTTCCTTTGAAGAAATCAAGAAAAATCTCTCCGAGTTTCGCCTTCGATCCTCTGTTCCTCCCTCGACGGGGCCCAACTCTGCACCCCAGGTCTCGTTTCTTGAACTCTACAAGCGACATGTGCAATCTAAATCCGAGGGTGGTCCCAGCCCCAGTAAACCCAGCCACGGAACTCTCTCTTTTGATGCAATAAGAGAGAGTTTGCGGCAAATGCGGCCCAAAAATAATGATAGTAAACCGGGAGATGTAACTCCAATGCCTCCCTTTAGGGCCAGTTCGAGGCTAAGACCTGCGAACGAGAGTGAGTCTGTTAAGTCCATGGTGATTGGCGGGACAGGAGAGCTTCCAGCGGCGATTTTCGGGAAGGAAATGAGGAGGGATGAAGGGAGAGTGGAGAGGGAAATGGGCATGGAGTTTCTGAGAACGTATGACTATTCAGAGTTGGGGGAGAAGTTGAGGAAATTTCGTCCCGATGCAAAGGACAGGGGAAAGGGTTGGTTTTCATTGGGTGAGTTGAATGAGAGGCTAAGGAAGATAAGAGAGGAGGAGACCAAAGAGAAGGAGCAAGCATGGAAGATTGGTGGGATTCCATACAAGGAATTGAGGAAGAGCCTGAAGGAATTGAAGATGGCAGATGATGAACGGACCAAGAAGTATTCAGGTGAGTGTATATCCATAGGGTGTGTGTCCTTGGTGCTATATGATTGCAATTTTGTTTGGGTAGAGCTCTCTTATTGGAATATTTTATGCTAGAATTTGTTCTCGTAATGCAGGGAAAGAAAGATATATAAATTGAAGGAAATGATTTTAGTAAATGGGAAAAGGAGACTTTTTGGTTTAGCATTGACTTCCACACTGTTCTCTGCTTTGTTTTTGGCTTTCTATGGTATGATCATACTTAAATTCGCAGGCTTATTGAATGGTTTATACTGCTCTGTTGCAGAAGTTTTACTTAATAGTTTTACTAGGGAAATGATTTTTTGCCAGAAGAAAGTGAAGCATGTCTAATTAGTTCCAATTTTCAAGTCAGGTTAATGGTTAGCAACAGAAATGTGGTTTTGTTTCCATTGCTGTTACTAGAATCTCAGCGGGAAAAAGTTTTGGTGTTACTACTATAGGACATTGTACTTTATGAACAGTGAGCACTAAGATAGAAGGTTTCCTGATATATTATTGTTGAATGCCTATAAGGATAATGCACTCTCAACTTAGTTGTTGTGATTTCCCTTGTTTGAATTTTTTAATGATAGAAAAACAGATGGAAAAGGGATTTTAGCTTTTGCAACCAGCTGAAGAATTGGGGAAAAATGAAATTTTGCAAAATTCTCCAGAGTAGGGTAATGATTGCAAAAATCTTGTTGAGGCAAATTTCTTGCACTAGTTGAGATGCTTCTCAATCCTTTGATGTGAGAACATCTTAAAATGATAGGCTTGAGGCTCCTCTCAGTTGGTGTGAAATTCTAAATTTGAAAACTGAATTTTTTTAATAATTTTCCTGTTATTATTTAAAGATTCTTGTGATCTAGAAGTCATGGAGACAGCCTCTTTGTAAAAAATCAAAGGTAAGGTTACATACATCTGATCCTTCTCCAGACCCCACAAGAAAAAGGGCGAGGTGTAATGGAAAGGTTATGATTTAAAGGCAAAGAGTGTAATGTCCCATTCAATTTTAGTGGTCGATGGTTTATAGTAGGCTATCCTCTGAAACCTTTGTTAGGTTAACACATGTAACCACTCCAACTTGCTACTGAATCTTGAAACTTTGCAGCATTATGTATGGTCTTAGGCTCCTCATCATGGCATAATGGAAAAGAAAAGTTTAGTTTCCAAGAATAATGGGAAAAAAGACGAAAGAAATCTATTTTCAATTACTGCAAGTTCTGTGATCTGATAAAGGCTCAGATAATGTGCATTAGTATGTGTTCCTTTGTTCTTCTTTTTCAGATCATTTCTCTGTGAAGCTTTAAGCACATTCTTAATATTCTATTCTGGATTAGTTAAAGCATATAAGTGGAAATAATGAACTTCATTCAATTTGGAGGATTTATGTCCTGAAAAAAAAAAAAAAAAGTCAAATTTGCCTCACCTTATTTGTTAATTTTTATTTCTTAAGTACTGGGTTGCTTTTATATGCTGTATTGTTTCATTATTGAATAATGATTAAGTTGATTGTCATGGACTTATTTTCATTTTCTCTGAGCTTATTTGTATGATTGTTAAATTCATTGGTTTTTTAACTTTGCAGTTCAGAGACTAAATGTGTTGGCTCCATTGAATACAATGCCAAATTTTATGCTACATCCGCCAAAGGACAACTTAGTTGAGAAGGCAAGTTTGGCAGTATGAAATTCTGAAGTTTCTCTGCAAGATTTAGCTGATGTTTATAGTTTGCCTTATTCACCACTAGCTTTTGGCATGCACCAGCTCACATATTGAGTGCAGTTGTCTCATTCTTCATTGGGTGAGGTTGACTTCATTGGTATATATGCACGTTTATATTAAGGGCTAGAAAGGTTTGCAGTGTTAAATGGGTCATTTTGTGCATATTACTTAGACATTGTTTAATCAACCTGAAGCTACAACTTTTTCTGATTAGAGGCATTCAATTGATAAGTGCACCATCATGCACTCCTTTTCTAAATTTAGGAATTTGATGTTCTGATACTGAATGTTTTGTGCAGTATTTCCATCCCGATAACATGTCTTCTGCAGAGAAATTGAAAATTGAGCTTGCTAAAGTTCAAGATGAATTTAAGATGTCTGAGTCGGATTGTGGATCTGCACGTGTACAAGGTAAAGGGATTTCTATTTTTGGTTCATGGTGATTTACCTGTCTGAGATAACTACTGCTATCCATTAATTCTTGGTGAATAATCTGTACAACTTTTCTCCTTTTTCATGTTTTTCTGGGGCCAGGGGGTTAGCATTCACTGAAATACATGCTCTAGCAGAATGATGCTGGACAAATAACAAACTAGCTTTGGATACTTGTTGGATTATGATTTGTCTTTCACAACCTTGTCCTGCAGATTGAATATAGGTAGAAAAGATATGTGTATTCGATATGGCCTTGCAATTATGAGAATGCAGATTATTATCTTTGTGGTGAATGTGCCAGAGAAAAAGAAGAACATTGCCATTGCAAATTGTTTATAGTATTTCATGGGTGGTTTTGGGAGATGGTTAATCCATCAACGGTTTTTTGTCCAACCACAATCTGGACATTTAATTTATTGTAATTATCTATGATCTGGCAAGAAACAAGTTAAAAAATTTTTTGTATTGCTTTGCAGTGGCACAACTCACAACTAAGATCAAGCATCTATCATCAGTTCTGCACAAAAAGGTGAATTTCTGGAGTACAAAGTCTCATATAATTTAAGACTCTGATTATCCTATTAAAGTATAAAGTCATCTGGATTAAAATAGCTGAACACTACCTTTTGAAAATCTGATTGTTTAACCTTGCGGAACATTGAGATTGTCTTTTATAAACAATTTGAACTGTTGATGCATCCATGGCAGACTTGTGTATTTAGACTGTGGCCTTTACATGGTAGAGTGATGCAACAAATTGCAATCCTGGGTGCAATAATGCTGCCTATATTGTTGCTGTGGCAATAATGTTTTTATCCTATTTATGAAGTGGTCCTAACAGTGTTTTTGGGACATGGTAATTTGTGTTTCTGCTCTCTTCATGGAAATTGTTGATTTTAATACTTTAGGATAAGCATTCTCGAAGGGGTCTCCAAGCCATGACGCAAAAGAGGAAGAAGTTGTTGAAGTATCTACGAAGAACTGACTGGGATTCTTACTGCTTTGTTATCTCAAAACTTGGTCTCCATGACAATCCGAGTTATAAGACCAAGTTGAAGGTGGCAAACTAGACTAGGAAATTCCTGTAATCTCAAGTGTTCCTTTTGTCATCCAAATCAAGGGTCTTGTTACACCAAAATCATCAATTTTGTTCTATGCAGTTTCCAGTTCTTTCTGGGAGCAATCTTATTGTTTGCAAATACTTGCTTGAATTCTGAATATTTTGAGTTTAATGGGCAGAACTGAGGTATAGACATCAATGATTGGATTGCTCCTTGTAAAGTAATAAAGAAGAATCAATCAATGATCGTTAGACATTGTCCCATTGATTAGTCTTTGTTGACTTTTGAATGTTACTGAATTCTACTGGCTGATCCAGAAAACATCGGCATGCGGATGTCAGGATTGTGTAGTTTTCAAAAGCGTCATGGGGCTTGACAAACACTTGTTTGCATGTGTAGTTTTCTCTTTTTTCTAAAGGAAAAAGATGGCTGGAGAGCAGTCAATAAATTGACTGAGCAATCAATCTAGACATGACATGGATTTTGTCTATTGTACAATTGTACAACATAAAAAATCAGAAAGATGAGCATCGGTATAACAATAAAATTAATGCATTGTAACACAGAGTCACATATTTATAGGGTGCAGTTCATATTTATGGCGGTGAAAACTCATGCTTGATCAGCTAATTTGGAGAGATGACAAGATAACGAGGCATGAGAAATTCACAAACTTACTAATTATAATTGAATTTATTTATTATTAACGGTTTGATCAATCAAACTATGAGCCAAAAAGAAAATCGAATCAAGTAATTTTGATTGTTGAAACTGAATCAAAACTTTTGATTAACTAATATTTGGTTATTTGAAAATATTGGTTCAATTTAACCTTTTTACACCAATTGAATAAAATGGATTTAAAATTTTTAACATGAATATAGAAAAGTATAATTTTGATGTACTTTTCAAAAGCTATTTATAATTTATCATTATATATAAAATAAATAAGTGATTATTTCAGATATAAGAATATTTTAGGTATATTTATTTATTATAAATAGCTTTATTAATAATAATTTTTAATATTATCATGATAAAACATAAAAATATACATATAAAAATTGTAACCAATCCAAACCCCCCCCCCCAACAAAAATTTTGATTCATTTCCATCCCATTTTATCAGTTAACAAAAATTTCTGGTCTTTTTTTAAACACCCCTAGTAGTGGAAGCACCATTTTTGGGTGCTAAATCTGATGATTTATTTTTTCATTATTAGTTTTCGTGCATAAAAATTTGTTAACTTATTAATTATCATTAAATTGGTTCATATCACATTGCCAAAAATATTTTTTTAAAAAAAAATTAAGTTTCTCCATAAAAATCATATATGTATGACAAAATGTACTTCAAAAAAAAAAAAAAAAAAAAGACGTAACTTTGAAATTGAACACGTATCATTGTTATTGCAATTATTTGGCACATGTTGAATACGTAACATTTTATTAAATTTATTGCACAAATTATAATTTTCGTGAAAAACTTTAAATTAAAATGATTAATTTTTTAATTTGAGTAATATCATACTGATTTCAATATAACATCTTCCGATTTACAATGTAGCAAAATGCTAAGTGCTTCTAACTTTTTCCTATTGATAATCCTACAACTAATATTTGATTATTTGTGAAATTTAGAGAGCAACTATTTAAAATTGTCATTGATGGTAGTAAAATTTATGCTGATTTGAAATTAAAGTAAACTGAACCAATTGTCATTATTTTTTTGTGACAATTAATCTGCCATAACCATTTTCAATAATTTTGTGTGGTACAAATGAACAGAGTATTTCAATATTAAAAGCTTTGTTTTGTAATGCAAATGCTCCTTAGGTTGTATTTAAAAATCAAATATGAGTCATTATAGTTAATTTAAATTTTAAGCTTTTAATTTTGTATTTTAAAATCCTCTTATATATAGTGACGATTCAAGCTAATGAAAATCAGTGTTGCCTAGCATCAAAATTCATCTGTTTTTTTAACTTTGTCCCTCTTGCTACAACCTGATGTTTGCTTCTGTTACAAGCTATCACCCCTGCATTACCAGGAAAACAGAATCCATAGCTCTCAGGTTTCTGCAAACAACCCTCAGATACAATGAAGGAGGAAGCCGTTAGCTTGTGAGAGGGATCGATATGTAGAATTTTTTAACACTCTGAAGGAATCCATTATCGTGGAAAAGGAAGAGGATAAATTGAATTGCAAAGGGGAGAAGAACGCGGATTTTTAAGTGAAGACATTTTGTGAGCTGGTTGGTCAAAGTTACCAAGGTCATATGCAACAGGAGAGACCTATATGGCAAGGTTTTGCTCCACCAAAAGAAGTCTTCCGCTGGCAGTTGTTACTTGGAGGACTTCCAATGGCTGAAAGGCCCAATCATCTCCTTGGAGGTAACTTTCAAGATAACCTATGTCCTTTTTGTAAAGTGAGTGTTGAATCTGTCAATCACTTATTTATGCATTGTAGCACGACTTGTAAAGTGTGGAAGTGCTGTGTAGGATGGTGGAATGTGAATCCTTTTATCGAATCTCTTTGAAAATCTTGGAAATTTCTTGGGAAGGGGTTCTTATTTAAAAAGATATGGACGATGAGTTTTATGTCATTGTTGGCTGGCTAGAAACAATATAATGCATAACGGAAATGTGAAGACATCAGGTGATGTCAAGTAAAACAAATTTAAGTTCTAATATACTTAACATAGGACAAGTGTAGAAAATAAATAGTAAAATTTTAATATTTAATTGTGCATTTAAATAAAATTTCTAGTATCCACTAGAAAATATAATAACTCTTAAAAGAAAAAAATGATTCATAAAATTTTATTATTTGTAAGATTATACATTTATAATTAAAATTATTTATTTAAATTAAAAAAATACTTTAAACTAAATTAGAAAGTATTATAAAAATTTAAATTATTATTATATCATTCTTAAATAGTTTACTAAAACTTTTAATTATGCTACAATACTATAAAAAAATAAATAAATTATAAAATAATTTATAAGATGATAAAAAATGATCCTTATAGTGTGTCTTACAGTAAACAGTTCCATTTGAAAGAAACTCATTCTTAACTTAATAACGAGGAATTGACTTTTTTTATATTATAGGAATAAATATTTTGAATAAATTAATATTTTTGATATAAACTAATAAGTTTTCTTGTGAATTCATATAAGCAATTAATACCAAACTATTATCTATTTGATGCTTTGCTCCATAAAAATCAATATAAAAAGATAAAAAATTAACAAAATCCTTAGACTTGTGGGTTATGAGTTCACTTTTAAATTAATAGAATTTACAAACAATACTATGATTATTTAATTTTCATTGAAATATCTATTAATATAAAAGGAATAGAACAGCTCAATTAGCATGTGATCATCAACTAACCAATATTTCTTCTTTTTTTGAGATATTTTCTTAACTGGTACTTTATTAAAAATCTTTGTGCGGGGGCAAGATAACTTATCTTTAGAAATTAAAATTGTTTCTATGATTTTAATAAGTAGAAAATGAGAATTAAATAATTTTTTAGCTCTTTTTAAAATCTTATCAAACATATCATCACTATAAAATTTCAACATTAATAAATTTCTCATATTTACCTATGATTGAATTTCAGATTTAATACATTTTAGTTAAAAATATTAAGTATCATTTTATTATTTAGCTGTATTATTTCAAAGTTTACAATACACAATAGTTATTTTCTCCTCCTCACAAATATTATTTTATTTAAAATAAATTTCAATTTCTACTGATCATCTTATAAAATCTTTAATGAAGAAATTTCTATCAAAGAAAGAAATACCTTTAAAATTAGGAATGTGAATACAAATATACTAATTGTAAGATCTTCCTTTGGTGACCTTCGTCATTGAAGAAGTTGCCTTAGACCCCATAAAATAACATTAATGCAGGCCAAATCAGGCTTTGTTACCACTTCATGCGGAGATGTCAAATGATATCAAGTAAGACAAATCTAAGCTTTAATACCATCTAATGTAGGACAGAAGTGTAAAAATATCAAATGATAGCAAGGAAAATTTAAATTTTAATACCACTTATTATGAAATAAGTACAGGGAATAAATAATAAAAAGCTAATATTTGATTGTATCTTTAAACTAAATTTATGGTATCCATAAAAAAAATATAATAACTTTAAAAAATAATAAAATGATTCGTAAATTTTATTATTTGTAAGATGTCTTAATCCATATACTTATATAAATATATTTATAATTAAAATTATTTATTTAATTAAAAAAATACTAGAAAATATTCTAAAAATTTAAATCATTATTATATCCTTTTTAAATAGTTTTTTTAAAATTTATAATTAAGTTAAAATATTATAAAATAATTAAATAAATTATTAAAAAATAATTATAACATAATTTATAGAATGATAAAAAGTAATATACATAACGTGTCCTACATCACAAAACCATTTTTGAAAATAAAATAATAGAGTTAGGCGCCATGTGCAACCTATTAGGACTAGGATGTTTTGGTGGATAAAGGCAAAATGGCCTGCATGTTCTTACAATAGCATTGATTTCCTTCTGAATATGCCTATGATCTTCAGTGAGTGCCATGAGGGAGTAGCCCTGAAATGGCCTGAGGCACAGTGAAAAGTGCCGCATACGCAACAATTCAAATTAAACACTGATGGTGCCGTGCCAGTGCGCATTGGACCAGCAGGTATTGGTGGCGTGTTGAGAGGGTTTGATGGTTAGGTTGGACGTTGGTTTTCCAAGTCGAATGGAGTTACTACACCAGCTGCGGCAGAATTAAAAGCAATCAGAGAGGCAGTTGTATTGTGGTCAAGATGGGAGGAGACAGAGGAACATAACCTTATAATTGAAAGTGATTCTCGAGTAGTCATTTCCTGGTTCAAGAAGCCCCACAGTAGACCATGGGACCTCTAATATATTTTCTATGAAATTGAGCAGGCTATTGGAGGGGGAGTACAGTTCACATTCAAGACTAAAGAGTAACACTTTTGCAGATGGACTGGCAAAATTAGGAGTGGGAAGGAAGACTGATTTGGTGTAATGGGTGTGATGCTATGTGGGCAGCTTGTACTATGGCCGTGTGTGGACGCTAATGGAAGGAGGGGGGCACATGTATGTGAGGCTACCATTTTTGGAAAGCAGTACTGCTGAAGTTGAGAATGACTGCAAAATACAGAACTGAAGCTTGCTACTTGCTGTCCTGGTTTCACGATAAATGCTGGGATACAGGCTTGGAAGCCATGATTGCCAGTATCGTCGGTCCGGGTTAAATTTTTCTATATACTGTAGGCGCATTGATATGGGAGTTGGTGAGTGCCGTCAGAATTTTCCAAACAAGGGTAAGACTATTTAGGTCATTTTTCATATCTCCATAAGTCTGAGAGTTATTATTCAGTTAATAAATCTTGTCGCACTAGCCTCCTTGACTTGCTAATTTTCACAAGAAGCAAGCATCAGTTTTAGGATTGTTATTAATTTCTGGGAAAGGGATACGGACCAATTTCATGTTCATAATCCCAGTTCGTAAAAAAGGGGGAAAAGTGGTCCAGTTTGTGGTCTTTCGGTTCTGACATTAATAATTTCCCAACAGATTTGACAATTAAAGTGAAAATTCCCTCATAACTTTCCAAATTTTTTTTTAAATTCTCCTCATAGATTTGGCGGCTGCTACGTTATTTAATATCAGCACCTTTATTTCTGCAGATTTATTTTCGCGAAGAGGTTAATTGGCAAGAAGGAGTGGAACAACTCAATGAGACCCTTTTGTGATGGCAATTGTTCTTGTCATGATCTCAATGCTCTCATTCACTCAATTGGTGCAAGCAAGCGGATTATGCTCGTTGCGTTATTGATTGTGCAAATGCCAAACATTGCCTGCAATCTGGAGCAGCCACTGTGGAATCTTAAATCAAATCGCACTCATTGAAGGCTGAGAGATGTACTTACTAATTATCATTAAATTGGTATATATCTATTTACCAAGCATTCAATGCATATTTTTCCTTTCCTTTTTTCTTTTCTTTTCCTTTTTTTTTCTGGAAATGTCTTATGGAAAGTGAAATGCGTAAATTAATTTCGTTTATTATGGTATAATGCCATCTGTATTTATAACAAATTGCTTTTATTGGTCAATTTTTTTTTCTTTTTTAACGTCAAGTCATATTGATGGATGAACACAGAATTTGAGTAAGGGTTATTTTGATTTAGCCTGTTACTCTCAGAACTGGTGAGTACTGGGAAGAAAGCTAACTGGAAATGCGTCAAATTGATAAAATTCATTGCATTCAGTTGGCTTGTGAATCAAAGCTTTTTGACAAGCTACCATATACTTTTGTAAACGGATTTTCTTCAAGCACGGTTTAAAGCTAATCATGCGAAATTCGGGATAGTAATAATTGAATTTCTATGAGCAAAGCCCAAATATTGAAATTCCACGAAAAATAAGGACCCAATTGAACTTTCTTTATTCTCAATACAACTACAACCCTTATTTGGAATTTTGTAAGTATGCTCCGATTTATACTGGAGGGCTGCAGCTCCTCGCGCAAGCTTCCATGCAGTCTTTTAACCCTGGCGAGCCTGTGACAAACATTAATTGACCAAAACGCATGTGAAAAAGGAAAAAAAATTCTGTTTACAAACCCCAAGTAAATAATTATAATTTTTTTAAAGAAAAATTCTTTAAAAAAGTTTTATTCTCACTTATGCTTCCCTGAGCTATATTCATGTAACGGTGATATTGGATGAATTGCATGCATACGTTCATGGGGAAGGCTGACAACAATGAAAATAACAACTTTCCCGAACTCAAAAACACAGAAATTCCAATACACACACAGAGTGCCTTTTCTTAGCGTAATCCCTAATTCAGACCATTAAACACAAGACTTGAAGATAGATCATATATTAACTTTCAACACCCACAACCCAAAGTTGCAATTATTTTTATGCAGAATCGTAACAGGGGCTTATTTGAAAGCCTTGTGTACTCTTATCATCAGCATTCTGAGCTCACATGGCTAAATCAAAAAGAGCAGTCGTTGAATCCTTAAAAGTTTGAATAAGTTTTTTTTTTTTCTTTTCACTTTAATTCCTGCTTTGCATATCTTTCTCTACCTTTTAGACTTGTAACTATTTGTGGGCTATATATTCTTAATACAATTTGATATGATTTTTCCCAAAAAAAAAAAAAACCAGTGTAAACAGTAAAGATTCAACAGTACCTGCTCCATATTGAAGGCAATGATTGGCATTTGCACAATCAATAACGCAATGAGCATAGTCCGCTTGCACCAATTGAGTGAATGAAAGCACTGAGATCATGACAACAACGATTGCCATCGCAAAAAGTCTCATTGAGTTGTTCCTCTCCATGTTTTCCAAAATTCGCATCTTCATGAATATAAATCTGTAGCAGACACCGAATCTGTGAGGGGACTTTTGTTTTTTTTAAGGTAAGTTCTGAGGGGATTTTTGACTTAATTGCCGACGCATCCGTTGGGAAGTTTTTAATGTCAGAGATGAAAAGACCACACACTGGGCCACTTGTCCTCTTTTTTTTTTTTTTTTTTTCACAAACTGGGATTACGAACATTAAATTAGTCCATATCCCTTCGCCCGAAATTAATAAAAATATCCTAAAACTGATGCTTGGTTGCTGAGAAAGTTACCATGACAAAATTTTGTTAACTAAATAATTATCGTAAAAGTAAAAATCCTAACGCATAAGATTTTAATGTTTATAGGATCTGAAAATTGATTTAAATATTTTTATTATTTTATAAATGACTAATTCTATAACTCAAGCATGTGATTATCAAATTATAGTAAGTAATTAATTATCATATATGCGTTTACTCCATTTAGAATACCATTGGTAACGTACGGCATGATTCAATGTTTTAGCTAATAACCTTTTTTGGCACAGTGAGTTTGATTCTTGTTCATGGCATCCAAAGGAAAATACAGGAACTACCCATACAGTTCAGAACCCCCACTAAAAGGTTTCTGTACAGACGGCGAAGCAAATGAGACTAAAAATGACAATATCTCAGCCTAACAAGGTATGGCAAAGAACAAGACTGATTCAACCATTAACAAAGATCAAGACTGTATCCGAGCAGTTGGTAAATCCAAGACCCACTCTGGAAGCAGTAGATTCTTATGGCACTCATCAACTCCCATATCAATGCACGTGTAGTAGATAGCAAAGTTTAACCAGGACCTACCAAACCTCTATTTCGTGAAACCAAGACAGAAAGTTTGCTTCAGTTCCATATTTTGCAGTCATTCTCAACTTCAGTAGTAATAGCCAAGTTTGGTTCAGTTTGGTTTCTAGGCAGCCACAGCATAAACCCCATCATACACATCTCCTCGTATAAGAACTCTTTCCCAAGAAATTTTCAAGATTCCCAAAGAGGTTCGATAAAAGGATTGACATTCCACCATCCCACACAACAATTCCACACTTTCCAAGTCCTAGAATGAATAAATAAGTGATTAACATATTCAACACACACTTTACAGAAAGGGCATAGGTTATTTTGAAAGTTGCCTCCAAGAAGATGATTGAGCGTTTCCCCCATTGGAAGTCTTCCAAGTAACAACTGCCAGCAGAAGGCTTCTGCTTTTGGTGGAGCAGTACCTTGCCATATAGGTCTCTCCTGTCGCCTATGACTGACTTAACTTTGATCAACCATCTCACAAAGAGTCTTCACTAAAAAATCCCCATTCTTCTCGCCTTTGCAAATCAATTTATCCTCTGCCTTTTCCACGATAATGGATTCCTTCAGAGCACTAAAAAATTCTCCATTATTTTGATGCTCTAACATTCATATTTTCACTTTTTACTTTGTATGTTATATATAACATTTTAGATTGTATATATCATTTATAATGACATTTTCTTTTAGTTATTTCAAACATTTTTTAACGAAAACTAAATGAATTGTATTTTAAAACAAGATATGTTGCCTATTACTACATTTTAAATAAAGGTTGTGTCCACAAAGTTCCTTCTTCAACATACAAGTCAGGTTCAGGTTTAGAACTTCTTTCAGGGATGCATACTGTTATAGTTTAAAGCATTAAAGCTCCATAACATGTGAGCACGCATAAAATTTTCCTCCACCAATTACCTCAAACACAACACAAAGAATATGCACAAAACCAAAATATATGACTGTAGATAAACCAACCCACTAAAAGAAAAAAAATCAATACTTGAGAAATGAAGAAAATTCAGGAAAGATAAGCATTAACATTAACCATGGCAGAAACGAAACAACACCAATGTTTCCTTTCCTATTTGATTACTAAAGACTAATTACCAAGAGGAAAGAAAAATGAAAAACCATTATTTTCTGGATAAATCCTATACCCCTTCAAAACAAACCCAATTCCGCCAATGAGATTGACAGATAGATTGAAACGAAAAGTGGGGTCCATTCAATTATCAGTCTTCATCAACGTCCTCAAAAGCCCAGGGATGCTCCTGGCGGATTCGCTCCTCCTCCTCCGTCGTGAAGTCATTCTCAATCCCAAAGAAGGCTCTCACGAACTCCACGCTCTTGTTCTTGATCCGGTCCGCTATAGCCTGATTCAGCACTTTCAGAAAATCCTCTATGTTCAGGTAGTTAGCCACCAAGATCATCTCTTTGACCTCCTCGTTGCTTCGCGTCTTCAGGAACTCGGCGGTGTACTTGTCCCTCACGGCCTTCGTCGCCGATTTGCGGCGGAACTCCTCTTGCATCCTGCAGTACTCGATGGCCGCGGCCAGGTGAGCGCTCGAGACGTTGGGAAGGGAGATCGGCGGATCTTCCTCCGAATAAGCCGCTGCCACCGCCTCGTTGTCCTCGTAGAAGGTCTTCACGGCCGCGAACTGCATGGCTACCGATATCTCCACCTTGAAGAGTTGGTTGTCAGCGGTTTTGAGGGTGATTCGCTTTTCGTCAGTGTCGGTGGGCTCGTCGCCGGCCGCCGCCAGGTCGGCTGGTTTCGTCTTGGGGTTTTCAGGAGGGGACGACATTGTTATTGAAGGAGTTATATTTTTTTAGAGAGAGAGAATGAAAGGGCGAAAATGAATTTTCAGTAGTGAAGAGGTGAGGGAAGGGAACACATTTATAACGAGAATCCGAAAGGTTTTAGGACTAGAAATAGTGTGAAATTTTTTTTAAGAGAAATCTAAATTTACATTTCATATATATATATATATATATATATATATACATATATAGAGATATACACATGTAACATTGTCATTGAAGCAGTCATGGAAAATGATTTTACAATATATAAAGCTGAAATGATTAAAAAAAAAAAAAAAGTAAAATTTAGTATCAATAGAACTACCCATTTGTAGGCTACACTTTGTCGGGATACTCTGGAACTGATCGAGAGACTGATGGAGATGGAGAGGGAAGAGGTAAGCAATTTGGGAGGAGACACAATTTCATAATTATAGTAAGTAAGACTTCAGTTTGTGTTCACTCACAAGGGATCATTTTAGTATTGATTCTCAATCTATTTTTGTGGGAAGGCTCATAGGTTTTTGCTCTGGGTGATATAACTAAGGGAGTTTTGGGTTTTTGTAAGGAAAGGAATGTGTGTCTTCCATAGGCTATATTTACTTATGGGGTTCTCTTGGACTGTTTGATATTTGTGGTGATCGGGTGATTTGGTGGTTCGTGCTATGGCTTAAGATGTTTATGGAGGCCAAGTTCAGAAGAGGTGCGAAGTGGGTCTTCTATGGGTGTCTCATTGCCTCATTGGAGTCCTCTTGTAACTATTTTTGAATTAATGCAATTGAATTATCATAAAAGAGAAATTTCCTGGAACTAAGGTGTTCAAGATTTTTTTAATACATTTAGGTTGTCAATATGTTCTATTGGCTACAGGGTTTGTTCTCTACTATAAGTTTTAGTGTAAATTAGCACATCATACCAATTAATCACCCTTCCTGCATCATTTTGTGACAGCTTAGATAAATGTAATAGAAGCTTTCTATGGAGAGACTTATAGCAGAGGAGGGAGATGCAAGTGGTGAATTGCAGGATAATATGTGCTTTATAAATCATGTGCGCTGAACACTCTAATAAATTAGTCTTTTAGGGAGAAAATAATGGTCTCATGACAAGTGATATCAGAACCGGCCCAATTTGAATTTGATATTTACTGTCGAGCACTTTAAATTCAAGAGTAAGCAGAAAGTCCAGTCTACGACGAGAACATTTATGAATTCGGTGGAAAAAAACATGACAAAGTCCTATGTAAGAAATAAGTAGGGGTCGGACCTT
This sequence comes from Ceriops zippeliana, assembly GCA_037897445.1. Classification (NCBI taxonomy): domain Eukaryota; kingdom Viridiplantae; phylum Streptophyta; class Magnoliopsida; order Malpighiales; family Rhizophoraceae; genus Ceriops; species Ceriops zippeliana. The sequence continues at coordinate 2,203,066 of JBAPLH010000107.1, read as the reverse complement.
ATAAATATTTGTGCTATACACCCATATTAGCTTTTTGGGGATAGTGCAGTGGCCCGTGTTACTAAGCACTGAGAGGGTAGGATGTAACAAAAACCAAATACGCGAATAAGACTAAGCCTTCAGCCTGTATGCTCCGATTTTGCAAAATGAGTATAGTAAGGACCATGCTTTGAGCCTCCCTTATAAAAGACGTTCCTCTGATGCATGGAAAGGTATGGTGCGTACAAATGATCTTGTTGAGTTGGGGAAAACAATTGGAGATTGGGAGACCGAAGAACAATTAAGTTTTGGATAGATAAATGGCTCGAGGAGGATACCTTGCAGTCCAAGGCATTAAGGCCTCTAATCCTAACGGAGTTATCAGACATTGTTAACTGCCTTTTTACAAAACTGTCAGTGCTATGCTTTACTCCAGGGGAGTGTATATCCCATATTGGAGGAGGATATTGTTGGGGTTGCATGGCCTGTGGGAATAGGCTATTGTTTCATTTCCATTTTTGTTTATTGATGGGTCTTGAAGAAAGAAAGGAAAAAAGAAAATCTTTTTGTATTTCATTATGTGTTTCTCCGTACAATAGTTAATTTATAAAATTTTTTTTTAGTCGATGACTTCTCATCATTTGACTATTTATTAAAAAATTCAAGAATTTGAATCCTTTTTTTTTTTTTTGGAGGTATTTATAGATGTGCCCTTGTTACGTGAATTGGGTGCACTTCTGTCCATTCATCCAGGGTTTTTAAGCAATACCTTCCTGCTCTTTTTATCTTATGTCTTCTACAAATGAATATATCTAGTGTGTCCTGATAGATGGTAGCGAGGCACTTGGGATAATTTCTGTTTGATTTTATGTTTTTGTTGTCTTCGCTTTGTTAATATTCTTTAGATGTGTGATATTGCTTAAAAGTTTCTATTCTTTGATGATCCAACAATAGTATGTGAATTGGTTAAACCCATGTAGTCCTTTTTTTTTCATTCAAGCGAAGAAAAACAATGTTTTTGCTTGTTTTAATCAACAATGAGGGGTTAAATTAGTCAACTTCAGTTGAATTTTTTGAAAAACTCAAGGCAAGATTTTTATTTTGGTTTGTGATGATGGCTGCTGAATCTCCATTTTACACTCTATTTTTTACTTGTAGTCAAAAAATTGAGAGAAAAAAAAATACATAAATGCGTCCGTTTAAACACAGCCACTAAGTAGCATGTAAATATGAAGATTGCATTGATCAAAATTTTGTAGGACAAGTGTTACATGAAAAACATTGTCAATAGAGCAATGTTCCAATAAAGTTGTACCGTTTCCATGTTAATCACAAATGCAGATTAATTAGAAATATTTTGAGTGATATTCTGCAAATTTTTTTGGTTGAATTTAGGTGGGCATAACGAGTTCCTACATTCTATAAATTCCTTTATCGTTTATTCTATAGTTTGAATATAAAATTTTCAGTCTTAAAACTCACTCAAGTCTTCACTATCTTAGAAATTAAAATTCAATATTTTTCCCACTTATCAAAGAAATTATTGGCATTGGATCAAAGAAAAAAAAAAAATGGCATCTTGTATATAGTATGCTCTAGCGAACAGGAAAAATGGTGACTCAATCAAATGGCAACTTAGTGTCATGGATCATTATCTCTTTCAAAAGACTAATATGTTGGGATGTGTAGAAAGCTCAAAAACCCCCCTTTCTTTTTCAACGTGAGATTCCATCGTATTCTCTCTTACCGAATTCATCGACGTTCTCGTCGTGGACCGGAGTCCTCCTGCCTACTCCCGAGCTTAGAGCGCTTGACGATAGATATCGGATTTGGGTCGAACGACTCTAATACCACTTTTTAAAAGACTAATTTATTGGGGTGTGTAACACCTATATTTATAAGATTCAAAAATCTCCTTATTCTTTTTGATGTGGAACTCCGTCACATTAGACTTTTATTGTTATTACTTTTAATGTTAATATACAAAAATAATATAAACTTTATGATTTATAATAAATCTAACATAACTTCATAAAATTAATAATTTAAGTCTTGTAAAATTTTCATGTGGCCGTGTGAAAGTGTAAGACAGAGTTCAAAATTAGCCATGGGAGTGCACATTTACCCGTCGCCTAAAAATTTTAAGAGTGATCTCTCAGGCACGCATGGGTTGGGATGAGCGAATTGATATGCCCCCTCGTGCAAACCGAACTCCGGATTCCACTGCTTGACAGAGTAAACAGTCCATTGAACCATTCAGAGACGTTCTAAAACCCAATTTCTAAGCAATCTTTCGTCGATTTCTAACGCATTTGTCCGCATCCTTGTAGCTCACCCGCCTATTACGACTGACCCTTTACCTTGTTCACACAACTCCTCTGCAGTGGTGTAGGAAATATGTGGATATGCGAAAAAGTCTCCGCACCAGAGCTACATGAAAGGACTTCAAAAGGAAACTTAATAGGCAATTATATCTTGAAAATGTGGTCTACGAGGCACACAAATAATTGAGAGAATTAAAACATAAGTCCTTTATTTGCATCTATATTAGAAACTTCACAACACTATTATTGAAAATTTTTGGCTTAGGAATGTAGGACTCATTATTTTATTTTATTTAGTAGATGAATTTCAAAATTAAGCCAAGTAAAAAGTGCAATCACGTGAGCCAAAAGACATCAATGAGACCATTACAATTGTATAGTCTTTCATCGAGTACTACAGGAGTAAGCCTTTTAAACTTAAGAGTTCAAAGTATAACTCTACTAAAAGTGAGAGGGAAAGAGATAAAGGTAAAGGTAGCTAGGCAACTCTAAGCCGTCCACTTGAAAAGATTATAAGAAGAAAAGAAGAAGAAAAAGTCTTTCATAGCATCTAACGGCCTACTTTGTGTGCAAAGGACCACTCACTATGAAAGACAATCCAAAAGTTGGTTTGTTAGTAATCCAAAAGTTGGTTTGTTAGTAGCCATGGTTGAGCAACAAGAGGCATAATTAGCCGATGATTTAGCAGGACAAATTGATTGTCTACAATTACTTAGTACTTTTAAGGCTAAACAAAATCTCTAACTAATGAGAAGCAAGAAACTGATATTTATAGATGTACAAATTAATGAAAATATACCATAAATCATAATTGACATAGGTGTCATCCATAATTTTATTATTGAGAAAAAAGTTTAACAGTTTGGTTTAAATATGAACAATAATAGAAGTTAGTTCAAATTGTCAATACATGTGTTAAGCACTTTAATTATATTGCTCAAGGTGTGTAAATAAATCTCGATCCATGAAGAGGCATAGTTAATTTCTCGGTGACACACATGGATGATTTCAAAATTATATTTAGCATAGACTTTATTGGCAAGGTACAAAATTTTTCTATTCTATAGTGCATACTTAAAAAAAAGGCTTCATGTATGATTTTTACCATCTCAAAGATAAATGATGCGATGATGGTAACTGATGATCCCTTCAACCCTTAAAAGGTGAATCTACTCCAAAAGATTAGACGTTCTTCACGAGAACAAAAATGTAATGTCTCCCAAATTGTCTAAATGATTTCCTCTAAAGAAAAAAACAGAACAAGATAGAATTGAAACTAAAATCTAAGTCACCTCTCTTGTTGTATATCATTATCCGAACTCGAAGAGTTGATAAGTAGCTATTCAATTTACTTAATATGAATTAGATTTGACTTTTGAAAGCTCTCTACAACACCCTAATTTTGTTTTAAAGGAAATATGATAGTTCTTAAAGGACATTGATCCATTGTGTGCATATTATAAGATACGATAAAAAATATCTCCTCTCTTATTTCTAACTTATTTAACGGATTAAGACAAACCCAATAGATTACAAAAGTGCACTTGAGATAGTATTAAGTCAGACGTATTGCTATGAGTTGAAAGCCACTAACATTATTCAATATGATTCTTTTAAGGGGTTGGTCATATCCTTTGAACTAACATAACACCTCTACTACTTTCTCCCCTCTTTCAAATCAAATCTTTTTGTCATTCTTGAAATAAATTTTAGCAATTTATCTAGACAACATTCTTATCTTTGGTAATACTTGAAGACCACACAAAACACTTGCAAATCGTATTATAAGTTTTTGTGAAAAAATGAACTTTACATCAAGAAGTACACTTTTACATCATATTCAAACTTTTGTAGAAAAATAAACTTTACATCAAGAAGTACACTTATACAATACGGGAGGTGCACTACTTTGATCGCGTGGCAGAGAACAAACAAATTCAAATGGATGGGAAAAAGCTATTAGTCATTAAAGAATGAGAACTGCCAAAAAATGTATCCAACTTGCGGTCATTTCTTGGCCTAGTCAACTTATATAGGCGGTTCATAAGGAATACTCAACACAGTTGATGATTTGCTTAGGCGTTTCACGCTGCTTCGCTTCATGATTTAACAGCTGCCACAGTTGGCATAATCACTGCTTCTGCTTTTGTTCCAGCACGAAGTACTGCTCGTGAAACAATTGTTGCACTGGAGTATCAGGCTACAAAATTAAAAATGAGATGCATAAGGTAGCCAACCTTGATATAAACTCTACATCCTTACCACTGTAGACTACACTACAGTACTAACAAAGAAAAAGAGAGGAGAAACAAGTCCACTGAAAAAAAGAACATTGAGTTATTAGAGGATCAAGAGGTTTTTGTCGCCTAAAACTCAAAAGATTCAAAATAACTTCAATACCGAAGGGCGTTGAGTCATGTTCCAAACAGTGGATAAGTGTGCACACAACCGACAATTCCAACCAATAAATATATAGGAAATTATATCCATTGGTTTGCTTTCTTAGATTGGTCAAGTCCTTCCTTATCAGAAGTAAATAAACTCTGGTTAAGTAAATTAAACAATCTGCTAATCTTATCCTTACGTGCATTTGACAATCCTCCAAGCCCCATATTTTTGTTATTTTTTTAATTCTAGTTTGCCATCATTCCAAAATATCTAAAAGTGATAATCAAGTACAATCTAATAAGAAGTATAAAATTTGGAGCACAATTTAAAAATGTGACATACTGACAAGTACGCAGTTGAGGCACTAGGAAGAAAATGTAACATTGTGGAGCCTCAATAACTTCATGAACAGATAACTCAAATTCTGTTAAAAAAAAAAAAGAAGTTGCAAGGTCATGATATAAGCAAATTGAGATTGTACCTTTTGGCATTTAGAATAACATACTAGAGCAAAATATGGTTGGCTCTGCATTCTTGTAACCATGAAAAACAAGAATCAGGAAAGTACTTTGCTTGTGGCAATAGCATAAGTCTTGTCAGAGCAATCCAGTGTATAGCTTTCTTGCATTCTTGCAATCCCTTGTCACTAGAAAATGGATGAAGTCTCTTCAATGATTCCACCTTATCCATGAGATACATTTTATTTGACGGATGATGATTATTAAGGCATTAATAAACCATAAACAGAAACCAACAATCCCCAAAAAGGAATGTGCTAATAGAATTAGAAAGCAGAAAGAAAACATAATGCTTGACTGACAACATCAGCAAAACTATACATGGGATGAAAATATATAGAAAAGAAAATGCTTGCAGCATGCACCGTAGCAGCATTTTTGTTGCTACAGTGCTTACAGCACACATAGCTGTTGCAACATGAGATGCCAAGCATCACCTATATAGAAATAGTTGACATAAATACTCATAGTTTGCCAGGTCCCAAAATTTTATTTTTTACTCTACTGACTTTCATGCTTCTATTTTTGAAAATAAAAGATTCAATCCATAACAGTATTGAGTCTGACTTAATTTGTAACTTTCATTGTGTTCCAGAATGACATTATCAATCAGCCATGTTGGTCGTATTCAGCTTCAGGGTAGTTGATACAAAACAAAGAAGATTGGGAAGACAGGAGATTATTTTACAAGTTAACTTTTAGATTTGTTCATTAATGCATGTGTTTAATTTGCATAAGGCTCCAGTGGGGCATATCATGATGTGATCAACATGCAAGTAATTAGGTTATGATAGTCGATGGCTACCAAAATAAAATATAGAGGTTAACTTAACACAATCAAAATTTTGGAGTTCAAGTGAATGTTTTGACAAGTTTCTGGTTCAACAATTATCTTCATGAAATGATTTGTTTTATTCGTTGTTTTTCTCGTCGTTACCATGCTTTGAAGAGGTAAGGCATGCCAGAGTTTTCTACTTTTTTTTTTTTAACCAAAAGACATTGAAAAGGGAAGAAGGGCAAAAATGAATTAAGAATATTTAAGAATAGTTTAGGAAAGTATAGAAGAGCTAAAGTATAATAACACAAGTACAAATAAAAAATACAGTTAAACAACTTTAGGATAAAAAAAAAGCAAAGAAAACAGAAGGGCAAGAAGGAAAAATACTGTTAAAAAAATAATGATTGAGAATTAACTTTATTGTATTATCATATATTTACTTCATCAATATTTTTATGCAAAGATATAATTATATCATTCCCATCACTTCTCCGCTACAAAGACATTCAAAATTTAAAATGGAATATACAACATCCCTACTCAAGGGTAAGCTCAAAATTGTGTTCATAGCATTTACCGGTTCTGTTACCCAATCCATCATATTTATGCCAAGGTCTCCCCCTGTGGTGTAGGCTTCCTGCTATTGGGGTCCATAATTGAACGAAACTCCTACAAAGCCTAAAATAAGAAAAGGTGCAATCTGTTACAATACACCAGCGAACAAGATAAAAAACTGCAGAATGAGCAAAAAATTGCAACAAAGGATAGAATGAAAAGACCAAATTAATTATTCAAAACCAAATATTGCATTCTATGTACTTTTTTTGGAACATCATTAAACATCATCGTGCCTTGACTCTGTATATGAAAAACTAAATCTTCCATCAATTTTAAGAAATTGGAAATAATGTGTTTAAAAGGAAAGGAGTAGGAATTGATTTAGGAAAATTTAGTTTCAATATTACTTTAAAAAATAAAGTAAACTATCATTCCCATCTTATTGAGATTAATTTAATGACACATTCCACAAAAGAATCTGTATTTTAGGCTGTGATTTGTGAATTTAATCCACTGCAGGCTATTTTAATGGAACTTTTGCAAGAAAAGTCCTGCTTCCATGCTAAACTATTGCTTTTACTGCAACACAAAGAAAATAGGCACAAAAACATGCACATCTATCCCCATAATAACAAAAGGCAGATGTTTACAATGGTGTTAAAAGGGGAAGGAGGAAGCACTTGGAGAAGTGCAGGCCTCCTTCCTGAACCTGCTGCTACATTTTGCAGCTCAAGAAATTAAGGATGGGAAATTGAAATGAGGTCAGGGTCAGAACAAAGTCAACAAGCAAACAGATTATCTCCAGATTGGAGCAATATGATCTAGTTCATAACACCTTTAATAGTTTGTATTTCTAGGTTTATAAACATTGAAAAAGAGTTAAAAAGGATATTTTCCAGCTTCCATGGATGCCAATATACTATGCAGGGGATTTAGCATCTTCATTTTCATCTTGTTTCTTGATGGAATTATAGAAAACCAATCTAAAGGCATCATAAGGGCAGCCGTGTAACTTTAGCAGTCATGCCCTTTGCCACAAACATCCACTGCACTTGCAACACCAGCAGCTTTAAAAGCCAGAGGCACCTTTTGTCCTAATGTCTTAATTTCTTTCTTTTAAAATTGCCTCAAGATGCTTCTTCTGGCATTGTAAGTCAAATCATGCTAACCTATGCATCAAAGAGATAAGGTATGTGCAGCAACCATGACCTTTGTGTAACATCTATAAACCCTCATTCCCAATGTTACAGCTACAATGACAATCTTAAACCATGATACTCAAGTAAGTAGACTTTTTCTTCTGGTAGTTTTAATATTATTAGTTAAATGGTACATAATTAGGAATATCAGAGTGTTCTGCTATCCAAGCAAATGGAGGAGGGGACTGATAGTAGATACTAACAATTAAAAAATTTGACAGTAATCAAAGCCTAACTATGTGTTGTTCCTACATCTGAGTGAATTTTTAGTAACTTTACATTCTATTTCTATCAGCTGCCATATAGTCCTAAAATGCACAATTCTTGAAACTAATTATCATAAAAGCACTACCATGGTTAATTTTTCATTACTTTGTCCTTTTATTGTGGCACCAACTCAGATATCACATTTCCACAAACTTTGAGGCAACAAGGAGTGACCACATAAAAATTAAAACACATGAAAACACTAACCATGCACACACATACACATGCATGAGCATACGTTCATGAAATCACACATGTATCATGATGATAGAACAAAATAGTACACCATTCCTATTTGGAATGTTGAACCCACATCTTGCAACCAACTTCTTGGGACAGGAATCCAAACTAGGAATCATTTTATACCATTCAGAGAACAGAATAAATGGAAAACACTGGCATCAAATGATCAAGAAAATCCTCTAGTAAACTATTTATTTTTCCTACTATGACAAAAATAATTCATAAGGTGGGTTTTATAAATGTGCTCTAACATTTGCTAAAAATAATCAAAATTGAACAGTCTCAACACCAATAAAAATCACTCCTCTTCATTTTAAATGATAACATGATTATTTGGCATTTGAGATGCAACTAGTTAGACAAGAAATAAATGCTGCAACAGAACCACCAACATGGAGTGTTGCACTGCACCAGTCCTATCCAAATCATTGCCATGCCTGATAGATTAACACTCAAAAGACAGAAAATAAATAATTTTAAATTGTAGCATTAATTTGATGGCCATAATAGCTAACAAACATGGCATCATCAATATGAAAAAAAAATAGCTAAAGATTGTGACTTCACAAATTAAAAGCCTGATTTAGAACAAGACATATACAATCAACAAGGATTTATCCAGATCTGGCTAACTGACCATTCAATTATGCACATAACTCCCATGAGGCAGAACCCAAGGCAGCGGTCATCTGGGTGCTCTTCACATAAGAATGACTTGCAATAGACAATATCTGGACCTGATGCAATTGAACAAGACTGTTCCACACATCCAATAAAAATAGGTTTGTTTCAATATCAATACGATATTACTTCATCACTAAAGGAAGACATTTTCATTTTGACATGCGAAATATGGGGTCTTAAAAAGATATGAATTTAACATAAACGCAAATAAAACAGATACACTTAAGAAGAAATTGAAGATACTCAAAAAAAAAAAAAAAAGAGAGAAGTTGGATGACTACATACAGAATAAAGAAAATGAAATCTGGTAAATCACCAATCTGATGATGTTGGAATATCATTAGTCTCATATCCATAAGTATCTTCTTCTTCATCCGTCCCGTTGCTGATTTCAGTGTCCATGAACAAACAAACCTAGGATTCCCAAATCAATATAAATAACAACAATAACAAAGTCTTAATCTCAAAGTTATAATTTTTCCTTCATAAAAAAAAAACACTTTTCTGTTGAAATAAAGCCAGTACATATCACCAAAAAAAACAAAAAAAAAAAGTAAAATCCACAAGAACATTAAGTGCCATTAGATCTGGGCCTAACCCCCTACAGAACAGTAACATTTTTGTATGTTTTTTTTTTCTCTTTACAATAAATCCTTTGGAAGTGAACCTCTTGCTAGCACGTCCCCCCCCAGGCAATGGTAACCCCAGGCAATGGTAACACATTTCTTGTATCAACTTGTGAAAGAAATAAGAAAAAAATTAATTATAAGCATAAAAGAAAATTTCCACACCAATTTTCAAGAAAACTAAAAAGAATGGGGACGATGGAAAGAATCGGGAGTGAAAGTACCTTTGCTCTTGCTTAGATGAAATGACTGAAAATTAGGGTGGCTTAGGGTTTGGAGTTCTGATTATATGCAAATATAAATAAGTAAAACGAGATGAACCGCATGTGCGTGGCTCGTGATCTGATGGGTTAGGAGATGGGACAAAACCCAACCTCGAAAGAGTCCAAGGCTTAGGAGTTGGGTTTGAAAAAGGGTACAACAGCCATGTAATTGGGGAGCTTACCATAAGGTATAATTTTTTTTTTAAAATATACATACCTATATATATTGCATTCGCTAATGCAAAAATTTGTATCAAACAAAATAAATAGAATAAAATACTATTTAACATCAAAATTTTTAAATTTTAATTAGATAATTAAAATAAATAATTTTTATACAAAATATTTCGTCATAAGTAAATTTATCACTAGAATTAGTGAAATATGTTACAATCAAAACTAGGTAACTATTAATTTTTTCAATATAATTTGTCCAACAAATTAGTTTTCTAAGCCTTTTGAATTCACAATCAAAAATAAATAAAATTAATAATTAATGAGATTTAATTAATGAAATAATTACAAATAAAGAATTTATTAATAAATTCATTTCCATAATTAGTACCTAACTATTTAGTGGTCAAAACCCTTTTTTTTTAATTAAAACTCCATTAATAAGAGTCACTAACATAGAAAATTAATATTTTTACTTTATTTTATTTTATTTTTAAAATATTAGAATGACCAATTAAACTAACAATTTAAGTAAGTAGTTGGAATCATTAATTCAATTTTTTCATTCTATGATTTTAAGAGAGTCAAATGGTAACAAAATTGGTTTTCTTGATTTAGTTTCAAGCTGATTCATTTCTAATTTGAACCATAATTATGACCATGCCTATCTAACAACAAAGAAACTACTTTTAAATAGCATACCTCATGATTAAGGTTCATAATTTGTGCATTGGAAGTTAAAGTGGTAAAAAAATGCTACCTTATTTGTGTTTTTCTTAAAAAGAAATAAAAGTTATTTTTCTCAACATGGATAAAAAATATCATACCACTTTCCATTACTTACATTAAAGGATTGTGATAATTTTGGTAAGTTGGTATTGTCACTTGTAACTAATAGAGGTCCATAATGAAATGGATTTCCTTTATAACTTTTGTAATTAAATTTGCAAAATGTTCCTTTATGTCTCGAAATCTACTTGATAAATTGTTATAAGGCAAATTGAAAATGTCTAGAAAGTGTAAATGAATCAATTTTGATAGGATTTCTTCATTCATTTTATTATGGAAAAGTTTAGGCTCTTTATTTGCCTAAAATTTTCCAAAGTTCTTAGAATTAAAATAGTCAACTAATTATGAGACAAGTTTCATACCCATATTTGTTGGGAAACAAAACATTTGAAAATGAATAAAAACAAAACGAATATAAGGAATTCACATAGTTTAGAATTTGAATATATGTTTACTCTCACATAATATTAATTAGACTTCACTCTTACAATAATCTCTGACTTGGAAACTTATTATCAATCTAGTAGCTATCATAATGTAATTTTAATATTATTTATAATCTATAACCTCAATACAACACCTCTTAACAATTAACTATAAAGACTAATTAAGGTTGTGTATAGCTTCAACTTCTCTATAACCACTAACTTAGTTAACATATCATTAGAATTCTTCAGATTTATCCTTTTAAAAGTCAATCTCTCGTCATATGATAAACCACATATGAAGTGATACTTTAATTAGATATATTTCATTCATATATGAAATACGAGATTCTTTGTATGTTGGATTACACTTTAATTATTATAGAAAAGAATATTACTTTTTTGTGGTTTGCTTAATTCTTTTAAGAAGTTTTAATAGTTGCTTTAATGATGGTAACATATTCAGTTTTAATAGTTGACAAAAGCATAATCTTTTGTATTTAAGATACCTAACTCATAATAATGTTACCCAAAGTGCATATATAACCTATTGTGCTCATTTTACTATCAATATCTCTACCAAAATCAACATTGACAAAGTCTTCCAAGTTCATATTGTTTTACTTAAACATAATGTTATATCTTTACTACCCTTCAAGTAACAAAAAATTCACTTAACAAGCTCCTAATATTGTTTATAAAGATTAATCATATACTTACTTCTAGCTCTTATTACAAATCTGGTGCAACCCATAATATATATAAGACTACCAATTACTAAGATATAAGGAATTCTTGACATGCGTTTGCCTTTCTATTCTGTCTTTAGTGACTACTTCTTTGAAAGTTTGAAGTGATTCACTAAAGGAGTATTGATTAACTTAGCTTCTTGCATCTTAAATGGCTTAACAAATTTTCAATATAAGTAGCTTGTAATAGTTTCAAAGTACTCGCTTTTTTGTCCCTCACAATTCTCATCCTAAGAATTTGCTTTGTAACTCCAAAATCTTTCATTGCAAATTCATTTAACAATTCTCATTTCAAGTTATTAATTTCTTTAATGTTAGAACTTATGATAAACATATCATCTACGTACAAAAGTAAAATAACATCACAAATGTCTTTTTTTTTTAAATAACAACAATGATCTATGTCATATCTTTTGAAATTGTAATTAGATATAAGGGTATCAAACTTTTTGTATCATTACCTGAAAGCTTATTTAAATTGTACAAACTTTTATTAAGTTTAAACATAAAATTTTCTTATATAAGAACTAAAAACTTTCTAACTACATCATGTAAATATCTTCCTTTAAATCACCATGAAGGAAAGTTGTTTTTATATCAAACTGCTCTAAATGAAAATTATTGATATTTTTACAACTAGAGAAAAAATTTTAGTATAGTTAACGTTTTCTTTTTGTTGAAATCCCTTCACAACCAACATTAACTTATATTTCTTACTTCCATCATATTCTTTTTTGACTAAACGCACTTATCATTTAATGCCTTTTTCTTTGGTAACTGGGTTAGCTGTCATATATAATTTTTTCTATAATGAACTAATTTCTTCTTCCAATTGGTAAAATCTTGTATTGCTTCATCCAAGCATTTTGACTTATATCCATTAGTTAATTGTAAATAATATAAGGAAGGAGAGAGCTATTGTAGATATTTAGATATTTTATTAAATTTTGTCACTTATGTATTGGGATAATTTTAGATTTTTTTTACACTTCTTTACTTACATCATCCTTTAAAATTTTCTTTAACTAGATATTTTCCTTTTTTGTAGCATGTTCCCTGTATTATCAAATTCTGTAACATGCCTATTTTTATAAATAACATTTTCATTGAATATGATATCTTTGCTTCTAATGATTTTTCTATTTTGATCATCTCAAAGACGATATTCAAATTTATCAATTTCATACCTAATGAAAAAAATACTTGTAGAATTTAGGATCTAATTCATCCCTCTCATTAGAATCTATATACATATAAGAGACATAATGAAAGACTTTGAGGTGTAATAGATTTACCTCTTTACTTATCCAAGTCTTATCTCTCTATCTAAGGGAATAAATGATCCTTAGTTAATTAAATAGGTTACCATGTTAACAATATCAACCCAAAATATCTTTGGTAATTCAGCATGTATTCTTATACTTTTAACACGTTTATGCAAAGATCTATTCATACATTCAATAATACCATTTTGTTGTGGTGTTTTCAAACTTGTTTTCTCTATTCAAATCCTATTAGTCACATAGAAATCTTTTAATTTTTTGTTGTCATACTTATTTTCAATATCAAATTTAAACATTATATTTTTGCACTAGATTTATTTTCTACTTAATTTTTCCATTTTTTAAAAGCCATAAATACATTGAATTTATCTTTTAAAAATAAACTCATACCTTTTAAGTAGAGTTATTAATAAAGGTGAAATAATAAAGTAAGACACCTAAGTATGTTTTGGAAGGGGACATTAAATATCAATATGCATACGTTCCAGTTTTTGTGTTCCAAGTGTCCTTTTAACTTTAGAGAAACTAACCTTTTTTTACTTTCCAAAAATATAGTCCTAACAAATGCCAACATCCACAGTTTTTATCCCACACAATTTTCCATTTGCTATAAGTACCTTCATTCCTTTCACACTTATATGTCCAAACTCATAATGCCACATGTTAAAATCAATCTCTAACTTAACAACTTCCACTGAATCCTTTATACCTAAGATCATATAAAGTGTCCTAGCCTTGTTTCCTTTTACTATCACCATTGCTTCTTTAGTGAGTTTTCATAACCCACCAACAAAGGTTGTAAAATGTCTTTCTTCATCATATTGCCTTATAGAGATTAAATTTCATTTCAATCTTAAGATATGTCTGACATTCCTTAATTTTCACACTTGTCTGTTCAATGTCTTCACTTGAACATCACCCTTCCCCACTATATTCAATAGTCCATCATTAGTAAGATAAACTTTTTCAAAATTACTAGTAACATAATTTTTCATACAATTTCTATATAAAATTAAGTAAAATCATAGAATCTATAATCTAAGACTTCATTTGATTGTTAATGTTTTGAATCAAAGAACCTAGAATACTTCAATTGTTGCACTTGCAAAATCTTTATTTAGATTTTTGTTTTTTTGGTTGCTTGTAAGCTTTTTTAAAATGACCCCTATAGCCACAATTCCAACACGTAGTGCTAAATTTTGATTTACTTCTTTTCTTGGATTTCAACTTACCCCTATTGTCATCACATTAAATTGTTCTTTTTTACCTTTAATATTTAGGGAGAACCAAAGCTAGATGATATACCTAATTCCCTCTTATGAATATCTTTGCTTATAATCAAATCCCAAATTATACTAAACTGTAATTATTATGAACTAGTGACATTCCAACTTCTTAGCAATAAGGATAATAGGATTAAAACCTTAACCTTTCATCAAAATTTATATTCATCGAGCTCAATTGGCTAAAAATCAAATTGAACTTGTTTATATAATTTGTAATAGAGGTACTTTCTTTCACCTTCAAATTAAATATTTTTCTCATCATGTATACCTTGTTAGAAGTAGATAGTATTTTTTATATATAAGTCAATGCCCTTATCAATCATATGATTGTTTTTTTCATTTGAACATTAAAAGCAACATTTTGGGCCAACGCCAATTAGATAACTCCCAAAACTTATCTATCTAATAACTCATAATCTTTCTTCCTTATTAATTCTAGTTTCTTTCTTAATAAAGACTAATGTAAATTCTTTTGGTATAAATAATAATTCATTTGTATCTTTTAGAAACTAAAATTAATACCATTAAACTTATTGATCCCCTTTTTTTCTTTTTCAAATGCCATCACTCCCACTACCCCTTTGACCTCCTTAAGACCAAAGCTTTAATACTAGTTGTTAGGAAACAAACATAAGAAATTTATGTAGTTTGAAACCTAAATGTTCCTACATTCATAACTACACTGGAGTTTTCCCTATTTCAGAGTTCTTTAAAATTATATAACAAGTATATCTTTTTATATAAAGAAATAAAGCAACTCTTATATAAAATCAAATTACATTTTCATCCCCTATATAATATTAATTAGGCTCCACTCCTATAATAGTATCCAACTCAAGTTTCCAAATTTAAGTGATATTTTCCATGTTAGTTGATTACATGACAAATCTAATCTAGATTGATTCAAAAAGACTACATTTATATATTCTAGATGTTGTTTTTGTCACCAACTCAACATGCACTTATTGCATAAAGAAAAAAAATAAGTCTTTAAACGGTAATATTTGGCTCTTTAAATTGCTTTGAAAATTGTAGAACAACTTGAAATATCCTTTAAGTGGCTAACCAACCTATGTAAAATCAAATTTGCTTTCCTTCCCAAAAGAGATATGACTAAAACAACTTGTTATTGGTCCACAAAATGAGTTATGTAAGAAATCTAATATGCTTAGTTCATTCAACCAACAATGTTTTTCTAGTAGCAAATCATGTTGGACTTTTAGAATTTCTCTTTATGAAATTCTTATTTCTATATTGCAGGATCTTTCTTTATGCGAATACTAGCAATAAAACTGTAATTGAAATCAACATACCGTTGTCCATTATGCTGATGTCTCGCAGTGGAGATGAGAATCCTCTTCTGTTTCGTTCCTGAACGCTTCTCTCTTTTCTCCTACTCTTTCCCTTCCTTTTCTTTACGTTTTCTCTCTCTGATGGTTGAGATCCAGGAAAAGTCCGTAATAGCATATATATATATACACATATTCCTTTCCTGTAACCATTACCTTAAATAGGAAAATCCTCCCTTTCTGTAATAATTATCTTAAATGGGAAGATACTCCTTTTCTTGTAACGATTATTCTTAATAGGAAGACACTCCTCTTCCTGTAACGTTTATTCTTAATAGGGAGAGTGGAGGGATTTTAAACCCGATGACCCAAATTACCGTTATGCCTAACCGATCATCATATTAGGCCTTTTATTTTGAGTCATACTTTAAATGACATGGGCCACTCATGTTAATTAATTTAACAATCTCCCACTTGGTCCATGTCATGACTTGATGAAATAATAACAATTAAGTACGCACAATTCTTAAAGATCATCAAATCACAACACTTAATTGAATTAAAATGATTGGATCATGGCGGTCACACATCTTATAGCGACATGATTCCTTCCATGTATCACATAATCATCATAATTCATAATAACTTTACTGAGGAACATTGAAACTTTAAACTGTCATTCTCATATATGCTATTAATTATCTCACAAACCATAATTGTATACATCTAAATAGAGATAACAGAGCACAAGCAAAACTATAACTTTAATTGAATTCACGAGTGTCACAATGATATGAGCATCCTAAATATTGGCTTTCAAGCATATGAGGACTTGTCCATAATGCCCATCCGATCAACATGTCCAGTAAATATTATCGATGGCAAACCTTTAGTTAACGGGTCTGCTATCATCAACTCAGTGCCAATATACTCAATTGACACTCTTTGGTTTTGCACTTCTTCTTTAACAGATAGGTATTTCAAATCCATATGTTTCGCACCTTTAGAATACCTATCGTTCTTAGAGAAGAAGACTGCTGCAGAATTGTCACAAAATATTCTTAATGGCTTTTCTATACTGTCGACCAAACCAAGCCTTAAGATAAAATTCCGCAACCATAATGCATGAACAGTAGCCTCAAAGCATGCTACAAATTCAGCCTTCATAGTGGAAGTAGCAATGACAGACTGCTTCCTGCTTTTCCAAGAAACTGCTCCTCCAGCCAGGAGAAACATGTAACCAAATGTAGATTTCCTCAAGTCTACACATCCAGCATAATCTGAATCCGAGTAGCCTACTACTTCAAGATGACTTGATCTTTTATAAGTAAGCATGTAATCTTTGGTGCCTTGTAAGTACCTAAGTACTTTCTTTCCGGCTTTCCAATGATCTATTCCAGGATTACTTTAATATCGGCCTAACATTCCAACTGCGAAACTGATGTCTGGCCGAGTACATGTTTGCGCATACATCAGGCTTCCAACCAGTGATGCATAGGGAACTAATTCCATCGCTTTCCGTTCCAAATTATTCTTTGGACATTATAATTCACTGAACTTGTCCCCTTTCTGAATTGGAACTATTCCTGTTGAGCAATTTTCCATTATAAATCTCTCTAATACTTTATTAATATAGCCTTTCTGAGACAATCCTAACAATCATTGTGATATATCACGGAATATTTCTATTCCTATCACATAGGATGCCTCATTCATATCTTTCATTTCAAAAGTTTCAGAGAGAAATTTCTTTACATTATGTAACAAACCTATGTCATTAGCAGCCAAAAGAATGTCATCGACATATAGGACTAATATAATGAATTTGCTCCCACTAACCTTCATATAGATACACCGATCAACGGTGTTTTCTACAAAATTGTATGACGTAATGGTATTATTGAATTTAATATACCATTGTCGGGAGGCTTGTTTCAGTCCATATATCGATTTCTTTAATTTACACACCAAATTTTCTTGCCCAGTGGTGATGAAACCTTCAGGTTGGTCCATATACACTTCCTCTTCCAAGTCACCATTCAAAAAGGCGGTCTTTACATCCATTTGGTAGAGCTCTAGATCATTATGAGCCACCAAAGCCATAATAATTCTTAAGGAGTCTTTCTTAGAAACTGGAGAGAAAGTCTCCTTATAGTCAACACCATCCCTTTGAGTGAAACCTATGGCTACAAGTTTGGCCTTATACCTTTCGATGTTACCGTTCGAGTTTCACTGGGTCTTGAAGACCCACTTACAGCCAACTCGTTTTGATCCTTCAGGTAACTCTACTAGCTCCCAGACTTGGTTTACATCCATCGATTTCATCTCTTCTTTCATGGCATTAAACCACCTTTCAGAATCATTACATTCCATGGCTTGTTTAAATGAGACTAGATCTTTATCAATGCTCAATTCCAATTCATGCTCAAGTGAGTAAACCACATAATCATTTGAAACTACTGGCCTTTTCTGTCTTGTAGACCTCCGTAATGTCATTTCTTGTGGTATCACTTGTTCATTTGTAAATTGAACATTGTCACTTGCTTCATCTCTTATGTGTTCACTTTGCGTGTTTCGAGTATCAATTTGTTGTCCTTGCATGTCATGTGACTGTGATGCAACATAAGGAATAACAATTTGAGTAGAAACACTGGGTGTGGGAATACCGACATGAGTAGGAGTATTCACTGTAGACCTTTCATTTTGTGATTCTTTAATATCCACCTTTCGTGATTCCCCACTCCCACTGAACTGACCATTTTCAATGAACCGAGCATTACCAGACTCAACTATTCTAGTACTATGGTTAGGGTAGTAAAACCTATACCGTTTGGACTTTTTAGGATAGCCAATGAAGTAACCACTAATGGTTCTCGCATCAAGCTTTCCTTCATGTGGATTGTATATCCTTACTTCTGCTGGACAACCCCAAACATGAAAGTGTCTCAAACTGGGTTTCCTTCCTATCCATAACTCGTAAGGAGTTTTAAGGACAACCTTACTAGGAACTCTATTCAGCAGATATGCAGCAGTTTTTAATGCATGCATCCACAAGGATAAGGGTACAGTACTGTAATTCAACATGCTCCTAACCATATCCATAAGTGTGCGATTCCGCCTTTCCGCTACACCATTCTATTGTGGTGTACCAGGCATTGTATACCGTGCACATATGCCTTGACTCTCAAGAAGTTTTGCAAATGGACCAGGACATTGTCCACTTTGATTGAATTTTCCATAATATTCACCACCCCTATCTGACTTAATCACTTTTACTTTTCTATCTAACTGCCTTTCAACTTCATTAATAAACACCTTTAGGATATTTACTGACTGAGACTTTTCATGCAGTAGATACAAGTAACAATATCGTGAGTAGTCATCTATAAAGGTGATGAAATATTTCTCACCACCCCATGTTGGGATATCAAACGGGCCACAAACATCAGTGTGTATCAATTCTAAAGGCTCATTGCTTCTCATGGCTGGGTTCTTTGATGTATGTTTTGTTTGTTTCCCTTTTATACAATCAATACATACATCCCAATCAGTAAAATCCAATTGAGGTAGGACATCACCTTTCACCAACCTCAATATCCTTTCTTTGGATATATGACCCAATCTTTGATGCCATAAGAAAGCAGAACTTTCATCATGCATATTACATTTGTTACCTATACCATGCTCAACAAGAAATATGGAATAAGCATACATAGCATCAAGATTAAAACGGTACAAATCATCAATCAAAGTACCAGATCTATAATAGTACGAATGTCTATACAATGAAAATGCACCATTTCTAATCTTGAGGTTAAATCCTTATTTATCCAACTTTGCAACAGAAACTAAATTTCTAGCACATTCAGAAACATAGAGACACTTTTCTAGATCCAGATGACACTTGGTGTCCAAGATCAATCTGTATGTCCCAATCCCTTCTATTCGTGCCTTCATTCTGTTTTCCATATAGAGGAACTTCTCAGTTCCTGTTATGGGCTGGATTGAAAGGAATCCCTGCATAATATGTGACACATGAATAGTAGCTCCAGAATCTAACCACCAAGTATTATTGGGCACTTCAATTATGTTTGATTCAAAACATACTGATATACAGTACGTACCTTTCTTTTCGAACCAAGCCTTTCTTTTTGGGTAATCATTTTTGAAGTGACCCATCTTTTTGCAGAAGAAGCATTTTTGATCCTTCTGGATCTGACCTCCAGTGACTTTCATAGAGGCTTTGTCCTTCTTCTTACCTTTCTTATGTGGTTTAAACCTGCTACCACTAGCATCCTTACGAACGATGAGATGAATGGAGTGATCCTTCATCTTCTTTAATCTCCCTTCCTCTTGAATTAACATGGCCTTAATTTCTTGAAAGTTCCATTTCTTTTTAATAGTGTTATAATTCACTTGGAACTGGCCAAATTCAGGAGGTAGTGAGTTTATAATGAATTGAACCAGAAATGATTCACTCACATCCATGCCCATTGTTTTCAACCTTGCTGCTAGATTAGCCATACTAGTCACATGATCATGAATGGGCTGTGACCAATCAAATTTCTTGGTCGTCAGCTCACTCATTAGGGTTCCTACGATGGATTTATCAGTTATATCTGACTGAGAGTATTCCTTAATTCTTATCAGAAATTCCCTCGCATTTTCTGTCTTAGGCATCGATGGCTTGACGTTTTCAGCTATCATCATCCGCATCAAATTCAAACTCAGCCTATTGGACCGTACCAAAGCCTCATAAAAAAACTTATCAGATTCTGTACTAGTCCCTGTAATGGCTGCAGGCTTTTCATTCGAAATGACTGCTACGTCCAAGCCCAATACACCAAAATGAAACTGAATATGCTCAAACCATTCAGCATAGTTCAGCCCATTGAATTTGACCATCGAATTGCCTAAGGCGAATACATTGGTGGAAGCTGCAAACATAATCCAAATTTATACGTTAATGTTTTGAGTAAACTCTAATGGATTCAGATACATTACAAACTTTAATCATGTATTTAAGTTCACCTTTGGGTGATCCTCAAATACATAACTCTAATCAATAATGATGCTAATTTAAATAAACTTTAATAGATCAATTAATCATACTAAAATTAACATGAATGCCATCTTTGGATATACAATCATATATTAATTAATCCCTTTTAGTGTCATTAATTACAAGCAATGATCCATCTTTGGATGATCTCCTAGCTTTATAATTAATAACCATAATTGTTCATTTCAAAAACATTTTATTAGCATCCAAAATGAACAATTAAAATTCACAGTCAGCTATTCAAATCCATTTAAAGCCAGGCCACTTTGGTGACTAACAAGTTTTTAATATTTGACTCATATTGATGCGAATTTAATAATCTTCAATTACGAAGATTAAATTATCTTTTATGTGGGAGTTTTTTCCAATAACCGGTCCTTTTTTTTTTATGTGCTATCCATTCGGACCCGAGCACCACCATACTGCAGGTGGGACCCGCGTACCAGCCAACCCACGACACGCTCTGGTTGCACAGTGGCGGCACCACCGTTCTGCCGCCCTTAGCTAATCGACCCACGGTGGTGGTGGCTCCATGGCCGATCGACTCACCGCCTCCGATCGAGCGACCCCCGCGGGCAGCACCACAGTTCTGCGGGCGTCGCCCGCGTGCTGTCTCCGAGCATTGCCCCTATTCGACCACCAGCGCAGGATCCAAACCGGCGTCACAGTCCAGACCCACGCCCAATCCGGTCATTCGAAGGGGTCTCCGTCGACAACCAACCCTGTGCATCGGTTCTCCCCGACGTTGCCTCTGACAGACGAACGTGGGGCGAACCAACACGTTTAGGTCGGATCTCCGAAAGGATCTGGGTCTGCAGCAACACCCAGAATCGCGATTCCGGGAGACCATTCCGCCGTACCTACCCGACCGACCTTGATTCCGTCGCCACCCAAAAGAATGCTCTTCTCCTTTCTGTCGTGCCCAATCCTTTCGGGTCGGCGGTGAACCCAGAAACACGAGGTCGATCCGCCATACCCAGATCCATTCGGGTCTGGCGGCATACTGTCCTCGTGCCAGCTTTCCCTTTTCCTTTCGACGCCGGCCGTTTTGCCGGTGTTACTCTCCATGGCCGGCGTTTCCCCTTTCAACGCCGACTGTTTCGTGCAGTAAAAGGAGACCAAAAAATTATTTTTGCGTGCGTCATCGTTTCGTTTTACATTATACGCAAAAATAAATAAATCAAAATACAACACAATCAGACAAAGGAAAACAAATTGCAGTATTCGCAGACCCGCTTTGATACCAATTGTTGGACTTTTCTAGAATTTCTCTTTATGAAATTCTTATTTTTATATTGCAGGATCTTTCTTTATGCGAATACTAGCAATAAAACTGTAATTGAAATCAACATACCGTTGTCCATTATGCTGATGTCTCGCAGTGGAGATGGGAATCCTCTTCTGTTTCGTTCCTGAACGCTTCTCTCTTTTCTCATACTCTTTCCCTTCCTTTTCTTTACGTTTTCTCTCTCTGATGGTTGAGATCCAGGAAAGGTCCGTAATAGCATATATATATATATACACATATTCCTTTCCTATAACCATTACCTTAAATAGGAAGATCCTCCCTTTCTGTAATAATTATCTTAAATGGGAAGATACTCCTTTTCCTGTAACGATTATTCTTAATAGGAAGACACTCCTCTTCCTGTAACGTTTATTCTTAATAGGGAGAGTGGAGGAATTTTAAACCCGATGACCCAAATTACCGTTATGCCTAACCGACCATCATATTAGGCCTTTTATTTTGAGTCATACTTTAAATGACATGGGCCACTCATGTTAATTAATTTAACAAATCACTCAAATTATTCCCTCTTAAATGAAGAACTCTTAAATTGGACAAAGTCCCAATTAATGCTAAAATTTCATTAGACAAAAAAATTATTTCCAATATTCAATATCTTTATCATTATATAAGATGAAAAGTTAAATAATGTTTTTGGAATTGTAAACATAAATGTGTTCCCTTCCAATTTCAAATTATTTGAATATGATAATTATTTTAAACAAGATGGAAGAGTAACCATAAGATTGTTATAAGAAATATCAAGAAACAAAAAGAAGTACTTAGAGAGTCCATACTAAAGTATTCCTTAAGTGCATTACCTTTTATGTTTAGATGTTGTAAATTCAAATTCCAAATAAAGCTTGAAATTTCACCTAATATGAAGTTATCACTTATATACATAAGTTGTGGGCTTAAGTGACGAAAGATCAAATTTGACAAAGTGTTAATAAACTAATTTCCACTTTGTTGTAAAGATCATAATGAAGTTTTATTAAACTTGTCTTTGACACTTACAAAATATTAAATTTCTAGTAAATATGAAAGATCCCTATAAATTGAAGGAAAGAAAAGAAAAAGGAAAAATATAGGTTAAATTAGAACTAACAATAAATTCCAAATAAATTAAATAAAGCATTTTAACATCTACTCTCTTTAAACACACAAAAGCTACATATAAAAGAGCAAGCAATACCTACTAACATCCATTTAAGTTACTCCAAGAAAGATCCAAAATTTTTAAAAGATGCCAATTCTAAATTTTATTGTTTAAGTTAGTCTTAACATAGTAAATTTACATGTCTTATACTAAGAAGACTTCGTTTAAGCCATAAGTTACAAGATGGAGATCCCTCAAAGATGTCATAATACCCAACAAAATTTTGAGCTGCTTATTGTGACCTTGTTTCTTGTGAGGTTCAACACCTTTAACCTTTGTAATTATAATAGACCATCAACAATTCCTTTAAGATTCTTTAGTTCATATGACTAAAGTCTAGTTATTATAAGTTTTCTAAAGAAGTCATTTTTTCCAAAAAGAAATTAAGCTTATGCTAACATAGGAGAAAAGAAAAGAACAAAATAATATTAATAGTAACAAATTTAGAGAATCTCAATACCTATTGTAGAAACAGATTCCTTTAAATAGTATGAGCCAACATTCAATGTCCTAAGTGATGTAAGAGTACTTACAAAGGATAGGATATAGCTATGAAATCTATTGTTATTTTAATTCAATATTATCAAATTCTTTATGACTTAAAATCAAGAATATGTGTTTATAGTTATTTTACGGAACGTTTTTATGAGTCTAAAAACACTAAGAGCTACAATAATTTTTTAAAAAAACTACTAATATTATTAATTTTTTCTATTGATGAAACAAGGTTAAAAAAACATGAGGAAATTAAAGAAATGAAAAGAAAAGGAATAAGGAGATAAATTTAGTCTTACAACCCCTTCCCTTCATCAAAGCACAAACTTTTGATAAAATTTATGATTTAATTGTAAATTTGAATAGAATTTATATCTCAAATATAAGGGAGACAAAGTTTTAAAATTAAATTATAATTTTTAATATTTAATGTCAAAAGCATACTAATCCTAAATCGAACTCATTTTTCTTATTTTTTGATCAATTTTGACCGATTTTTCTTAGTTTAACTAATTAAAGTTTTAACCAAAATTTAAAATCAAATCAAATCGATCAATCAAACAAATTCAAGTAAAATAACTAAATTGTACAATGAACTTTTGGTTTTACGTTGGAATAGAAGTATAAAATTGGTTGTTAAAAAAAACCAGAGTTGCTAAATCATGGATAGAGGTGGTTTACTTTGTTAAATGCAAATTAGATTATTGTTAAATAAGGCAGATACCAACCACGGTTCAAAAGAGGATACCAAAAAAAAAAAATGAAATTACAAATATAGCATAAATTTCGTCGCCATGACATTTCCCACTCTGGGATGGCTTGCAGTATTCAATGAATGCTACCGCCTCACTTTCAGTCCATGTCATATGACCTAATTCTCCATTAACGTTAGCTTGAAAAGCATTGAATTCTACGATGACCTTCTATTCTTGAATAAGACTACCAGTTACAGCATGCCGAATGTGAGCCCAGAAACAACCAAACTAACATAGAGATGCCTAGAATGATAAATGATCGGGCCTCCATTCGTCATTAGAAGGATGTTACTAGTGTCTTAGTCAAATGGTTCGTTCTCCTAAATACTCTAAAAAATATTGCGGCTCATGTCAATATTGTTAATCTAGTTCTTGCCTTTGTTTGGAACTCCTCTTCTCCCTGTCTTGAATTCCATGCAAGAACCTTTACAGCTAGCACTTCTCCAGTAGACATCACAGCTTTGTATACAGGATCAAATGAACCTTGTCCTAAGATAGTTGTAAAATTTTGGCTAGCTTTCTGTATATCCCTGAAAAAATGGGTAAAGCAAAATAAGAACCTGTTTACAAATTGCAAAGTATACACAAGACAAAGCCCATTAAATATCCATTTCACAAATCTGCATATTCCGTATAATATCAGCTTTAATACTTTTCAAGGTATAAGTAATACACAAGTCAATGAAGTCTTTTCAGTTCGACAAATGAACATTCCCTGGCAATATATGTTGACGTCTTTAAACACAATGTCCTTAATGCTAAGAGTTTCAAAATAAATATTACTTAGCAATAAAAAAAGCAAAGAAAGAAATGCAAGCAAGAAATGTGATATGCTCCGGGAGTAGACAAAAGTATCCTAAAATGGCATTAAATCTTTTCAATGAATTAAGTATTGGAGGATGTTTTATAGGTCCACAATAATTATCAGTAAAGGCTACAAGACCAACCTCTCCGGAGGAAGTTACCTTTGTCTCCACCCTTTTGTTCCCTCTTTACTTCAAAGTCACAAGTAAGACAAAAATAATAATAATAATAAAATAATCACCTGAAATATCCTCTTAAATCTCTCCTTGAAGACATTGATCTTTCTCAATTTCTGTTATCAAATATTTACAGAGACCCAGTTTTGTTCCTTCCTCCAAGGTCCATATTCCTTGTACTTGAAGTAGGGAAGGAAGCCATCAGGAAGTTCCTGCGCATGGTCATGATAGAGTGGAGGCGTCCAGCATAATAACGAAATGGAGGAAACAAGGAGCAATAGGTCATATCAAGGGAAATTACCAAGTCTACCTTTCCTTCTAAACAGGCAGAATGTATTCTCTGGTCACCCCAATCTCCATTCCTGGAAAATGAGGTGAAATAAAATGACATATTGATCTAGTAGCTCGAATTCTTCTACTGGAAATACCTATAATTGAAAAGAATAAGAAATATGTTAATTTGTAGGAGAAAAACAGCAACACAGGCTCTCTTTTTAATTGAAACAAAATGAATGGGGATGGAGATAAAACGAAGAGAGCAGGAGGAGAAGGGACCTGCTGAAACTGGAATGGAAAGGTTGACGGATTCTCCTTATCAAATCAAAGTTTATAGCAGCCATGCCGCTGGACCTCCGTTCCATCGACACTAATGTTAGGGATGTGAGCAATCTTGGACCAATCCTCGCCCATGTTGTTTTTGCATCTCTCTGACAGTTGTGAACAACCACGAATGTAGAAATATTGTAATGAGGTGAGGTTGGCCATCCACTCCGGCAACGACACCAAATTAGGGCAATTCCAAATTTGAAGGGTCTGCAGGACATTTGAATGCAGAAGAAGCCTCCCTGGGAGATGCACCAACTTTGGAACACCATCAATTTGAAGATAGGTGAGGCCTCTAAGGCCTTGCCCTTGCCATAGAATAGCATCGTTGTTGTTGCTGTTGCTGTCATCATCATAATTGGACAGATCTAGATCTGTGCAATCTGAAATCCAGAGACTCTTGAGGGAAGTGAGAAGTAGCATTTTCGCATGAGGTAGACATGCTAATGTCCGGCATGCCTCAATACTTAAAAACTCCAGAGAAGCGAGGGTTTGCAGCAACTCCACCGGTAGAAAATCGTCTGGCAGATGCTCAAGTTTAGCAATATCCAGACGTTTCAAAGATGACGATGGTTCATGTGTTGGAGAAATCATCCCCTTAAGCATTTGCTCCAACAACTTGAAGCTGACTAAGTATATATACAGTCGGTTCAAGGATGGGGAGAACGGTGGCATTGAAATCAGGTTTGGGCATGATTCAATATACAGCTCAGAAAGACACTGAAATTGGGGAAGCAAAGACGATGACGATGACAACGACGACAGTGATGATGGCCGCCATCCCTTCAGATTGGGACAGAAGGAGACTTTCAGTTTCTCGAGGGAAGGGAAGAAGGAGACCATGCTATTGTTGTTGTTGCTGCTGCTATTGCTGCTACAAATAGCTGATCCTCCTCCTCCCCGGACCACAGAACAACTCCGTATGTCTACGTCTATGTATTCCAGATCAGTTAATCCATATATAAATATATCTTTTAGCGAAGGGATTTGATCCAATGCTGGAAGACTTTGGCATTTTTTACACTGAGATACTGAAGTTGGACCAGATTCGTGAGGGAAGAAAGCCAGCTCGCAAAATTCATTCCTCCGTAATTCCGTAAGCATAATTCTTTCAAATTTGAGTGTGGCCGCAGACCTTCCAATGACATTTCATCCTCGTTAATATCAGTATCATCCAAATCTTGGAATGGCACCCATTCTAATCTCAACACTTGAAGACGCGGCTTCTCTCTCAAATTGGCGGCTGCACAAGTTTCGGCTACACTACTGGTAGTGGTAGCAGTACCCTTGTGGTTGCCTTGTCCATTCCCATTCCCATGATGCCGCAAATTCTCAATCTTTAGCTCACCTCCCAAGTTGTTCAAGTCACGTAATTCACCCAGTCCTGCACTCTCAGTCTCCTCCTTTTCACTTTTAGGCAGTACGAATCTCGTTAATCTATCAAGGGAAGTCAACTGTCCAATCCCACATGGCATATGAGTCAAAGCATCGCATTCACGGATGTCAAGGTGCTTCAGACTAACCAGCTTTTTGATATCCTTGGGTAATTCTCTAAGCCTCCAACATCCTACTAGTTTGAGCACTTGCAAGTTTTGTAATCGGGTAATTGGACGGGGCAGCATCTTGATCTTCTCACTCCGAGACAAATCAAGATACCTTAACTGCTTCAACTTAACGATGGAATGCGGCACTGTCCCAATATCCAATTCTTTTAGATCCAACTGCCGTAGACGCCTCAAGTTACAAAAAATTGCATGGCATTGTCCTTCACTTATTTTAATGCTATATTTTGGTGCCAAGAATGTCCGCAGACTTTTTGCTTCAAGTATGGATACTAGAACTTGCGAAATGTCACCGTTTCTATTGTAGAGATGGTCAAATGAGATATGCCGAATTTTTCATCAACTTCTCTCTGGTTTGAAATCGACACATGGGCACTTTCAGCTCCAGCTATTGAAGAAGCAAGATCATGCATTAAGTCATGGATTTTGCAACTTACTATGTTTCCCATCCTATCTTTTTCCACATCTTGGAAGAAAGACCTCCATAAGAGCTCCATGAAACACTCCCGACCAACATCTTCAAGACACTGACTTGGGTTTGATAACTTAATATACCCTTGTACTAGCCAAAGAGTTACTAATTTATCCACGTCAATTTTATGGTCTTTTGAAAACAATCTACAATAAGTAAAACAGTGTTTCAAATTTGAAGGAAGAATATCATAACTCAACTTAAGAGATGGCATGATACTACTTTCTCCTTGATCCATATTCATCAATTCCTTACTTTTGATTGATTCCCATTCATGTATACTTTCTTTGAAATACATGAGACCTCCAATTGCTCTTATCGCCAAGGGAACTCCCTTACACTTAGCTACAATTTCCTTTCCAATTGCTTCGTGGCTTGTTGGTGGTGTATACCCTCGTTTAAATGCCATTTGGACGAAAAAAGACCAAGATTCATCATTGGATAAGCCTTTTAATTCATATTGAGTTTGCAACATAGGGCATGTAATTTCTGCAACTTTCTTTGAACGCGTAGTTACTAGTATTCTACTCCCTCTTGCACCACCAATTAATAAATCTTTTAGAAAATACCATTTTTCGAAATCATCATTCCAAACATCATCTAAAACTAATAAATATCTCTTTTCATTAATTTTTTTATGAAGAGAATCTTTTAATGTATTCATCTCGTTCATATTAGATCTTCTATTAATTACAGATTCTAAAATTTTTTTAACAATTAATTTAACATTAAAATTATTAGAAACACAAACCCACATCATTAATTCAAAATGCGACCTCACATTTTTATCATTATATACCAGCTGAGCCAAAGTGGTCTTTCCTAATCCTCCAATTCCAATTATCGAGATCACAGACACATTAGTTTCACGGCTCTCCGACAAAAGAAGTTGTCTAATTGCCTTCTTATCAACTTCTCTGCCAACAACTACTTCAGGGACAGAGGAGTGTGTTTGCTCTCTTTTCTTAGCCATCACAAACGTTGAGGCATCAACACGAGGTTGCTGAAAGTTAAAATTCGTTCCGACACGCATAACAGCATCTAGTCTCTCGCGAATTGCCTTGATTTGGTGACCCATCTTAAGGCCATATGCAAGCTGGTTTGAACTTGAAAAGAAAAGGCGTACCTTCTTAGTCACTTTGTTCCCCGTCATGACTTGTTGCCGCAGAACTTCTGCGGAAAAATCATCCAGCATGTCATCTGCATCGTACACGACTTCTTTCAGCATAGCGAGCCAATCTTTCACTTGCTCGTCACCTCGTGCTTGCCGCCCTTCTGCGTCAAGAAGAACGACCTTGACACCGAGAACTGTGGTGCGCAGCAATTCAATCTCTTCTTTGACCCTCCACCACAGGCCAATCTCTTGAAGAGCAAAAGAGCCCAATTTTCCTAGAATTCCCTCTGCAACACCAAACAGTAATCCTTCTGCCATGTCCTATTGGGTGCAAGTTGAGAAGTAAGGAAGTTGAATGGTGTTTGAAGTGATAATAGTAGGCGATCTCAGTGGTTAAGGTGCTGTCAGATCTATACTCATAACTTTTGGACCAGGGAGGCTTATGAAGATATCCCCTAAGCACCATCCAAATGCTCACATAAACATACCAACATGCATACATTACTTTCATAAACACAGACACGTGCGCCACCAACTATGGCCATACTTTGCCATGGACCTGTTGGTCAACTTTTGGAGAAAGGAGACTTCTTATTGGACTCTCCCATCTCCCCTGCCTGCCTAACCAAGGGTAATGAAATGTTTAGTGATTTAAATAAAAATCTAAAAATAATGAAAATAGTATGAACCAGGAGCATTAGAAAGCATCTGACCTGTTGAGCTTTTTTTTTTTCTTCTAATTTTTCGTTGATAAATGGGGAAGACTCATTAACAACAAAACTTTTGCGCAATGAATGTCTCAGTCTCCTGAGAGGGCGAGGGACTCCCTTGAACATGAAAAGGCGCATACGTATTCAGAACCTTTTAAATAATGTGCTGCTTTTTGTATTTTGTATTTTATGTATTGGTTTATACAGAATTTGCAACTCTTCTCCTAATTTTGAGCAAAGGTTTAGCATGCCATATGCATTCCAATATATTATAGTTAGTAGTGCTTTTGTAAAAATTTCATGTGGAAAGAAGTAACGATAAATAGTTGAAGCAATTAAAATTGTCAGTGAACAAATTCTTTCTTTAAGTACGATGAAGGGAATTGCGTTATGGGTTATTTAATTTGGAGATGGATGCTTTGGAAGACAAATTGTATTGCAAGCATAAGTAATTTTGTGTTTTTCAAATAATTTTGTTAATAACATATTTTTATATAATTAATTTTAAATTACATACAAAATTCGGCCCCATCAAATACTTAAAAACCCCAAAAGTTTAGAATGTAAAAATGAAAACCATCGTTGTTTGAAATATGGACATATTAATCCAATCAAATTAGAAGATTCCATTTAGTGTGGAAAAACTTGTGGCTGAAGGCAGTTGAGGCCTCCCCTCCGCTTATATCATTGATGACTCCTTCAAACAACCCTGCCATCATCAATGGGTTGGTTGAATCCTTTTGCAAATTCATAGAACGATCAGAAAAAATGTCAACGAAGGGGACAGCCTAACAACCTTTTTTAATAGTAAAAATGACCTTGATGTGAAACCCTGATGACAGAATTAATGTTTATATTTTAATAAAGACTTTGATTTTTTTTTTTTAAAGCGAATCCCAACCTTATTAAAAGAAGAATAATCCTCATGTCTAATATTACGCCATATATGTATATAAAGGTATCATATTAGAAGATTCAAAATTTTAAAAAAATGTAGTCTTTTTCTTTTGATTGATTCAACTAAGTTGACTCAATTAAAAAAAAAGAGGTTATGCCTATTTTGATTAGATTTTTTTGTTCCTAATTGATCTATAGTGTTCATATTTTATAATAACTAGAAGATTGTTATGTCGATTGTTTCATTTTCCAATTTCATTGCTCTTAATAATTTATTTACTAAATTCTAAGTGACATAATTTATTTACTAAATTCAGATTTGCTATAGGTTGGCTAAAGGTTTGAATATTGTACGTTATGCTTATTATGAAAAGAGATGACCCCAACTCATTGTACATGTTTTTTTTTTCTTTATTTTGACATCTGTGCAATTTAAGAACTATTATTGTTTGATTTCTAAAATTTTACCTTGCTGTTTTTCTCAATTCTTTTCAAGGAAGACTTGTAGAATTATCAACAATGTATTTAAGTTCAATTCCATCTCTAAATTATTTCATTTTGCAAGTTTTTTTTCTCTTTTTCTTAATCTTTTAGTTTAGAAATTTTAACTTTTGATCCGATCAAAAGTTTCTTGATAATTATTACTACCGAGGAGGTAGCCTCTAGTTGATAACCTTTGAAAGCCTTTTTCCCATGCATAAGCAAGGACTAAGGTAAAAGTCCGAGAGTTTGGCTATCAAGGTAGAAGAGCGGAATCCAACCTAATGTACAAAATTTTCCTAGCCAATTCCTTTGGAGTCAGTCTTGCTGAACTCCCTTGTTGAAGCCTTACCCAAGTAGCCATTTGCAGCCCCATCTGTGTCAATTTTGATCCAATCAATTTCATCTCAATTGGAAGCTTTGGCTAATGGGTTGTCTCTTTCGGGGGCATAGACTTGTAAAATACTTTGAATAGAAATAAACTTTATAAATGTAATGGACATTTAATTAATTTTACTGTACTAATACTATATTTAATGCATACATTTAATTATCATTTGTTATAATTTGATTAGATATATCAAATGTCATCTGTATATCTTGATTTTATATACCAAATGCATTGTAATTTTGGTGTAACGTCTTATTTTATACATAGCTCAAGTCGTGAAGGGGTCTTTCTCATGCTTTCAACTTTTGAATAAGACTTTTTCTACCAACTTTGGACGATAAAGGTGCGAAGGTATTGAAAAATTAGAGCAGCATCAAAACTTTTGATCAAATCAAAGGAAACCAACAAGCAAGTCAGGTAAATAGTTTGTAAAAACTGCAAGCATCATACTTTTAAAACTAATAGAATCAATGTTACTCCAAAGAGAAGACAAGAAAGTGTTAAACTTTAAGGGTAGAAATTGCATGAATAGGTAGCAGAAAACTCACTAATTAACGTTCGCCGAACATGTCACATAAACTCTTTGTGTCAATATTTTTCATGATTTCGTTAGATCAAATAGTTTTCAAGAGAGCCAAAATAGCATAATAAAGTATTATTTGTTGAAAATATCACATCATTGCATCTCGCTTCAAAAGTCTATCAAGATAATTTGTATGTCATCAAAGAGGAAAATTTTCTAAAACTTTGTTATCACCAACCATCTTTGAGAACAAATCAACAGTTTAAAATTTCTTACTCTTATCACAAATATTAAAAGGCCTAAAAACTATACGTGGGGTAAAAATGATAATGTTTAGATGGATATGTGTGGTCACTTAAAGAACAACCAAATAAGAAATAAGTCTATTGATAACAAAATAGGTGTAATATTTATTAGAGATAATTTGAGAGAATGACATTTGTAGTAGTTTAGACATGTTCAATGTACATAAGCAAATATTTCAATTCGATGGGTTGATCAAACCCAAATAGAGAGCGATAGGAAAGGAAGAAGAATGACTAAGTTGACTTAATCAGTCGTTAGCAATGAATTGAATTCAATACCTAATTTAATGCATAGCAGAACAAAATGATAAGAAAAGATTAATATAACTAATCCTAATTAAATTTGAAATTAAGACCTTGTTGTATTAATAATTATTAACATATTTATTAGTTGCTATTGTCATTAGCTTTGTTTGAGGACCTACCTAATTAGTTTTAATATATAACTGCTAGATGGAGATTAAGTTTAGTCAAATATAAATCTTTGATTGAGCTCTCTATTCAAAGCGTAGATCTCATTAATAATTAAATCCTCCATTACATCTAAACCCAAATATATATATAAAAAAAAAATAGTGGTTTCAATTAAACATATTTTCAAGCAAGGCTAACCATTAATAACTTCCAAATGGTACTAATTAGGAGCAAAAACCTTTGACGTTACGAGTCTTGCAAAAAAGTCAAGCCTTGGACAAGTTTTTCAAAAACACAAGTCTACTTTAGTAAATGAACATTAGTTGTCTATTTATCAATATTTATAATATATAATAGAGGGAATTTTTAATTTGACTCAACTTTTAGGTGAATAAAGTTAATTGAATGTTAAATGTAAAAAGGAAAAAGGTAAATTCAATTGAAATAAAAAAATAAAAAAATTACGTAGTTTAAAATTATATATATATCATTTTTACCCAAAAAAAATATAACAAATACTAAATGGACATACCATAACTCTAAACTTGATGGAAATATATTCATAGATAAGCATACTAATGCATCTAACTTTGAAAATGATCATTTAAGTATAGTTATTACAATGGTGATGATTAACATCACCCAACATATGCACAATTAACTTGCTTGATTTAATGTCTAAATTAGATTCATCTTATAAC
Source organism: Ceriops zippeliana (assembly GCA_037897445.1). NCBI lineage: Eukaryota > Viridiplantae > Streptophyta > Magnoliopsida > Malpighiales > Rhizophoraceae > Ceriops > Ceriops zippeliana. Next base: position 2,169,333 of record JBAPLH010000107.1, on the reverse strand, counting down.
TAGTTAATAAGAAAAATATTAATAGAACTTGGAAATTTGACCTAGATTGAGGCATTGAATTTGTCTATTCTATCCATATTATTATGGAAAAAAAGACCTTGTATATCACAAAGGACAATGAGTCAAATTTCTAAAAAATTACTCTTCAAATTGCTTCTTTTCATGTTTTCAACATACTTTTAAAAAAGCTAGTTTTTCTTATTAGAAAATGAACATCAATTATATCATCCATGTGTTAATATTTACAACATAAAATAGATGAAACTTTCTAATTTTATTCAATTTTTAGGTGAATTAAGTTAACTTATGTTAAATGTAAATAAAAAATAATAAAAAATATATTTAATCAAAATAAAAAAATTTATAGTTTAAAATTATGTATATGATATATTTTTAAAAATAACCAATACATTATAGAAACATCATAACTCTTAACTTGATTCTAATGCATTTGTAGGTAAGTACAAAATTGATAAGTCTAGATTTCATAATGATGATTTAAGTGTAGAGTTCATCGAGCCTACTTGATTTAATATCTAGATTGGATTTGTCTTACAACTAGCTAATAAGAAAAATGCTAGTAGAATTTAAAAATTTAAGTTGAATTTAGGCATTAAACTTATCTATTTTATCCATGTCATTATGAAAAATAAAGACTTTGTAAACCATATAGGAAAATAAATCAAATTATTAAAAAATTACTTCTTAATTGCCTGTTATCAAGTTTTGGACATACTTTTGAAGAACCTAAGTCTTATATTGAAAAATGAATATTAGTTACATCATCCATGTGTCAATATTTGCAATATAGAATGGATGAAAATTTCTAATTTAACTTAATATTTAAGTGAATCAAGTTAATATTAAATATAAGTGAAAATAAAAAAATTAAATGAGATTCATTTGAAATAAATAATAAATTTGTATAGCTTAAAAATATGTATATAATATCTTTAAAAAATAAATGTAACTAATATAAGATGAATATATCATAACTTTAAATTTAACGTAATACATTTATAGATAAGCACAATACTAATACATCTAACTTTGAAAATAATCATTTAAGTGTAGTTGTCACAATGGTGAAGGCCATGATCATCCAGCGTATACAAAGCTAACCTTCTTCATTTGATGTTTGAATTGGATTTGTCTTATAACTACTAATAAGAAAAATGTTGGTGAAACTTAGAAATTTGAATTGGATTCAGACATTGAATTTGTCTACTCTAAAGTGGATTTGTCTTATAATTGGTAAATAAGAAAAATATTTTTGAGCTAAAAACAACTGCAGTGCCTCTTTTAAAGAAAAGTTTTAGAATAAAAAGGAGACTAAATTACCCTATATAATCTTCCCTCATTTTGAAAAAAAAAAAAATTACAACATTGAAGAGAGCGCTGTTGTCAAATGTAAACCATGCATTTGATTAACAAACGCAAGCAATCATACAGTAGTACACCTGCATCATATGTCCAATAGAAATTGAACAACTATTTTCAATTTGTCTCTTTGAATTGAGTATCAAGTTGTAAATCACACGGTATAAAAATGAATGACCACTTAGTTCTGTGTGTTTCTTATTGATCTCGTAGTATCCAAATTAGAAGTTCGAAAAAAAAAAAAAAAGAGGCTTGACACCCTTAAAATCAAAGTTAAAAGGAATCAAAATTAGATTGTTCATAAATTATCTCGTGTAAATAGAGACCATATTATACATGACACTTTACTTAATGGATAGAATAAACCCCACTTTCAATAGACAGTAGAATTTAGAATATTCAGTAATAGCTGTATGGCTAGAACCCTAATTGTTTTTTTATATACAAACATTTTGTAAACTTAAAAATCATTCTTAAGTCTCAACGCTTATAGTCTGGTGAGGTGTTTTGCAAGGTGGTGCTTTGGGGCTCTGCGGGGATCCCCTAGGATGGTACTCATCCCTGCCGGCACTCCTCAAAATTCGAGAATGTGGCCACTCTATATTTTCAGTATTTTGCTTTATAGATCTGTGGTACTGATGGACAACTGTTTCATGTGTCTGCTTCAGCTTCATTGCTGTTCACATATTGAAAGATTTATTTTACTTTTCACATTATTTATCAGTTATGCAAGTAGTCTAGAACCAAGTTTTGACCAGACTATTGGGCAGAAACAAAACTAATAGTTCAGGGGAAAGCAGTTTTCATGCATGCAGTGTATTGCACAATAGAATTTCATATAGATCTGCATATAGAGTTGTCCCTTTATATGTGCGTTTCTTTTCTTCTTTTTTCCTTTTTTAGGTACATCGGAAAATTAAAGACGGTTTGCTAAATTAAGAATATTATTCCATACTTAGAATTAATTGGAGATGATAACAATTCAAGCTACTGACAGAAATGATTGTGCATACAAGTGAGCTTCAACAATTGGATTGACATCTGTAAGCATTTGCAACCAATCATACTCATTTAATAGATCAATATATCCTTGTGTTTGCCTCCATGATCTTATAAAACAATCATGAGAGCCTTGGAAGCATTTGAGAAAGAAAGAAAAAAAAAAAAAAAAATCAAGGCGTTCCAATTCTTTAGTTTCCTTGTTCACGATTACATGGCCACGCCGTGTGATGGACTCTTCAAATGGTGTATGGTCCGCACTAGCATATATTTCAACGCCATTGACACTTCAATTTTACCGTGTTAATTAAGGCAGGACATTTCAAATATGGTGGGACTGCAAATTTATTCGGGACGTGCTTGATTACACTTCAAGTTTACTTGGTCGTCAAGTATGGTGGCGACAAGAAATGTATTGATTCACTTAGTAAATAAGGAAGGTTTTCGGCTAGGTTGTCGTTTCACAACCTACGTATGCCAATATTTGTCTTTACTTGTTCCAAGGAAAATTTTTTGAACATTTAGATATATTACAATTTAGATTTCATGGCCAAAATGTTAAATTTTGTGCTAGGGATAGATTTTTTTTTTCTTTTTTGGCTAGAACTTCATATTTTTCTTGGGATATGAATTATACAAATTATACTTTTACTTTCTACGAGTATATTGGCTATGAGGGATGGAGTTGTTATAGGAACAGATGTCTGCCTCATTTATTTCAATTAAAACCAGTTGTGTATGGAACAGTTCTTGACAATGGTATTAGGACTGCTTCAGAGAGCATATTTGTGGACTTAAAAGGCACAACAAATGTTTGCATTGCCATTGAGTTATAAATGTGATGGCTTCTGCTGCTGCTCTTCTTAATTTCTTGTCCCTGCGCTTCTAGAAGTGGAACAACAACCTTTGTTTCAGAAAATTATTGGTCAGAACTGGAGCCATCCTCTATGATCCCCTTATCTCTTTTCGATCAGATTGTCCGACAAGCCTTTGCTTTTAATTTTCAATTTTACCAATCTTTTTTGGCAGAAATTGCAAGGATGAAATTACTGCATTTGCAGGCTGTAGGTTGCTTGGGATTGGCTCGCTTCTGTATCAATTAGAGTGCTTGAAGTACTAACGTTAGGCTCCAACCGAGCACCCCCATAGCCTCTTTGTCTTGCAGGAACATAAGCCCACCAGACCAGAGGACTCTCCATCTATCTCTAAGTTAGTTGTGACACATTTACATACAAGGCACTAAGATTTACAGAATGAAACATACGGGAAGATAATACTATTTATGCTCGGATTCACGCCTGGGAGCCCAAGCAGCACATATAAAACATTGAAAACAATTAGCTAAGAAAGAACATTGATACGATAAATATAGCTGCAAGTAAATGAAAGTGTTACCACAAATGATAAAACGAAGAAAAAAATAACACCAAAATTTTACATGTTTCGGTCTATGTGACTTACATTCACGGGAAAGATAAAGTAAATACTCTTATTACTAGAGAGAGTGTGTTACAAGATACAAAAAGTGTGACTTATCTCTCAAATCTTTTTCAATTCTCATAGTCCTAATATGCCTCTATATATAGGGATATAAGACAAGGATAAAAAAGTAATTTTAACTCAACTAGAATACAAAGCATATTCTAACAAATTTCCACCTTGCATTGTATTTTTTAAATACACAACAAAATAAAATCCTTCTATCTCTCCTCTAAAAGGCCCCTTAGGGCTAGTTAATCAAAACGAACACCAATCAAGTCCAACCAATGCTTGAACTTGCTAAGTACAACTGGTTTCGTCAACATGTCAGTTAGATTGTCAGTAGTAGCGACCTTTTTCACTGAAATCAAACCTTCAAATATAACATCTCGCAAGAAATGATATTTGACATCAATGTGTTTAGTCCTTTCATGATACACTTGATTTTTGGTCAAGTGTATAGCAGTTTGACTATCACAGAATACAGTGGTAGTTTCTTATGATAAACCCAAATCAGTGACCAAAACTTTTAACTAAATAGCTTCCTTGACAGCTTATGCTATTGCCATGTACTCAATTTCAGTAGCGGAAAGAGCAACTGTTGATTGCAATGTTGCCTTCCAACAAATGACACTGCCTAAAAGAGTGAAAACAAAACTAGTTGTTGATCTTCTTCTGTCAAAGTCACCTGCATAGTCAGAATCCACAAAACCAATAATCAACCTACTGCCCCTGCTGAATATCAATCCTACATTTGTAGTGCCTCTAAGATACCAAAGTATCCATTTAACTGCTTGCTAATGTGCTTTCCTAAGATTAGCCATATATCTACTGACCACACTGACTGTCTGTGAAATATCTGGACGAGTGCAAACCATAACATACATAATACTGCCCATTACATAGAGTATGAAACACGTAACATGAATTCCTCCTCCTCTAGTTTGCCAAAAGAGGTTGAAAGTCTGAAGTGTGATGCCAAATGAGTACTTACTAGTTTGCAACTCATCATCCCAAAACGATCAAGAACCTTCTCGATGTACTTTTTCTATAAAAAGCGCAACTCTTCTACTTTCCTGTCTCTAATGATCTCCATGCCCAAAATCTTCTTTGCAACTCCCAAATCTTTCATCTCGAAATCTCTACCAAGTAGCTTATTCAAACTATTGATCTCATATATGCTTATAGAGGCAACAAGAATATCATCGACATATAATAGCAGATAGATAAATGATCTATCACGAAATTTCTTATGGTAGACACAATTATCATACTTACTCCTTAAGTAACCATGATCAACTACAAAGTTGTTAAACTTCTTATACCATTGTTTAAGAGACTGCTTTAAACCATATAGAGATTTCTTCAACCTGTAAATTGATCCTCCTTGCCTTCACTCTTGAAACTCTCGGGTTGATTCATATAAATGACTTCCTCAAGATCACCATGTAGAAAATCAGTCTTCACATCAAGCTGCTCCAGTTCCATATCATACATAGCAACCATAGCTAGAAGCACACGAATGAAATTGTGTTTCACAACTAGAGAAAACACATCATTGAAGTTAATCCCTTCTTTCTGACTATAACCCTTTGCAACTAGACGTGCCTTGTACCTTGCATCCTCAACTCCTAGGATTCCCTCTTTCTTCTTGAAGATCCATTTGCAGCCAATAGTCTTCTTATCTTTAGGAAGTTTCACTAAGTTCCAAGTTTGATTCTTATGCAGGGATTCAATTTCCTCAATCATAGCAATACTCCACTGGGAAGATTCGGCACAAGTGATAGCTTCTGAGTAGTTTCTAGGTTCATTATACTCTACTTCTTCTGCTACTGCCAAACAATAAGCAAAATCTGAGTTTGAAAACTTGGCTGGTGGCTTGATAGTCCTTCTGGGTCTGTCTTTGGCGATACTGTACGGCTGTACCTGTTGAGTATCTAGATTATCCTCATCTATTTCTGAAGTGTCAACCCAAATCTGTTGACCTGACTTAAAAGGAATATCACTTTCAAACTCCACCTGCTGCCTGGAACTGCCACTATCTTCATCGTTTGGCCTTAAGACTTTTTCTTTTGGATGTAGCATAGCGGATTTATCAAATGTTACGTCTTTACTGATGAGGAATTTTGGAAACTTAGGGTCTAGACACCATAACCTATAACCTTTCACACCAGAAGCATAGCCAAGGAAATGCATTCTTAGCCCTTGGTTCAAGCTTTCCATTATTAACATGAGCATAAGCAGGACAGCCAAATATCTTCAAATCAAAATAATTTGTAGGTTTGCTTGACCACACCTCTTCAAGTGTCTTACACTCAATGGAAGTGCAAGGAGATCGATTTACCAACCAACAAGCTGTATTAACTGCTTTTGCCCAAAACTCCTTGTCCAAACCTGCATTGGATAATAGACATCTAGCTTTCTCTATCAAAGTCTTGTTCATGCATTCTGCAACTCCATTTTGCTATAGAGTTTTTACAACTATGCGGTGTCGAACAATGCCTTCAATTTTGCAAAACTCATTGAATTCGTTATTGCAAAATTCAAGGCTATTATCTGTTCTCAGCCTCTTAACCTGCTTCTTAATCTGTTTTTCAAGTAAAGTTTTTCACTGCTTAAAAGTTCCAAACACTTGACTTTTATATTTCAAAAAATAGACCCAAACTTTAAGAGAAAAATCATCAATGAAAGTGAGCATATAAGCATCACCCAGACCTTTAGAGAGAACTTGAGAAGGACCCCAAAGATCTGAATGGATGTAGTCCAATGTTCCCTTTGTTTTATGGATAGTTGTACTGATGCTCAACCTCTTCTGCTTCCCAAAAATACAATGCTCACAAAATTTCATTTTTCCAATGTTTTGACTACACAAAAGACCTCTCTTACTCAAAGCAGTCATACCTCTATCACTCATGTGTCCCAGCCGCATGTGCCACAACTTTGTCACGTCTAAATCTAAAACTGAAGTAAAAACTGCAGATAAGTCTGTGATTATCGAACCATGCAAGAAATACAATGTGTCAATTCTGACAACCTTCATCAATACAAGAACGCCTCTGGAAACCTTAAGAACTCCACCTTCACACCCAATTTTGTAGTCATTCTTCTTGATAGTGTCCAAAGAGATAACATTCTTCATCAAATCTGGAATGTGTTTGACCTCAGACAAGGTCCTAATAATACCATCATGCATCTTGATCTACACTATACCAATCCCGGCAACCTTACATACGTCATCATTACTTAATAGAATATCACCATTGATTGGCTTGTAAGTGGTAAACCATTCCCTGTTAGGAGTCATATGTTGCGAGACTCTAGTGTCCATGATCCAGGTAACCTAAAATCTATCTTGGCCTTGAGTAACACAAAGCAGATCGTCACTCTTGTCACATGAGCTTCTCCTAGTGGATGGTTCTTCTAATTATTGTCACTTACTTTGTGCTTGTTTTTCAACTTGTAACAATCAAACTTGATGTGCCCTTTCTTCTTGCAATAATTGCATGTCAAATTCTTGTACCTTGATTTCGATCTTGATTTTTCTGAATTCTGACCTCTTTCCTTTGATCTTTCTCGATCAATAATCAAACCAACACTCTGATTTGATGCCTTAGAAAATGTCAAACTACTATCAATTTTCTCCTTGGCCTACAAATTAGTCTTGACATTCTTAAGGGAAATATCTTCTCTGCTATAAATCATAATATCTCTAAAGTGTTTGTATGAAGAAGGCAAAGAACACAATAGCAATAAAGCTTGATTCTCGTCATCAATATGAACGTCAATCTTACTCAAATCAGTAACAATTGAACTAAACTATCTAATATGTGATTTCAAAGAAGTATCTTCTGACATACGAAGAGTGTAAAGGCGTTGCTTTAATCGGAGTTTGTTAGTCAAAGATTTTGTATATACAGACTTTCCAATTTTAGCCATGCACCAGCTGCTGTTCTTTCACCGAGGATTTCTCTCAAAACTTCATTTCCCAAATTGAGTTGAATCGAGGATAGAGTTCTTTCATCCATGTCATCCCAATTTGCATCGAACATTGACTCTGGTTTTTTCTCCTTGCCAAGTAGGGCCCTTTTTGTACCTTCTCGCGTCAGAATTGTCATCATTTTAACTTGCTACAGTGCAAAATCGGTGTTTCTATCGAACTTCTCAATTTCAGACTTCACCGTTGATGAAGATGAAGAAGCCATTACAATAAAACACTCATAACGAAAATTGAAGAATACAAATTGATGGCCCAAATTAATAAAATTACCCAAATTACAATCTACCTCCGAAGTTACAAATCTAATATTATTTATCAAAGATGAACTCAACAATATGGTTTATATAATACATAAGATTAGAGAAGGGGAATATTACCACATGCACTAGAGAATGATAAAGGCATAATACGAATTCTTTTAGGAAACTAATTCAAGTGAATAACAAATTTGTGAACATTCTAATTATTCTTTTTTTTTCTTTTTAAAAGAGGGTTTATTTTCTTTATGAGATTTGTCCACTCAATTTTACCAATATGACAATTGTCTTATATCTTGTTAATATCAAACACTTCACTCAACTCTTATTTTATGTGCCTTATAGGCTTGTAGCGAGATAAAGTCTACCTTTATATTTACTTTCATCTAATTTCACTTTCAAGTTTCTATTATCATTTTAACTTAAGTTTTGTTTAATAGATATATTTTATATATTTTTATTTTTTGAGAAAGGAATAAATTAAATAATAAAAATCAAATTTGGGCAATGAGGGAGCAAAATATGAACAAAGAAGAAAAAAATGAGAGAGAATCATTAAGACATTTCATAAAAATAAATAAAAAATATTAAAAGTGTCATAATTAAATTTTGAGTTATTTTGGAGAGAAATCTTATCATAAATGGAAAATTAAAGTTAATCAAGATTCTTGTAATTGACCAACCACGTTAAGGTATTTTAGGCATAATATTTGCTACAAACCTCTTATTAATGTGATTCCTATGGCCAAAAAAAAACTTGGAGAAAGCTACAATTTTTCATTTTACATTGTTGTTGAGACTAAAAGTGAGACTATTGTGATCAATTGGAAGAATTGTTGAGTTTAGTGAAATCATGTCATTCTCCATTTTTCTATATTTTGATATGCCTTCATGCTTGAATAACATAATTATTTGCTAAATAAGTATTATCTTTATTTGTTTGACGAAAAGAAAGGAAAAGAAAAAAAGAAAAAAAGAATTTGAATCAATCAACCTATAGTATTAATAGATTAATTAGCAAAAAAGGTAGAGACAATTAAAAAAAATGATTAATTAACTAAACCAATGCCTATGGTTAATTAACAACAATGAAGATCTTAAACTACAAAGAGAAAACTTATAGAGAAATTAAACTAGATGACTTAATTAGTAATTGCGATTAATCAAAGGTAATTCAAGAGTTAAAAGCTTTAACTTTCAAAAGTTAAAAAGAATTCATTGACTTGACCAATTGTTGTGGTCAATGGATAGAACTATACAATTAAAAGCAAGAAGTTAAAAAAGTTAAAGAGATTTTGGGTCAGTTAATTGGTTCAAGTGCTACAATCAATTAATGTCTCAGATATAAAGTTTCTTACTTTTGAATTAAATCATTTCATGAAAAGAAATCACACTATTTAACTGCTAGTTTCTTATTTTTGTCTATAATAGGGTTGTAAAACATTTTTGTAAAAAAAAAAAAAAGAAAAGAACTTGAAAGCATTGTATTAAGTTTAGTGAAATATTAAAAAGAAAGTAATCAAGCTTAAGAAATTAAAAATAAGAGCTCTAGGTATCAAAAATTAAAATTATGAAAAGGTATGGTGCTTTAAAAAAAACTATAAAAAGTAAATCTTTAAGTTGTGAAGAATCATTATATTCTTATAAAATGTTCACAAAGAATTTGTTATAATCAAGGTTAAGGTAACTTAATATAAAAATTATCATCATTTTGTAAAATATATATATATATAAAAAGTTAATTCAGTTGAAGTTGAACTTTCAAGAAATGAACCTTAATAAATGAATGTAAACTTTTAGCTTGAGTTAAAATTATGAAGAAGTAAGAGTGCTCTAATAAAAAACTACATAAAGTAAATCTTTAAGTTGCAAACAATCATTATATTCCTACAAAAGGTTCATAAAAGATTTGTTATGATTAAGATTAAGGTGACCTAGTGTAAAAGATTGTATTTACCTTGTAAAAGAAGAAAAAGTTAATTAAGTCTCAAGGAATGAACCTTAAGGAATGGCCATAAAATTCTCATTCAAGCTAAATCACTGTAAATCAATGTGCATGCTTCCCTTTTCCTTATCTTTTACTTTTAGCTTTATATATTTCTTGTTTTGTTATTTGTTATTAGTTATCTTTATATTATTTTTAAAAGTTAAAATTGAATGCAAGTTTGGTTATTAAATTAAATAAACTCAAATAAGAGTAATCCCAAAAAAGCTTTAGATGTAAGCACAAGTAGAAAAAAAAAAAAAAAAAGTGAATCCACTACAAAGGTTAAAGAATTAAAATCCTCAACTCTAAAACTACTTATATGTTTTATTATGATTTAAATTTTAATAAATAAAATAATATTTTTTATATAAGACAATTAAAAAGATATGAGATAATTTTAAAGTTTTTTGCAATCATACAACATAAGTTATTGGCACAAAAATTAACTTACCCATACATGAATGCAAATTCTTAAAAATGAAAAGTAATGAGATTATTTTGAAGATTTACATAAGACTTGCCAATATCATCAACTCCTTCAACGAGTAAAGGAAGAATATTGAGAAAAGTGATTTTGTAAAATAAATATTAAAATTATTTTTAGGGTCTTTAAAACCTAAAACAATCATGATTGATGAATTCAAGACCTAAACACCTTACACTTAATTAAGTTAACATATCCTTTGCTAACACATAAAATGACTTTTACTAAAATGATTGCTAAAAAGAAAAAAAGGCTCGCTCGTAAAGTTTACTCTTACGTTAAATTATAGGGGGAGGGACTTTGTATAAGCTTAACCACCCAATCAATGTTTAATCATCAAAAGAAAGGCAGCCAAAGAAATAATAAGGCGAAAAAGCTAAATAGATATAATATTATATGTATACTCTTAACCCATGCAAAGTAATAAAACAAAGAAACAACAAGTTAAAGAAAAGATCATTAAATCAAGACACATCAACTTCCGTACACCATACTAAAACACATTAAGAAATTCCATTTTTTCTTAATTAAACTTTCTTTCTTTTCCTTTTTGTTTTCCTTCTTGAGTGAAATCTTTTCTTTCATGTTAACTTAGTTTAATTTTAATAGTCACATTTTATCAATTTAATTAGTAGACATAAGCTTTTCGAAAGTCCTAAACTTTCAATTTTATTAATAGTCACATTTTAAATTTCACACTAAAGAATTTCATGCATTATAATACTCTATGTGTGTGTGTGTAATATGATACTTATATTATCAATTTGAACTTGATTTATTTTCTATTGTGTATGTATTAGTACCTACTCACTTAGATATGTTGTATTCACCCTCCACTCTTAAATATTTTTTATTAGTTTTGCTTCCACTCTCTCCTAGGGTTTGAATTAGTTTTTGAATGTTTTGAGTATTATACTTTTTTTTTTTATCTTAAATCTTATCATATAATGCTCTATTAGAGTTTCAAGTATCTATTGGCTTATTAGAATTCCAATTGACAATAGAAGCAATTAGAGATACATTGACAAAGTGATAAATAAAATGCCATATATATGGATTTTACTCACATTTACTAGTCGCTGCTGATCTTTATAACTCATCAGATTACAGCAAGTGTATTAGTGATCATTTTTGAATTATAATAATAAACTAAATTAAATTGAGATGATTCAGTTGATTTAATATTTTAATTTTTATAATTTAGTTTAGTTTCAAGGTTGAAAATCAAAATAATTGAATTCTTTGATTTAATCAATAATAAAGTCCCAAGTCCTTTGTTTTGAACTATTTACTTGATAAATATATTAATCATTTATATTTAATAAACTATAAATAAAAAAAGTTAAATTATCAATAATTAATTGTTAAAGTAAAGTACATTCATATGCTAATTAACTAATAGTGTTAGATGAAAATATTTTTACAGAAAAGTTAATTAAAAATCTAGAGTAGCAGAAAAACATTTTTTTGTTATATATATATATATCAAGAGTAATAGTAGTAATGGATAACAAAAGTAAACACAAATATTATTAGTCAGCCCAAAAGAATTGCATATTAAACCCACAATTTTAGCCCAACACTGAACTCATCTCTTTTAGAGCACAAACCCATCCTCCAAAAATGGCGTTGAACAAAAAGAAGTAGAGGCAGCAGCAGTTCTTCTTTTTAGCAATCCTCAGCCCAACACATAAACCCTTCTTCTTTTTTTTTTTCTGATATTTTTCTCATCCAAGAATAGATTAATTTTTTATATTCTCGCACAAATCAGAGAAGAAGTGAGGGAGACAGCTATAAAGTTTCAGCCCATGGAGGTAACAACCTCGCAATTTCTCCTGTATTTATTCCTTACAAGTTTTTGTTCGAAGACGTGAGGATTGTGTTGGAAAAAAAAATTATGAATTGGGTTTTCTTTCATTTTCTTTGGTTGTCTTTTAGGTGAAGAAAAGGTTGCATATTTTTTGGTGGAAATATGTGTTCATTGGGGAAGGTTATGATCTGCCAACGAGTAGTTGGGGAAGTCTGCCTATTTTGTACCTGAATTTGTCGCATCTTGTATACATTTAATTGTATCTGAAGCTACAGAAACATGTATACATAAAAGAAATGCATAAAGAATATAAGATTATGGCGTGTTTTTCTTCTGCAATGATGATTTTTATGAACGTATTCTACTCCGTTCTATCTATTGTGTCGGCATGTGGTTGACTTGTAATTGATGCGATATTTGAAGTGCATTCTTGTTTATTTCAGTGTCTCATTTTGATTTTCTTCTCTGTAAATAGTGGGCTAATTTGAAGTTAAATTTGCACCAAGTTGATTGAACTATTTGTCTTGCAGTTGAGGTTGTCAAAGAGGGGCATGGATTGTTTTGCCACATTGACATAGAAAATGTTCTCCCTTTAGAAATTCCCTCTTACTAAAGTCATACTAATCTCTCACATCCTCTCCAATTTACTTGTCAATGTTTGCCCGAATCCGAGTGCTTTCTGCAATCCATGTCGGACGGCTAAATGCAAATCAGATTCTCCAGTTTTTGGTTACTCACTATTGGTTGACAAAACCAGCAATACCCATTTCCCATTTCTGCTCCAAACCCACCAATGCATCTCCAGACGAACAGAATTTTGACCCGAAAGCCATATTTGAGACTCTCACCTGCTACAAAAATGACTGGAATCGTGCACTCAATTTCTTCTACTGGGTTCAGGATGGATGTGGGTTCAAGCACACAACTGATACTTACAATCAGATGATTGATATTTTGGCTAAGTTCTTTGAGTTTGATCTCTCATGGGATTTGATTCAAGAAATGAAGAACAACCCATTTGCAGTTCCCAATCATGCTACTTTTCGTGTGTTATTCAAGCGCTATATATCTGCTCATCTCATTAATGAGGCTCTAAGTGCTTATGATAGACTTGATGAATTCAATTTAAAGGATGAAACTTCTTTTGTTATTCTCGTTGATGCACTTTGTGAGTACAAGCATGTTGTAGAGGCTCAGGAATTTTGTTTTCAGATGAACAAGGATTGTTCTATGAATGTAAAGAATGTAACTAAGATTCATAACATGATATTGCGGGGGTGGTTGAAGATGGAGTGGTGGAGTAAATGTAGGGAGTTTTGGGAGGAGATGGACAGGAAAGGCGTAAGCAAAGATTTGCATTCCTATTCAATATATATGGATATATTAAGCAAAAGTGGAAAGCCATGGAAAGCAGTGAAGTTGTACAAGGAGATGAAGAGTAAGGGAATGAAGTTGGATGTTGTGGCATATAATACGGTTATTCATGCTATTGGTATATCTCAAGGTGTGGATTTTGCTAAAAGTGTGTATCGTGAAATGAAGGAATTGGGCTGTCAGCCAAATGTTGTAACTTGTAATACTGTTATAAAGCTCTTGTGTGAAAATGGGAGGGAGCTGGAAGCATATAAATTGCTTGCGGAAATGCATAAAAAGGGTATCGTGCCAGACGCAATAACATACCATTGTTTCTTTCGTTGTCTTGTGAGACCAAAACAGATTCTTATGTTGTTTGATAGGATGATTGGCAACGGTGTTCGGCCAAGGATGGACACTTATGTAATGCTTATGAGGAAGTTTGGGAGGTGGGGATTTCTTCGACCAGTTTTTATTGTATGGAAGAAGATGGAGGAAATCGGGTGTAGTCCTGATGAATCTGCATACAATGCTTTGATAGATGCTTTAATTGACAAAGGTATGTTGGATTTGGCTAGAAAGTATGATGAAGAGATGCTGGCTAAAGGACTTTCAGCTAAGCCAAGGGAAGAGTTAGGCACAAAGCTTTGAAGGGAGTTTGATGTTCATATTTGTCTTGGTATTATCCTTGGAGAACTGCTATGGTAGCAGTCTTAAAATGATTCACCCTACAAGCAAGTGTTAGAGGTTTCTGGCTTTGACTAATCAGCTGGCTCAATCTCCTGCTATTCTTTTACCTTTTCCTGCTCAAAGCATGTTTCAGGGGATGATTTCGCCAATTGGAGACCTCAAAACTGGAAGCCACTCTTCTTGACGATTTTATTACTGATCCTGGGCTTAGGTATGGCCCTGAGCTCTGTGTCAACATCCCTGCCTTTTTTCAGGTGACATTTGGCTCTATCTATTAGCCTAGAATTCTGCTCTCTAACATTATGCCATAATGTATCATGTTGATCTTACTTTCTCTCACTTAACATAGGGCCATTAGTCAAGAAAATGGAAAGGTTTTTATTTTCTGTAAAGAATGGAGGGTTTGCTGATGCTTAGATCCATCTGGGTTAAGAAGGATTTGCACTTTTTCTATAGGAATATGAGGGGTAAGGATCAGATTTGTCCATTTATTACTTGTCTGGGGAATTGCCTGGAAATCTACATCATTGAGCATATTAGAAGTAGCAAGGAGTTAATCACTTCTTCCTCATTCTTAGGCATGGTGGATATCCAATTTATAATGGATTTTATGGAAATTCTTGTTTGTCTGTTTTTTGGCACATGTTCCAAATTCTGGTTGAACTTTAAACATGATGCAGTTGCTTTCAATCATGTTAAAGGTTTTTTAATTTAACTATTGCTTTTCTTCATTTATCTTCTATGTTGTTTTCTGTTTTATTTACTGGCTAATTTTGAATCTGTAATTTACAGTGAATCAAATAGTGAAAAATTGTTCTCGAGCGTTGATTGCCTTTTGCAACCTCTTTATTTGCAACCTCTTTATCCCATTGTACAGTTCCATTACTAAAGAAATTGCTCAAAAATAATGGCAATAAACAAGTTTATAGGAATAGCAAGCTTGGTCTTTTCAATTTTCATGATTGTCTCTGACAAAAGCTCTACACCATAACCCACAAAATTTGTTTATGAAATTTGCAATGTAAAGTGTTTTCAACATGAAATTTACACCATGATATTCACTGAACGTAATGGCAAGAAGCATTAAAGATGAGAACTGCAAGTTCAATTTATTATTCTACTATTATAACAACTATTATTATTTTACATGATTAGATCAAGTCATCTGCCAATAGATTGTGTGTTCTACTATGAATATTCTAAATGAAAAAAAAAAAAAAAAAGGGTCTGCCACTTCACGAGGATTCCATTACCTTTGTTTTTGCAAAGAGGTTATTTCTAAAACTTGAACCCATGCTAAGACACAATAGGTTAACATTTTCATTACACCATGGTTAAGCCTTCAATATTTTAACTGAAATGACCTGAAACTTTATTACTCAGGAAACCACACAATATGTGAAAATAATCAATGTACTGCAGAAGGCAGATGTTTCCTTTTTTTGTGTCTACTGTAGTCTAGGTGAGTGTATTGGAGATTGACATTCCAATGACAATTTTATGAAACTGTCTTTACTGCATTTTGTTTCAGTTTACCAATCAAAGTTCTCATTTCCTATTGTTCTTTTTGGTTTCTGAGACGTGAGTGTCCTTTATTTTGCAGGGTCATCTCTGGAATGGTCATTGCCTTGGCTGTTACAATAGTATATTCTACGCTTCTTGGGCTCTAATTTTCTGTGGCTGAAAGCCGAAGCAAATTTTGTCTCTCACTCCACGGTTGAGCAGAAGGTACCCAATACGTGACTTGTGACCTATAATCATAATTTCCTGGTGTGGATTTGTTGAATCATGCGGACTAATGTAGTTGAGGTAATAAGAATGGAATATCCTCAATGGCATTTTGTTTCCAACGTCGGACAGTGACAGCAAGAAGTTTGGAATAGGTTGTTGAATGTTTCTTTGTGAAAGAACTCGCAATCAATCAATCTCTAGTGGGAATTAATTTAAATTGTGTGGAAACCCATTTCTTTATTCAACAGAAGCCTAAAGCTAAGAGTTGGCTACCATCGCCAGACCACCTAGAGAGACCTTTTAACTCGACGCTGCAAACCATTACGCAGGTATGCAGCCCAATTGGGTTACAAAAGTCATACTTCCAGGCTCATATATTAATATTAGAACTGAAAATGAGATGATCTATAGAGCAAGCATCCAACACTTTGGACGTGACTATTGTGCATCATTGTAGAAAAGGGAATGGTATACTAGAATGTGGAACATGGTGCATCTTCATTGTGGAATTAACGTTGGAGATGTGGTATCTTCGTCACAGAATAATTGGGACGTTCTCCATGTAACCCTTCTTCTAGGAAACCCGCAAAAAGGTTCCATAAGGATGAGAAAGCAGCGGAAATTAGCGTATATTATATAAGACGTAAACTTAAATTACTAAATCGAATGAATTAAATTAAATTTTATTACATAAATATGTGAAACAAGCTATCAAAAGACCAATGAAGAGTTCTTTATTATTTATATCTTTTTTCTTAGTTTACATTCTCTTAATTTTTTATTATTATACATTTAGTCTTGTATAAAACAAAAGGTTTCAAAAAAATAAAAATAAAAACTCTTTTAATTAATATTTCAATTTCTATAATTTACTATATTAAGAATTGCATTAATAAACGTAAGACATGTGCCATACAAAATAGAAAAAAGTTTCCTTTATCCCACAATCTACATCCTTCTAACTTATTCAAGTCAAAGACAACTCAAGACTAGAAATAGAAATTGTATTTGATGCTTTATTATTATTATTATTATTATTATTATTATTATTATTGTAATCAAACCTCGTTTTTGCACAAGTGAAAGATACAACTAGCCTAGCATAATAAATTATTAAGAATAATGAAATTAAGAAATGAAACTACTAGCATAATAATCTTCTAATTATTATAGAATATGAACATCATAAATTAATTAAGAAAAAAGATCTAACTATTAAAAAAAAATCTAATCAAAATAAAAGGTAACTTTTCTTTTATTGGGTGAACTGCTAAGTTGACTCAAACAAAAGAAAAGGCTCACAATTTTATTTTAAAATTTTAATTTTTTTAATATGATACGCTTAAAAATCACTTAAGTCGATGAATGGAATTTTCAAAACATGTTTTCTTTGTATTTTGTTTGGATTCACTTTCAAAAAAAAAAAAAAATCATATTCTGTCATTCACGTCAGGGGGTACGACATTATATTTGGAGACCTGAGACCCATCATTCTATGAATTTGAAAGAACGGTTTGACAAAATAATTAAGAGGACCCATTAAATAATGGCAGGCTTGTTAGAAGGAGTCATCAATCATACGAGCGGAGGGGAGGCCTCATTTGCCTCCAGCAGCAACTTTTTCCACACGAGAAGGGAATCTTCAAATTTGATTGGATTAATTTGTCCATATTTCAAACAACGATAGTTTTCATTTTTACATTCCAAACTTCTGGGGTTTTTGAGTATTTGACGGGGCTGAATTCTGTATGTAATTTAAAATTAATTATATAAAATTATTTGAAAAACAAATGATGCTTAACATCTGGGGATGTTAAGCATTTGTTTACAGTAATTGTAATTGCTCCAGCTATTTATCCTTCGTTCTTTTCACATGAAATTTTTACAAAAACTAGTAGTTACTATAGTATATTGGAATATATATATATATAGAACCCTTGCTCAAAATTAGGGGAAGAGTTGCAAATTCTATATAAACTGCTACATAAAAATACCAAAAGCAGTATATTATTTAAAAGGTGCTGAATACGTCTGCACCTGTTCATGTTCATGGGAGTCCCTCTCCCTCTCAGAGAGACTGAGACACTTATTGTGCAAAAGTTTTATTGTTAACGAGTACGCCTCTCGGATTTATCTACGAAAAATCAGAAAAAAAAAAAAAAGCAAAGGGAGAAGAATGTTAAAAATAAAATAAAAACTCAATAATTATTGATAAAATACGTTTTAATCTTCCTGATTCTCACTATTTTCATTATTTTTTAAATTAATTATGTTCACTCAACTTATTACTGATTTCTATTTAAATCACTAAACATTTCATTAGCCTTTTGGGCGGGGGAGATGGACCAAGTCTCCTTTCTCCAAGAGTTGACCTGTCAACATCTCAACGACTGGTCCATGGAAAAATACGCCCATGGTTGGTGGCAGACGTATCTGTGTTTAAGTAAGTAATGTATGCATGTTGGTATGTTTATGTGAGCATTTGGATGGTGCTTAGGGGACTTGAGATGCCATATTAAAGACCATGCTATGTGTACATATCTTCATCATTGAATTCTCAATATAGATCTGACAGCACCTTAGCCACTGAGATCGCCTACTATTATCACTTCAAACACCATTAAACTTCCTTACTTCTCAACTTGCACCCAATAGGACATGGCAGAAGGATTACTGTTTGGTGTTGCAGAGGGAATTCTAGGAAAATTGGGCTCCTTTGCTCTTCAAGAGATTGGCCTGTGGTGGAGTGTCAAAGAAGAGATTGAATTGCTGCGCACCACAGTTCTCGGTGTCAAGGTCGTTCTTCTTGACGCAGAAGGGCGGCAAGCACGAGGTGATGAGCAAGTGAAAGATTGGCTCGCTATGCTGAAAGAAGTCGTGTACGATGCAGATGACATGCTGGATGATTTTTCCGCAGAAGTTCTGCGGCAACAAGTCATGACGGGGAACAAAGTGACTAAGAAGGTACGCCTTTTCTTTTCAAGTTCAAACCAGCTTGCATATGGCCTTAAGATGGGTCACCAAATCAAGGCAATTCGCGAGAGACTAGATGCTGTTATGCGTGTCGGAACGAATTTTAACTTTCAGCAACCTCGTGTTGATGCCTCAACGTTTGTGATGGCTAAGAAAAGAGAGCAAACACACTCCTCTGTCCCTGAAGTAGTTGTTGGCAGAGAAGTTGATAAGAAGGCAATTAGACAACTTCTTTTGTCGGAGAGCCGTGAAACTAATGTGTCTGTGATCTCGATAATTGGAATTGGAGGATTAGGAAAGACCTCTTTGGCTCAGCTGGTGTATAATGATAAAAATGTGAGGTTGCATTTTGAGTTAATGATGTGGGTTTGTGTTTCTAATGATTTCAATGTTAAATTAATTGTTGAAAAAATTTTAGAATCTGTAACTAATAAGAGATCTAATATGAACGAGATGAATACATTAAAAGATTTTCTTCATAAAAAAATTAATGGAAAGAGATACTTGTTAATTTTAGATGATCTTTGGAATGATGATTCCGAGAAATGGTATTTTCTAAAAGATTTATTAGTTGGTGGTGCAAGAGGAAGCAGAATACTGATAACCACACGTTCTAGAAAGGTTGCAGAGATTACATGCCCTACGTCACAAACACAATATGAATTAAAGGGCTTATCCGAGGATGAATCTTGGTCTTTATTTGTTCAAATGGCATTCAAACATGGGTGTACGCGACCAGCAAGCCATGAAATAATTGGAAAGAAAATTGTGGCAAAGTGTAAAGGAGTTCCTTTGGCAATAAGAACCATTGGACGCCTCATGTATTTTAAAGAAAGTATATTTGAATGGGAATAAATTAAAAGTATGGAACTTATGAAGATGGATCAAGGAGAAAGCAGCATAATGCCATCTCTTAAGTTGAGTTATGATATTCTTCCTTCACATTTGAAACATTGTTTTGCTTATTGTAGATTGTTTCCAAAGGACCATGAAATCAATGTGGATAAATTAGTAACTCTTTGGATGGCGCAAGGATATATTAAGTTATCGGACCCAAGTCAGTGTTTTGAAGACGTTGGTCGGGAGTATTTCATGGAGCTCTTATGGAGGTCTTTCTTCCAAAATGTGGAAAAAGATAGAACGGGGAACATAATAAGTTGTAAAATGCACGACTTAATGCATGATCTTGCTTCTTCCGTAGCTGGAGATGAAAGTGCCTATTTGTCCATTTCAAACAAGAGAGAAGTTGGTGAGAAAATTCGGCATATCTCATTTGACCATCTCTACAATAGAAATGGTGACCCTTTGCAAGTTCCAGTAAAAGCAAAAAGTCTGCGGACATTTTTGGCACCAAAATATAGCATTAAGATGAGTGGAGGGCAATGCCATGCAATTTGTTGTAATTTGAGGCGTTTACGGCAGTTGGATCTAAAAGAATTGGATATTGGGACAGTGCCGCATTCCATCGTTAAGTTGAAGCAGTTAAGGTATCTTGATTTGTCTCGGAGTGAGGAGATCAAGATGCTGCCGTCCAATTACCAGATTACAAAACTTGCAAGTGCTCAAACTAGTAGGATGTTGGAGGCTTAGAGAATTGCCCAAGGATATCAAAAAGCTGGTCAGTCTGAAGCACCTTGACATCCGTGAATGCGATGCTTTGACTCATATGCCACGTGGGATTGGACAATTGACTTCCCTTGAGAGATTAACGAGATTCGTACTGCCTAAAAGTGAGAAGGAGGAGAGTGAAAGTGCAGGGCTAGGTGAATTACGTGACTTGAACAAGTTGGGAGGTGAGCTAAAGATTGAGAATTTGCGGCATCATGGGAGTGGGAATGCACAAGGCAATCACAAGTGTACTACTGCTACCAGCATAGCTGAGACTTGTGCAGCCGCCAATTTGAGAGAGAAGCCACGTCTTCAAGTGTTGAGATTAGAATGGGTGCCATTCCAAGATTTGGATGATACTGATATTAATGAGGATGAAATGTCATTGGAAGCTCTGCGGCCACACCCAAATTTGAAAGAATTATGCTTACGGAATTATGGAGGAATGAAGTTTGCGAGCTGGCTTTCTTCCCTCACGAATCTGGTCCAACTTAAGTTATCTCAGTGTAAAAAATGCCGAAGTCTTCCAGCATTGGATCAAATCCCTTCGCTAAAAGATATATTTATATATGGATTAACTGATCTGGAACACATAGACATAGACATACGGAGTTGTTCTGTGGTGCTAGGAGGAGGAGGATCAGCTACCTGTAGCAGCAATAGCAGCAGCAGCAGCAACAATAGCATGGTCTCCTTCTTCCCTTCCCTTGAGACACTGCAAGTCTCCTTCTGTCCCAATCTAAAGGGATGGCGGCCATCATCACCGTCGTCCTCATCATTGTCATCATCATCGTCATCCTCTTTGCTTCCCCAATTTCAGTGTCTTTCTCAGCTGTCTATTGAATCATGCCCAAACCTGACTTCAATGCCACCGTTCTCGCCATCCTTGAACCGATTGTACATATACTTAGTCAGCTTCAAGTCATTGGAGCAAATGCTCAAGGGGTTGATTTCTCCAGCACATGAACCGTCATCGTCTTTGAAACATCTGGAGATTGCTAAAGTTGAGCATCTGCCAGGAGATTTTCTGCCGGTGGAGTTGTTGCAAACCCTCGCTTCTCTGGAGTTTTTAAGTATTGAGGGTTGCCGGACATTAGCTTGTCTACCTCACGAGAAAATGCTACTTCTCACTTCCCTCAAGAGTCTCTGGATTTCAAATTGCACAGATCTAGATCTGTCCAATTATGATGATGACAGCAACAGCAATAACAACGGTGCTATTCTATGGCAAGGGCAAGGCCTTAGAAGCCTCACCTCTCTTCAAATTGACGGTATTCCAAAGTTGTTATATCTCCCAAGGAAGCTTCTTCTGCATTCAATTGTCCTGCAGACGCTTCAAATCTGGAATTGCCCAAATTTGGCGTCGTTGCCGGAGTGGATGCCCAACCTCACCTCATTACAATATTTACGGATTCAAGGTTGTTCCCAACTGTCAGAGAGATGCAAAAACCACATGGGCGAGGATTGGTCCAAGATTGCCCACATTCCTAATATCAGTGTCGATGGAACAGAGGTCCAGCGGGATGGCTACTATAAACTTTGATTTGATAAGGAGAATCCCTCAATCTTTCCATTCCAGTTTCAGCAGGTTCCTCTTCCTCTTACTGCTCTCTTCGTTTTATCTCAATTTCCATCTATTTTGTTTATATTAAAAAGAGAGCCTGTGGTGCCGTTTTTTTCCCACAAATTAACAGATTTCTTCTTCTTTTTAATTATAGGCATTTCCAGTATAAGAATCCGAGCTACTGGCATCCATTTGTCATTTTATTTCACGTCACTTTTCAGGAATGGAGATTGGGGTGACTAGAGAATACATTCTGCCTGCTTAGAAGGCAAGTTAGACTTGGTGATTGCCCTTGACATGACCTATTGCTCCTTGTTTTTTACATTTCGTTATTATGTTCTGTCATGAACGTGTGCAGGAACTTCTTGATGGCTTCCTTACCTGCTTCAAGTACAAGGAATATGGGCCTTCGAGGAGGAAGGAGCAAAACTGGGTTTCTGTAAATATTTGACAACATAAATTGAGAAAGATCAAGGTCTTCAAGGAGGGCTTCAGATGATATTTCAGGTGATTATTTATTTATTTTATTTTTATTTTATTGGTGACTTTGAAGTAAAGAGGGAACAAATGGATGGACACAAAGGTAACTTCCCTAAGAAGTCCACAGAAGCTGGTCTTGTGTCCTTTACTGATGGTCACTGTGGACCTAAACAACATCCGGCAATACTTCATTGAGTGAGAAGAATTAATGCCCTTCTAAGATCCCTTTTGTCTACTCCTGGAGCATGTCACTTTTCTTGCTTGTATTCCTTTCTTTGCCCTTTTTTTTTATTGTTGAGTAATATTTATTTTGAAACTCTTAAAAGTAGCATTAAGGACATTATGTTTAAAGGTGCCAACATATGTTTGCAGGGAATGTTCATTTGTTGAGCTGAACAGACTTCATTGACTTGTGTATTAATTATACACCTTGAAAAGTATTAGAGTTGCTATTATACGGAATATGCAGATTTGCAAAATGGATATTTAATGTGCACTTTATTATGTATACCATGCAATTTGTAAAGTGGTTCATATTTTGCTTTACCCATTTTTTCAGGGGCATACAGAAAGCTAGCCAAAATATTACTATCTTAGGACAAGGCTCATGTGGCCCTGTATACAAAGCTATGATGTCTGCTGGAGAAGTGCTAGCTGTAAAGGTTCTTGCTTTGGATTCGAGAGAGGGAGAAGAGGAGTTCCAAAAACAGGTAAGAACTAGACTGACAACATTGACTGATGAAGTGGGTTTCCTGATCCTCTTGAATGGAGAAATTGCCTGTGTGGCATGTTTTATCCAGGCATGCTTTTTGATTCGATGCTGACAAATTTCTGCCTGCTAATGCGCTTAGGTATGGCCCTGAGCTCTGTGTCAACATCCCTGCCTTTTTTCAAGCGACATTTGGCTATCTATTTTAGCCTAGAATTCTGCTCTCTAACATTATCCCGTAATCTTTCATGTTGATCTTAATTTCTCTCACTTAACATAGGACCATTAGTCAAGATAATGAAAAGGATTTTATTTTCTGTAAAGAATGGAGGGTTTGCTGATGCTTAGGTCCATCTGGGTTGAGAAGGATTTGCACTTTTTCTTTTTCTTGAGGGATATGAGGGGTAAGGATCAGATTTGTCCATTTATTACTTGTCTGGGGAATTGCCTGGAAATCTACATCATTGAGCATATCAGAAGTAGCAAGGGCTTAATCACTTCTTCCTCATTCTTAGGCACGGTGGATATCCATTTTATAATGGATTTTATGAAAATTCTTGTTTTTCTGTTTTTTAGCACATGTTCCTAGTTTTGGTTGAACTTTAACGAGCAACAGACATTTTAAACATGATGTAGTTACTTTCAACCGTTTTAAAAGTTTTTGAATTTAATTATTACTTTTCTTTATTTATCTTCTATGTTATTTTTTATTTTATTTACTGGTTAATTTTGGATCTGTAATTCCAATGACAATTTTATGAAACTGTTTTACTGCATTTTGTTGCAGTTTACCAATCAAAGTTCTCATTTCCTATTTGTCTTTTTTATTTCTGAGACGTGAGTGTCCTTTATTTTGCAGGGTCATCTCTGGAATGGTCATTGCCTTGGCTGTTACAATAGTATATTCTACGCTTCTTGGGCTCTAATTTTCTGTGGCTGAAAGCCGAAGCAAATTTTGTCTCACACTCCATGGTTGTGCAGAAGGTACCCAATATGTTATTTGTGACCTATAATCATAATTTCCTGGTGTGGATTTGTTGAATCATACGGACCAATGCAGATGAGGTAATAAGAATATCCTCAATGGCATTTTGTTTCCAACGTCAGATGGTGGCAGCAAGAAGTTTGGAATAGGTTGTTGAATGTTTCTTTGTGAAAGAACTCGCAATCAATCAATCTCTAGTGGGAATTAATTTAAATTGTGTGGAAACCCATTTCTTTATTCAACAGAAGCCCAATTGGGTTACAAAAGTGATATTTCCAGGCCCATATATTAATTTAGAACTGAAAATTGAGATAATCTATAGAGCAAGCATCCAACACTATGAACGCGACTATTGCATCATTGTTGAAAAGGGAATGTTATACTAGAATTTGGAACATAGTGCATCTTCACTGTGGAATTTACGTTGGAAATCTGGTATCTTCGTCAGAGAATAATTGGGACGTTCTCCATGTAACCCTTCTTCCCTTAAATTTTGTTATTTGCTGCTTCCCGAAATCTACATGTAGCAGGTGCCAGGCTATCTTTGCCAATGTATGAGTACGATCGACATTAAGTGTTTTTCTCTACATACTACAGCGTCCATATTTCACTGTAAACCCAAGAATCACCACTGAAACTACTCCCAGAAAATGAAGTCTGAAACCATAGTTTTCTCTGAGGAAAAGTTCCACCGTCAGCCCGTTATGAAGTGTTTTAGTTGTATCTCCATACCGTAAGGCAATAATGCCGTTCAAGCTCCATGATACTGCGCATATCCAGTAATACCATCTCCATCAAACACGAATCTGCTGTCATAACAAATATGAAAGATGGCATTAGAATTTGTATGCTCCGTAGGATGGGTGATCACACATTACAAAAACTAGCAGACAAAAGAATTTGAGCGCAGTGACACGCTTACAGGTCTAGGAACTATGAAACCCGCAAAAGGGTTCCATGAGGGTGAGAAAGCAGCGGAAATTATCAGTGCAATGTGGGGGTTAGTGATGCGTATGCGGGGTCACACATCATTCCATAGAAGGTGAAGCATGCGAAAAAAATACACCAAAAGAACTTAGCTGCAGTCCACTCGAATCCAATCGTGGTGTATATAACAAGACGTGAACTTCAGCTTGAGATATACGAGAGTTTAAACCATATGTATGTATGTATGTTGAACATCAAGAGCTACTGTCATTAACAATGGCCACGAAGTCCAGAACTACACAGCATACAGGTAATTCTGTGCAAAGCTGGGGGGTAAATCCTGTACAAAAAGTCGACAATCACGATTCATTCCACAAAAAATAAGTATATTTTAAAAAATTTGTATTTCGTATAAAAATGTAACATTTTATTTTATATGTTTACAAAATGGCATTTGTTTTATATTTTATAGAACAAATAAATAAAGAAAAAAAAGTCTCACCTCAATAAATAAAAAAAAAAAGACTGAAGAAAAATTCAATTACAACGTGACTCCGATGTTTATTTTCATAAAAATCACATTATAACATTTCCGAAAGGTTAAAGGCAACATTTGTTGTTCCAAGGACTATCATTATCAACATCAAAGAATAAAAAACCAAAGAAAAATTAAAAAAGAATCCTTTGGCTTTTCCTCCTCAGCTTTATGGACAGAGAGGTCTGTGGATTAAGTTCAGTTGCTTCAGGATTTGTCATTGATTTTCCAATATAGCAAAGTTGCACATATTGGATATTCCATTTTTGGCGAGGCAATTTTGTGATTTAGACAACCTAACTTAGTGAGAAAACATGGGGAAGGTAATAAGTGATAGTCACGTGACAAAGTCTTATTTATTTTTATTTAATGACTTAAATTTGTAAATAGTAAAGATAAGGTACCAAAAAATGAATATTTTTTTTTTTAAAATTCCATTTTGGAGTAAGGAAAAATGTATTC
Organism: Ceriops zippeliana; assembly: GCA_037897445.1. Classification (NCBI taxonomy): domain Eukaryota; kingdom Viridiplantae; phylum Streptophyta; class Magnoliopsida; order Malpighiales; family Rhizophoraceae; genus Ceriops; species Ceriops zippeliana. Next base: position 2,142,923 of record JBAPLH010000107.1, on the reverse strand, counting down.
AAATACATAGAATACATGATGTCTAATAAGAATATTTTTCTATCAATTAAACTCAAAGTAACTAAAAGAATAAAAAAAGATACATCAATTTTTTTATATTTTCTAATTTAAAATATGCAATCCATACAAATTTAATACGAATATTACAATGACTAAGACAAGTGAAATAATAAATATTAGAAGTATATTCTAAAGTAAAGATAAAAGGGTTGTGTATATATTTTCTAATATCTTAAAACTACTAATAATAATAATGGGGTAAAATTACTTGTAATTAGAGAGACAATTGACATTGGAAACTAATGAAATGAGGCAAAAGATATGTTACTAAAGCGATTTTAAAACTCTAATTGCATAGATAAATAAATATAAAAACTTAAACCCTTGTGGTAATATTTAATAATAGGAGTAATCTTCTAATCTTGAGATGGTAACTAATTTGATAATATTTTCACTAATTAGGGTACAGATCTAATGACTTGGATTTAAGGAACCTGACAAGTCACAGAAGTTGGGTTAAGTAATCCTTTTAGTAGTGACACAGATTGTTCTACTTATGAATGCATATTTTTGTAGTTTTTGTCAGTATAATAGACTTTTTTTATCTGTAATTTAGTGCAATTATACAATTTTGTATTTCATTTACATGATTTGATGTCAAAAAAAAAAAAATACAGATGTAGACATAAACGTAAAATCCCATCAGAAAGAGGAAAATTTTCCCGAGAAAATATGCATGATGATTTGAAGTAGCTAGGCATTAATTGCCATTTAAGTGTTCCGTTGCTCTTTGGCATTGGAACAAGAAGTCATAGGACAAGAATTTATTGATGTGCTCTGCTTGTCACTTGTTCTTCCCCAAATGGATAATGTGAATTAATAAATCAAAAGATAATGGCAATATCTCCAACAGAGTATATTGATAATTAGGAATTTAAATTTATAAATAGAAAATATTTGAAACAATAAAAATTTGTAGAATTCACTTCAATTTAATTCAATACATTTTTTTTAATTTGTTTGATTGGTATTAGTATTTTTTTTAACTACAATGTATAATTCTGTTGAATTCTCATAATTTAAAAGAAATACTAATGTGATAAAAACTTATGATTTTAAATCAAATGAGGCAGAATTAGATAAATTTCCATTTAATTTATTTCATTACTTAAAAATAAAAGAGAGTTCAATTCAATTATTTGAGAATATATCAAAAAGATATCAAAATCATAGTTTGATTGGTAATGACTAAATTGAGTGAATTAAATTTAATTTTATTAAATAAAAATATGAAACAAGTTATTAAAAAAACTTAAAAAAAATATAAATAAATAAATTTATCATTTATATCTTGTTTCTCAGTTTACACTCTCCTAATTTTTCATTTTCAAAATTTGAATTTTGAAAGTGATTTTTAGTTTAAATTTTTAATTTTTAATTATTTTATTTAGATAGGTTGCATGAGTTCCCACGCCCACTGTCTGGCATGCATACAGGCCAGAAGTCCGCTTTGGGGTTTTCTAGGTTTCACGAGCCAACATGGTTAAATTCTCGCATTATTAAAGACGAGAATGATCTAAAAAAAATATAAATATGAATATTAACATTCTAATAAATTATTTTTTAAAAATAAAATAATTATTATAATAAATAATATTAAAAATTACTCTTATTTTATCGCGAGATTAAATTTAGTGCGAAATATTGAGAATTTTTAGTTCCGTATCAAATAGCTTACCTTAGTATAAAGTTTTAAAAAAGAAAAAAAGGAAATTGACCTGTTTAAGCTGTTTTTTTAGTCATTTATTTTTCAATAATTATTAAATTTTTATGAAGTTTTGCTAAATAAAAGAGGGATTGAAAACTAGAATAGTAATTAAGTAATTAGATAAATCAATCCCATGAAATCAGGAATGGCCCACAAACAAGCCATCCCCCATTCCACATCGCATGTTTGTAGTCTTGTGAACTATCAACATCCGAATTCAATAACTGCCACATGATCTCATGCCCCAGCTGCCTTGTCGCAATAAACTCATAATTGGATAATTATAATCAATTCAATTTTCTTAACCAAAAAAAAAAAAAAAACAATTAGATGAATGAAAATAAAAGAAAAGAAAAGAAAAGAAAACTGCTTTCTTTTTGGTATCCTTGCACAGCAATTTTTGTCCCTTGCTGGCCTGGAAACATAGCAAGGACAGAGACCAAATGAATTTAGATTCGTAGTTCAAAAGACACCCAGCAAAGTAAGAGAAAGCTTCACTTTTTCAAAGTACACAAAATTTCTGTCTCTCGCTCTCTCTCTCTCTAAGGAACAGAAGACATGATTTTCCTTGGTGCTTTACTGCTGCCCATTTGGGCATTGGCTAGCAATTCTCTTGTTTTCTTGCTTGATGCCAGACCAGACTCAACTTTCTCCAACATTTCTAGGTCTCCTTTTCTTGTCAATAAAGAACCCATTTTTCTGCTTTCTACTAAAATGGAAGCTCAATCTCCAGGTAGTTTCATGGTGCTTGTGTTTGTTATATTATTATATTATTATGTGATTTATTTTTGGTTGGGTAAATGGGGTTGCTTTGTTTCACATTGGAGCTCAAATTTGACGTCCCATATAAAGGGTAAATTGGAAAAAGAGCTCAAATTTAAATTCTCAAGTAAAAGCTGATTTAGCACAGATCAGGACAATGCTACTAGGAATTTGACAGTTCTTCTGGACGTTTGCTTTTTTTTTTTTTATTTGCTTTTGGAGATGTTGCCTTTTGGAATCATAAATGGGAAATATATTTGGGATACTGGAAATGGAAACTGCACTAAAGTTTATGTTGCTGCAATCGTCATGAAAGTTGGGGGGAAAAAAGGAAGTTAAATAAAATAATATAACTTGAATTTGTTTTTCTTCATGTTTCCCTTCATTTTTTTTTCCACCCCTTACTTCCTAGGAAAAAAGGAATAGAGAAATCACATTAGTTTGGCAATTTTGTGGCCTTAAATGATTTATGGGCTTGATAGTTAGACTTGCTTATGTGTGTTCCAAAAAATATTTTGAGCTAAATCTCTTTGATTGATTTGTTTATTTATTTATTTATTTTTAAGTTGCTGTGAATGACATGGTATCTCCTTGTTTATTTATATTGGATAGCATGGCTTATTTTGTTTTTAAGCAGGGATGACTGAGGTTCCAATGCTTAAAGTAGTGCACAACCAAGATATAAACAAGAGAATACTCATAGCACTAATTATTTCTTCCACACTTCTTGTTGGTATTTTAATGTTCCTCTCATGTTTCTGGATCAATAGAATGAAATACTCAAAGAATTGCAGGGCCAAGAGCAAACAGAACCTGGGTAATTTCTCTTCCATGAAATCTTTTTTACTTTTCTTGGTGCATTCCTTCTCAGTCAGGACACCCACAGTTAACACATCTGTCCTCCAACTTGTCTACCATGTGCTTATTCAAGTTACTTCTGTTTCATTGCTTAAAATTCAACATGAAGGTCATGCTACCAATGGGCAATCCTTGAGCCCAATTTCCTCAAGGATAGCTGGTAAAAGGGGCTCTGTTACAGTTGTAGAATATCAGCTTTTAGAAGCTGCAACAAACAATTTCCAGGAAGATAATCTTTTGCGTGAAGGTGGCCGTGGATGTGTCTATAGAGCCCATCTTAACGATAAACTAGTTGCAGCAGTGAAGAGATTGGAGGGCAATGGGCAGGATATTGAAAGAGAATTTGAGGTAATCCACTCCAAAGTGATGTGAAAATTAGTTGCCTGAGGTATCTGAAATCTCTAAGACATTTCTTTTTCTTTTCCCTAACCACTCCCTTGATTCCAAATGTTAATGGCAAATGCAGAATGAGTTGAGGCTGTTGGCAAAACTTCGGCATCAGAATATAATTTTTCTCATGGGTTGCTGCATCCATAGGGGAACAAGGTTTCTTGTATATGAGATGATGCAAAATGGATCCTTGGAGAGTCGATTGCACGGTATGATTCCTCCCTTTATAAATCAAAAAAAAAAAAAAAAGAAGAAGAAGAGAGTGGGTAAAAGAGGCAATCTCGTATCTTTCCTGTAATACTATTTTTGTTTGACAAATATTTTAGGACCTACACATGAAACAAAGTTAACTTGGCATTTGCGGATGAAAATTGCTGTTGACATTGCACGGTAAGATCAAGCTTAATCTTTGTTCCTTTGCAAAAGAAAATTCATTCTCTTATGATAGCAAGTTTTTGTTAAAGTCATTTGCACCAATGTACCAGGGGACTCGAATTTCTTCACGAGCATTGCAATCCTCCTATTATCCATAGAGATCTAAAATCATCCAACATTCTTCTGGATTCCAACTTCACTGCAAAGGTAGATGTTATATGTTTGGTAATTTCATGGGCACGAAAATCCTCATACATCCTTGTTTATTATATTTATTGTCAACTTTGGTTTTTTTTTTTTTTGGGATTCAGCTTTCTGACTTTGGTCTTGCTACACCTGCTGGGATCCACAATGATAACATAGAGCTGTCAGGAACTTTAGGTTATGTAGCTCCAGAATACCTTTTGGATGGTGAGCCAAAAATCTAACCAAACCTCTCACGGTTGCCTTTCCTATTTTTGTCGATAATTCTGCTTGATCTCTTATTCATGATACTTTATCTTGTTAAGGAACTGGCTCCTGTGTATTCTTCAGTTTTCAGGCACATATAATGCAAAATATTTTCTTTGCTGGTAATATCTTTATGTACAACTTTATCCTGTGAATGACTTTAGATGTTTTAATCTTTATTGGGTACTTTGACAAGGTAGTTGTAAACTAGGGTGCTTTTTCGGGTCTGACCTCCAACTTTTTGCAGCGGCACCACATTTGCATAAGTAGGGCTTTAAAGGGTTGTGAAACAAGATTTTTAACCTTGACAAATTTATTCCACTGTTGTCAGATTGTCAGATTTATTTCAAAATTGCATAGAGTACTCACTCCTCTTCATGGAATGGGGATTATTTGTGTCTTTTTAGCTTGAGACATAATATGCTTATGCTTCACCATTGACCGCAAAATTGTGGGATCAGATTAGGCGATTTGTCTGTGACCTTGATGCTATCACTGTTGCAAAAGTAAACAAAACCTTCGATAGCATTGTGTTAAAGCTGTTACAGAAGTCATTGACTGTTGTATTCAGATTTTGATATGCATGTTGTTAATTGTTATCAGAAGTGTATAATCCTTGTATTGTAATTGCCTGATGTTGCAAAACGAAGGTTGCAACTAAAAGGTTTGCCAATTTCTCCTTTATAAATTTCAGGCATAATCTTTAGAAAATAAATCAATCAATTACTTTTTTCCAGGTAAACTGACTGATAAAAGTGATGTATACGCTTTTGGAGTTGTTCTTTTGGAGCTCCTAACTGGAAGAAAACCAGTTGAAAGAGTCTCACAAGAATGTTTGTCTATAGTTGCGTGGGTAATTATCATGAAACCCTGTTTTTATGGACATGTGCTGAAGTAATTCTAAAAGGGTCTCTAGGCAGCTAACTTAATTTTTGCAACCCATTTTGACAGGCCATGCCTCAGCTTACCGACAGATCAAAGCTTCCAAGCATCGTGGATCCTGTTATCAAAGAGACTATGGATCTAAAGCACTTGTGTCAGGTATGTGGGATGCGAACACTGTCATTCATGTTCTTAAAATTCATTTAGTTCTTTTCCCCAGTTGAGTAATGAAGTTGCATATTGGTTTCAAGTAGGTAGCTGCAGTGGCAGTACTATGTGTACAGCAAGAACCAAGCTATAGGCCATTGATAACAGATGTTCTGCACTCTCTCATCCCTCTTGTGCCTCTAGAACTTGGAGGCTCGCTGAGAATTATGGAACCCGTACCACCTGCTCTGCCCTCTAGCCAATAATGGATTACTTTGCAACGCTCTGATTTGCTGCTTGGCAACAATCACTCATTCTTGAGTGAATGCAAATAAAAATTATTGCAGGAGAACTTGTTGTTTCATTTTGTCACGGTAGAGAAGTGAGCTTAATCTGGCGGAGTATTTTCACCTGCAGAGAATTCTACTCTAAACTGGTTTAGTCAGCGCCCTCATTTTAAGGGATGGATGAAGGTTAATGAATGAAGCAGAGATGGAAACTATTAACTTGACTATTTGGTTGTATGAATTTGTTTTATCCTGTCATGTCTTTTTTGGTTTTTATTTTTTATTTTTGGTAGCTGATGAGAGGATTTTCAACAATCTGTATGAGGGAGGCACTGAATTAAGCGTGAACTTTGACATTAGATCTGTGATAATGGTCAATATTATGAGCAATTGGACGTGTGTCAGTTGGTGCTCAACCCTTTATGATTGGAAACCTGTGAGCTGTTCTTCCAATTGGCATCAACCAGTGTAGTATTTTTTTTTCCTTTTGGAAAAAAAAAAAGAAGAAAACACAGAAAAAGGAAAATCTTAAGTTAACCTCTCATTCACTGGGATTGCTTGCAGAACATCCATTGTGGATTGACTGGTATAAAGGCTTCGACAACAACCAATGATTTCTTATGAACCAAGGCAGGTGATCTCAGCTATCAAAAGATTGTTCACAAGTCTATCACCCCAACAATAAATCTCTTCTTTTCCCGTGAAGGTGTTAAATAATGAAGCCATTACTGTTCTCTCATTGGACAGAAGAAAGAAAGAAAAAAAACAGAAAATAAAATAAAAGAGCTGTCAATTCTACTCCTAAATGGCACATGTGACTTGCAAGTTGCAATGTGTATCTGATACAAAACAATGTTTTGATTTGATGGACCATAAGACTTAAGTGAGGCTCAGGGGACCACTCCTTGGAAAAGAAAAATCATTTTGAGAAAAACAATAAAAAATCACTATCAATTTGATAGACATCACTTTTCACCTATTTATTATTGCTTCTCGTAACATGCTGTGTATGAATTCCATGAATATCATAAAGTCATTACAGAAGGCTTCAACCCTTCAACCCCTGTTGCGAGTTAGGCTTGAATGGTACTAATTTGTGCAGTATTTGTAAAAAAGAATGAACCAAGTAAGCAATAAACAGGAAAATTAAAAACACGAAGTTAGGTTTGAATCGTGCTTGGACGGGCAGTGACACCCACCCCCTACTTCCCCCACCAACTACTAATGTCACGTAACATGTTGTCTATAAATTCTATGAAACATCTTCTGATTTCGAAACACATTGAAAAAGCAAAACTCTGTTAGCGTATATTTAATTTCGCTAAACATTTTTGTTTTCGGCATGGTAATGAACAACCTCTTAGCCCCTTCAATTTTCCATTGGTTTGAATTAGCACCCCACCAGACCCAAACAGTTGGGGCCCAACATTTGAACGAACCCCAATACAGCCCACATCACATAAAAATTAGATCTTTAAAATATCAAAATCTCCATTGGACATTTGAATTGCAATAGGCATGGATAGACAACTTGAAAAGAAGGAAAATTTTAAACTTTTTTTTTTTTTGGTATTTCTCCACATCAATGATAGAACAAAATCTCAAATTTTGTAAGTACTTTAACTAAATAAGGTAAGACCCATTATATAGATTTAAAAGATCTTACTAGTTAAAAGTTATGAACTATGAGATATCATGTGTATCATTTATTGTTATTCTATGTATAAATCTTTCTATTTTTTTATCAATACAAGAGGTATTTTTGCTTACAATATAATAATATTGTACAAATTTTTTATTACATATATACAATTTGTCTTGATGTTCAAAAAAAAAATTAAAATTCCCATAAACATTTTTCTTGGTTTCTAAATTGCATATGAAGCCCTGGTTTTAGTTCTACTCACAAAGATGTAAGAACACGTTTTTGTTTTAGTCTTTGCGATAAAGTTACTATCGGAATCGGACCAACTTATGTGAGTTTACTACCAAAATTTATAAAAAAAAAAAAACACATTTGGAATTGTCTTTTTACTTAAAAAAAAAAAAACAATCGATATCTAAATCTAATTTAAAATTCTTTCTAATGTTTGTCAATCAACATTTCCGGCCTGATTTTGTTCCGGTAGAGTATTGATTTTGGCTCTGATTAAACTGCTTGTTCCAATTTTGGTTCTGAGTCACTCATCAAATTTTGTTTAATTCAAGTTCGATTCTGCAATTTTTTTAAAAAATAATAATAAAATTTGAGACTTTTAAAGTTTTTATAGAGTAAAAGAAAATTTTAATTTAAATTATTCAAAAAATTCAGAAGAAAATTTTTTGTATTATTTATTATTGCACAAATTGATGGATGAAATCATCGGTAATTGGGTTGTCCACTTATTTTACTATGGATCGGAATCAGAACTGGTTGAATAGTTTAGTTTAAGGCTAAACCAGCCGGATAATGAAGTCCACTCCCTTCTCCTTCGACCAAGTGAATCTGATACTAAAACCAAATGACTATAAATTGACAATCCATAATACAAACAATCAACAAATTAATCATGGTTTTTTTTTTTTTTTGTTTTTTGGTATGTCAATACCAATGATAATTTCTTATGAAAAGAAAAACATATGATATCATATTGACCACATCGGTATTATCATTAGACGTTGTTAAACCTCTACTAGTTTTAACCCCTAGTAATCTAAGCCACCCTTTTGTTAGCATCAATTAGCCCTTGTTTACTGATCCAAAACCAATGCAGGAAAAACCACATATATATATATATATGGGCACCCACGAAGTATGTGTACATAGTGACATCTGCAGAATTGCGGAATTGTTGAATGAGGCAGCATGGCAAAAACCAAATGGAGTTGGACAATGTAATAAGCTCGTCTTTGTCATGGTACAAGCATTTTCACAAATCCTTTGCAGTGGAATCAAAGGTAGCTTCGCCATCCAAGGTGGTAAAATTTTTGTATTTTTTTTTTTCTTTTCAATGAGGGCTTGTTAATCAGCAACTTGTTTTGTGAAATTGGGCAAAAACTTTACTGTTCCTATATGGAAACAATGTCTGTTCGTGTTTCCTTTGCAAAATACATTGATCGCATGAGGCAAACCAATACATTGTGCTTCTCTAGAAATTTACAACTTCCTCACACTACACAAATTGTGACCACCAATCGGTAGTAAAACAGACTTTTTGATAATAAAAAGTTGTTGGGACTCCCTGTCCCATCAACTAGGGTTCATTCCAACTCTTAACAATCACAGAGCAAAGAACAACATTGCAGGCTGTATTAAGGTAGATTAATGAATCCCTAACCACCGAAAATTGTGGTAGTCTAATAGTTTTTTTTTTAAAAAGGTTGAGTTTTATTATAGTTAATATTATGTATATACAAAAGTACAATACTACTACAACACGTAAACTTATTGTACACACAAAAATGCAAAAAGATAAACCTTAAAATTAACAACAGCAAACTGGTTCCTCTTACGCTTGCTCTCTCTCTCTCTCTCTCGTAGAGTTGGACAGGAATGAGAATATCAAGCTGGCTCTGCCCAAGCAGCCCCATGAACATGGTGGTTAAGATTGTCCATGCCGGAGGCCACGCGGAGGTCCACGAGAGGCCTGTTCTTGCTGCCGACATCATGGTTAGGAACCCCAGATGCGTTGTTGCCCGCACCCATGTGTTCAGGCAGCCTTGGGCTGTTGTTGCCCCAGACACCATGCTAATGCTTGGCCAGGAGTTCTACGTTGTTCCGGTCAATACCATCCGAAAACTCCAGCGATACGCTTTGAGGTATTCAGCCTCTCCAGGTCTCGACCGACCAGCTGACACCGCACCAGCCGAGGAGGATGATAAGGTACTGTACTGATCTTGCTTGCAATAGAAAAAAAAAAAAAACAAAAGGAGTGTTTTCTGAAGCTAAAGATATCAATTTCCTGATCAGGTTCCTGATGTGAGTAGATGTATTCCTACGGATCATTGCTTCAAGTTCTTCAAGAGTACTAACGTTACTTCTGATGCGGCAAGTGAGGTTACAAGATCTTCAGCAGGTAGTCCATCGTCTTATGAGACCAAGGAGCTTCTCAGGAAGAGAAATAGGGATCGATCGCCCAAGAAATATTCTCCTCTCGATCAGTGGAGGCCAAGACTAGAGCGAATTGTTGAAGAATAATGGAATTGCACAACACCAATATTGTTGGCCTAAAATAGTTCAGCAGATGAACAAGGATCATGTTTTGAGGTTCATTTTTCTAGTCTATCTTCACCCCTTTGCAAATATATTTACGTGCAAGTTTAAAATTAAGCCTATTTGATCATGGCAACCCGTTTATAAGCCAAAGAATTATAATTTTCCCTTTTTTTCTTTTTCTTTGATTATTGCATGTTCCTTCTTCCTTTATTTGTTTTTCTTTTATTTTTTCAGTGCATAATTTCTTTGATTTCTCTCTCTCTCTCTCTCTCTCTCTTGCTCTCTCGGGTGAGGTTATGATACTTGGAATTGAACTTAATTCCACATATCTTGGGGTCTATGGTTTTTAATTGTCAAATACTATGGACATGCACGTAATATACTGCTAATGATTGTGCTTATTCTCAATGTTGCTTTTAGAAACTTAAGACATAATTTCTAAATACTTTGGATGGAGCAGAGGTTTATAGGAATATGAGTTCTGTCACATATTGTATGGCTGTAGGCCCTTTGATGAATAATAAAAAAAAAAAAACGAAGTTCATCATTTCTGTATTATGTAGGAAGCCACAGCCAAAAGAAGATCTTAGCTACTCAGCAGCCATTCACATTATTATTTCGCTTGGACAAAAGGTCGAAACAAAAAAAAAAAAATGCTGTTTCCAACGCCGGAAGAAAGTGACAACTACAACAACGAATGAAGTGTTCTTTTTCTTTTTGTCAATTTCCTCCTCGATGTGTAAGCATAAATGGCAAATTGCCCAATCAAAACCCATCTAAGCCAACTGTTCATGCCATGAATTGTTGTCGTGGAGTTCAATTTTCTAACCTTCTGATAAATAATACATTGAAACCCCACATTAACATAAAAGTTTACATCAATAAATAAATAAATAAGATTATAAATATTATAAGTCAAACAAAGCCTTTATTTTTTATCAATGTGAAATTTTATATTTTCAACATATTTTTAATATGCAGTAAGTCTGACTAATATATAATACAATGAAATTAAACTAAGCGATCCAAAATTATGTTATAAGCCCTATCAACATTGTATTGAATTCACTTAATTAAACTGAACATATAGAAAGAACCAAATCATTGTGGCGACTAAAGATAGGTGTGTGTACTGAATTCTGATACTAAATTAAGATTAAATATTAAACAATAACACATTTCTTCACATACAAATCCATTGGATTGAAAGTATAAACAAATGATTCATTACATTTATTAGTCATAGAGGCTTCCATAATATGATAGAAGCACATGGGAGAACGAAGAGAATTCTGTCTGAATTCACTTTGATAAAAGTAGGAGAACAAAGAAAATGAATTTCCGTACAAATACACTGTGAGAGGTTAAATGAGTATGCACAGAAAGTAAACCAAGGATGGGGATCATATGAAGGAAAGTTGCACGAATCAATTGTATAATTTGGTCTTTACCTTACATGATTCTAATACTATAATTAATTGAGGATTCGAATAGGAAGATGACATTCCCCGTCAAACTCATGATAATAAGATTACCAACTTGTGTTTGTAAATTAGATCATAAAATTGCTCTAGTTAATCGGCCAAGATATCTACAGTCTAATTGGTAGAAGTGTCAGAAACCAGGAGAATAGTATTTTGCATAAAGATGAGGTCGGAAGTGTTTTGTTTGCTGCCTTCGGGAGAAGGGGTTTTTGTGATTGCTAATGGAAATCGAAGAAAATAGGACGAACTAGAAAAACAAATCAACCAACTAAGAATAATAATTAAAAAAAAAAAAGATTCTGACCATCAAAAAATGAAAATCTGGCAATAGGGAAAAGCTGGACAAAATGGTGAGCAAAATTCGATAATGGAAAGGGAAATCTTTCTCTCTAAAACAAAATTGTTCTACCTAATTAAAAGAGCAATAATATTACGTCAAATAATGGTTTGGAACCAAAAGTAGTAATGGAGAACCGAGGATGCTTAGAAAAGTTATATACTCGAGATATCTTAGAAACAAACCATGGTTTGGAGCCATAAATCTTTTTTTAATTTTCAAATTGATTGTAAACTTTTAGAATTATTCTATTGAAATCCCTTTTTAGATGAAAATTAATCAAATCGTTAAATATGTAATTTAATCTAACATAAACATATAAAAATATTCAAATGCATTGACATGTTTATTTCTCTTAATTTCCCTCCTTTTCTTTTTTTGGTCAAAAATTTCATTTGTAGATTTTGATTTTGATTCGATCAAAAGAATGGTAAAATTAGGGTTTTTAAAGTTTTATTTGTGAGAGAAAATGGAGGAAATTAGGAAACATACACATGTAGGCATATTTGGGCGTTTTTTAAGGTGTATTTAAGCCCCCCCCCCCCCCCCCCAACTCTATTTATATATAGCACTACCGTTAGGTCAAACTATATATCAAACAGTTTAATCAATTTTTCCTTAAAAAAAGACTCAGGTAGAATTAAATCTAAATTTTTAAGTATGATTTAGGAATTAAAAATAATGCAGTACTAAATTAAATTTTTTAAAAAAATTTTAGAATTAATTTTAAAGGTTTAGAAATATATTAAAAAATTAAAAGAACTTACGGCCAATTTCTTGTTTTTTTTTTTTGGCTTGTCCCAAGAAAAATTATGTCGAAGCTTAGTCCTTCCTCCATGATTTTTTTTTTTTTGAGAAAGAGTAAAGTATAAAATTATGCCTATAATTAAAAGAAGCTTTGTGTTGTTTGGAAGTGTTCCAAAGAGGACACCTAAAGTGGTCAGCAATAGTACAGAGAAGAGTAAATTGGACGATATTTTTGGGCCATTTTAGTTCATTAACTCCCAAATGGGTTTCAATCGCTGATGATGTTGTTCATAAGTAGCTGTTTGATGCGACCCATTAATTTGTCGAAAAGTAAAAACATGCCTGTGGGCCAATGGGGTTCGATTTGTCTTCCTCAAAGGGCCAGTGGTATCCATCAATGGATTCTCTCTCTCTCTCTCTCTCTCTCTCTCTCTCCATGTTATTTCCCATCTAACTCAGTCCAAATATCATCGATTGAACTGTAAGGTTAATGATGCCTAATATTACATATTTCATATGTCTTCACATCTAACCTAATTATATGGATTCTAAATGAATTTAAACTTTTTACTAACTTATAGGAATAAAATTATATTTATTTATTTGATATTTTATGATAAATTGATTACTTTAACATAGTATAAATATATATTGTGAGGTATTACGAATAAAATATTTGATGGAGTTGGAAATTTACTTTTGATATATTTTACATATTTAAACTCTAAATTTGACTATCTTACTTGTAACATATTTCAGTGTGAAATTCTAAAATAAAAATTATAAGCAATTTCATTTAAATCTCCAAAATCAATCTTGAATCAAAGTCTATGCATTTCTAAAGATAAAAGGCCAGTCATGGTGCTACTGTTGATCAAGGAAACAAGAAATAGTACCCTCTCTCTCTCTCTCTCTCTCTCTCTCTCTCTCTCTCTCTCTCTCTCTCTCTCTCTTAATCTACCAAAACAGCATAGGGTGGCAAAATTAAACCATTCTGCGAGCTTGATCTTTGGATACACGTTTGAATGACATGGCTGCACATGTGAAGAATGGGAAGATGACGAAAATGATAATACGAAGATGGAAATGGATATATATAGATATATAGACGACGGGAAAATAAAATTAAGCAATAAAAGGTAGGGTCCAAGGAAGAAAAATATAGATGACCCCAAATGCAAATGTTCTGAATCTAACCACTACTCGCTTCGTCACCAAGGGAGATTGAAAGATGGTATATATACCATGTATCCTTGTCCCTTGGGGCTAATTCACAAAATGATAGCTAAAACCCATGTGCAACCACAACATGCACATGCAAATAGAGGGCAAAACCATTTGGATAACGTGGATTTGCATGTGGAGGGATGGGGAACGTAGGAAGGGACACATACGTATTGGGGGCGGGGGAGAGTGTGGGGGGAGTTGTGGGGAGATGGAGATTTTGGTTTCTAGTCTTGTCTAGAAAGGCCAATGTACATGCATGAATTTGAGTCTAATTTGTCCAACTTACCAATTTGCTTGGTACGTGACTGTTAACTTTCAGGTAAAAAAAAAGAAAAAAGAAAAAATTAAGTTACGGTCGAGTGCTTTGGCTTTTTTTTTTTTTTTTTTGTTTTTTTGAGAATGCTTGGACACAAGCCTTTTTAAAATGGGAAAAGAAAACAAAACAGGTTAGTCAATCAATTCAATATCTAAATCCAATGATCAAATAGATCCAAAAAGCTCAATATGGGATTGAACAGTTCCATCACGCTAACTGCCACATAATTGTCTCCCTCCATGATTTTGGACATAAGATTCCATGTACTATGATTGACTGCTCTTTTGGCCGTCTAGGGAGAGGAAGGCACAACAAAAATGCCAATGGCTGTAGGCTCTAGGGTGTGTGTGTGTGTGCGCGCTTCATTATTGATCATTTCTCACATTTGTTCAGTCTGAACCTTTTGTGTATATATATATTTCCTTTTTCAAACTAATTGACGATCCCTTTAGTCCTGAAGATAACTACTCCATTGAGATAAAACTATAATAATAATAATAATAATAATGGGTCGGCAATGTGACTGCGATGATTGCAGCCGCAATTGCGAAAAAAAAAATTGCAGCTGCAATTGTGCAGTGATGGTAAGGGCCACCATTGATTGTAATTTTGTGGTTGTTGCAGTCTATACAGTAGTTGAGAGGACAATTTTCTAATCAAATGAATGTATCTTTACAACAAAATGCTTAAATCACATACAGACATTGAAAAGATTGAAAGAACACCGCAATTGCTGATGAAGCAACTTGGTTAAGCTGTCTTCTACTGGATAACTGATTACCATAATAATCTCTCGGACAAGAAACCCTTTTGCACATTTGTCATTTAGTCGTTATAAATGAAAAATTAATTTATGTGATCAATCTTTGTATTAAGTTTTCATCTAATAATAATAATTGAGTACTTAATGATATATTACTAATTTGATATAGACCAATGCTCAAATAATTCATACAGTAATGTATTTATGAATAATAATAATATCCTTCAAATTTATCATTTCTTATAATAGTTATTTGATTGAAAGTTTGCTACATATTTTGGAAATTTGGGATTTATATCAACCCCAGTTTTTTTTTTTTTTTGATAAATACTAAACTGTTAATTGCATTTATCATAACATATTTTTAAATTATTAACTTATATCAATCGCAACAACAATACATGACAGTAATATCAAGGAGATTTCTTAATGACTTTGACTAATAAGCACAAAAAAAGAAAAACTCTCATTTTAGCTGCATTACAACTTTTAAACCCACAAATGATTCCTCAAAGTTTTATGGATGTTGTTAATGTAGTTCTAGTACTTTTTTCTTTGTCAATTGACTCTTATTCCTTTATTTATTTGTTTGTTTCATTTGAGTAAATTTTTGATGGACTTTTTATTTTTCGAGTATATTATGCTAAATCAAAAACTCTTTTTTTTTTAATGGATCGAGTCAATTCCATCAAAAATTGGACTCAAATGAAAAAACATAAATGCATGTGATTCAATTGGCAATGCTAAGAATAGTAACATTATATTAAAAAGAAAAATCTTTTAAGGTTTAGGACTAATTTGCACATTAGTGAGACTAGCAATTCCTTAAAAGAAAGTCAGACTAGCAATTCTTTAACATTGAAAAACGAAAAATAAATGGCCCCAAAGTATAATTGTATATCAAGCATGAAAGATCATGTGCCTGTGACAATAATGGGGGAATATGCACAGCCGCACAGGCAAAGGCATGAAGCTGGGAGTTCTGCATAATAACACATGCACGCATCCTTCCTAAAATAATTGAGGCAATTATTCTTTTGGTGGATTTTGTTAGATTCATACTTTGCTTCATGCCCTCATCGTACTATTATTTGTAATTCCTTTATCAATTACTTTTAGCAATTATATAATTAATGCCTTTGGACGCACAATTTCTTCAAGATGTGGCATTCATGTACATCTATGAATATATCTTGATTTTCTTCGAGCCCCATGTACAGAATTGCCCTAGATTTGTACATGCACGTATGTGTGTATCACACACACACACACACATGATCGAAGATAAATCTTTTTGACAGCCAGTTAGAGCCCAGGAGTTCCCATAAAGTGATGCATGTAGGTCCAAAGAATTGGAAATTGCAAGACATTGTTGGGGAAGGTGCACGAGTTCACACGCTAGTTATTGCTCATTATGAAGTTGTGAAGGTCTGTCTTGTAAAGTTGGGAGACAAAGTGAATTGCAGTGATGTGACACTGTGGATGTTAATTAATTAGTAAGTGCAAAGAGATTTTTTCAAAAAGGAATATGTTTTACTTGTCAGAAAAGTAGGTATTGTAATAGCGTTAATTTTATTTTTTTTTCATAACAGAATGTATCAAAGATTTATGCTATGCCTTATACATCCCACTAAGATTAAACTGAGGAGATCAGCTTCATATATTAATTTTTCAATCCCCTCCTTCTATGCAAATTTGGCTTAATTAAGTCCATTGGATTAAGAGTGTGATACAACACAAGCGTGCTATGGCTTTTTTTCTTTTCTTTTTCTTTTTTTTTATTTATTAGAAGAACAATGATAGAGTTGCTTAAACTTATGACTATCTTGATACCATTGAAGAAATAATTCGACAAAAATATAAACTTTCCAATTAAGAATAAATGATTTTGAATCATACATAATTCTATGACATATTGTTTTTTTTATTTGGGTTGTTGGGGTCAATATTTAGACAAAGGAATCTTCCTTATTATTTTAACGATATGACCAAGAGCTTAACTACAAGATATCCAATTCTTCCAAAAACCAAAAATACGCATATGCACAAGAAACAAGATGTGGGTTAAACATGAGGAGTGTGTACACAATGGAGAATGCTTATATTAGTCAAAAGTAATGCTTTCAAAGAAGTAAAAGGATCTAAGCTTGGAAGGATGGCAAGGCTGTCAAGTCTCTTATCAGCCTCCCAAAAAGCTAGTGGAAACCAAAATATGATGACAAATGTTTATTGATGAGCACAATGCATGTCCCATTCATTATGGGGCTCTGAATTTGCTTAATTAGTTTGCCCTTCCTCATTATATGAACCCATCTGTTCTTGTACTCACAATGCAAGAGACAAGAAAACAACTACTAATAAGCCACCCTAAATGAACGCACCCAAAAAAGAAAAAAAGAAAAAAAAAAAAAAAGGAAAGATGCCATGCTTTTGCTATTCTCTATTTGCTGCGCCAAAATTGCTACACGAATTTGGCAATTAATCGAAGCACTGCATTATTGGTGAAAAAGACTTCTGGAAAGCCGTTTATTTTTGAACGAAATGGCAAATAACGGCCAGACTTTCCTACAGCTAGTCTTGCTTCCAGTGATCGTTTGAGGCTAATGAAAAATGATAATGCATCGGTAGTCCTTGCCCATTACTAAAGTTCACATTTAAGCATCGGCATGACGTGAAGAATTGCCTGTCTACAAATTCATTTAGGCATGCACCCATTGTCAAGAGACCTCAATTTAATTAGTGAGCTTAACTCCGTCTAAAACTGTTGCTTGATTTGATCAACCAAAGGAGCTATGTGTCAGCAACAACAATCTTGTACGCGGACTTCTTTTAGGGTTCCATATATCTAAATTCCCAAATGGCCTTGCATGAAATGAATGAATGAAAAAAAAAAGATTGAAGATCAGATGGAGTTCTGAAACTTGCATTCTCTGTTTGGGAAACTTTGTGGACTTGGATTCCTTTTCCCAGGTATAACTTATGAAAAGCAGATAAAAAAAAATTGGAAAATTCTTCACATAATGCCAAAATTTGCCATCTACCTTTACCCTTTATTCCATCTTTTGATGTGAACATATGCCATAATCATCAGAAGATTGCCCTACTAGCCCAACCTTGCATACTTTGTTCCCCATCTATTTACACTACTTTATGCAATTGAAATCACCAACTGCACACATCGAACATTATATCAATTTTTATAGTCTCTTATTATTTATATGACAAAAAGTTGAAAACAAAATGAAATTCTGAAAAATGATTAGGTTGCATAATCAGCGCCTAGCATTCAGTAGCTTGCTGCCTGATACATTAATTTGTCTCATAGAACTCTAAGTTGAAGTAACAGGGCAAAACTCCATGGACCCATAATCTAGCAACTCCTCTATCATTTGCTCTATGTGTTGTTCTTCAAGTGCCTCAAACTGCTGCCGGCCATTCTCCACTTGAGCATCCCCACCAACCCATTTCCCCTCTGGCCATTTCGAGCCGGTTTCGGCACATTTTCCGGCAATGCCATTGCTGGGGTCAAATGTGGCTGCGCATTCTGCTTCGTGCATCTGTTGTGTTACATTCTTTTTGGTCATTTGCAGGGCTGCCATGTGACATTTATGTAGCTTAGCTGCCAAGGTTGCCGACAGAAGCTTAGATGAGGATGATTGTGACTCATTGGGATTATATGGAAAATTCGTACGCGCTTTTGTTCCGCACATGAGCCTAGCTGCCTCGTCGTACGCTCGTGCCGCGTCTTCTGCTGTTTCGAACGTGCCTAGCCATATCCTAGTCTTCCTGTGGTACAAAACATGAAATGAAAAAAAAAAAACAGAGAGAGAGAAATATAAATGTTTCTGCTTAGTACAAACTTCAAAATTGTGGAACAAACATAAGCTTTGAGATTAGAAATGATTCAAGGAAGCAAGATTACAGTAAGGGGTGACGAATTTCGGACACCCACGAGCCCCAATGCCTCTGGCGAACCCCACGGTATCGCTGTTTAGGTCTCGTCATGATGGCCGACAGAGTCGTTCAGGATGCTTGAGCGCTTGGGGCTATGTGTCTCTGCAATGTCTGTGAAAAGAGATAGTTAAAGAACATTTAAGAGATAATGGAGCGTGGTTTTGAAGTGTTAGAGAGGCATTGGGAGTTTATATAAAGCACCCTTTGCGGCCTCCCGCCCATCATTTTTTTTTCCTTTTTGGTTTTTCATCCATGGGTCCCACTATGGCCTTAGTCCTCCATTGTCTTGTTGTGTCGCATATTTTCCTTTGGTTAGTTGTCCTGGCAGAACTTCTCCGAAAATTGCATGCGTTTTGATAAGCTTTTTTCACATGGTTGCGCAGTTCCATATATATTCAAACTGCTTTCAATTTGGAGGGAACAGTGAGACATTTTCATATCTATTTGAATCCATGTACCAGACGATCGTAATATAGGATTATCTGATTTGACTCTTTTTGTTCAGAATCATTTCCCTCGACAATTAACAATTTGATGTCATTCAGCAGAATCTGTTTCAGATATTTCAGTATATGGGTTCCGTTGAAGGCAAATATATAGACTTTCCCAGTTGGTCGATCTTATGATAAAAGAGAATTTGTGATTATCCGTTTTGCTAGCAGTTTTGATGCTGCTACAAGATCCATATGTACCAGGCACCATTCAGGGGATTGCAGGAATTATTCAGGTGACTCTGCCTACTTCCAATTGGCCAGTGGAACGTATACACCTTTCTTTACGCTAAAGTTTCTTACACAATTCAAGTCTCTTTTTTTTTTGTTTTTTTGTTCCTCTGATATATAGTTTTCTATACAAAAATGCTTTTTTTTTTTTGAGGTGTTTCGTTTTTTATTGTGTTGGATAGAGGACAGGGGCAAGTGGCTCACATCAGAGAAGCTAAAAATAGGAAACCCATCCCATATCTCAAATTGCCAGGTGAGGACAGAACACTCGTTCCATGTACTTTTCAAGCCCATCCCATGCGTGGCAATTTCTTAATTTACCGTCCTCTCTAATTTCCGGGGTTTTGTAGGCTAGTAGCTGCTATATTTGACTATGATTCTCTGCATCTTTTGTTGAATATGGCTATTGAAGTGAAAATTTCGACGTCGACATCAACTACACACTCTCTTCAGTCTTGTTCACCCCTTCTGCTCCGTTTTGGGATCTGTGGTCAATCACCACCCCACATGCAATGCCTATTTTTAAATACATCATCGGAGGGGATCAAGACTTGTGCACATACCCAAATGCAAGTTGAATGAAGTTGAAGCTGAGATGATTATGATCTCTTACATCAAAGTACACCCCATGAATGGTGGCGAGCTGTTGTGTTGAACTCCTAACGTTTCTACTAACATGGGTGGGTTGGGGCCCGCAATATCAAATTCTAGGTCTAGCCTAACTGGACCCTGCATGCAAGATCAATGAGAAGCATCGAGCCATCTGCTAGCAGAGCAACCCGAAATGAAAGAAGACATAAGCAAGCAGGGTACCATTGCCTTCTTTGTAGTATTCCGAAGATTATCTTCTTTTTTTACAATATGAAAGTGAGATAATATATGTGTGTTATATTTTTTTATACTGAATTTGTCTACGTATTTATTTATATTCTTAAACATATACCAAGTAAAATCAGGTTGATTTTAATAAAATTATTATAACCTTCAATGAACACGTTTATATAACCTAACATCCTCTTTCCCCTTAACAACGTGGATGTTTGGCAGCGTGGCCCCGTTACAAGTATAGCTCTTGCCATGGAAACCCCATGTCTGACTGACTGGTTCACTTTGAAACACTGAACATTTTGCGAACGACGCCTGATTTCCATATTTGATTTTGACCCTTCCAGCCCCATGTGAATGTGATGGAGCTTGAGGACAGAGAGCGAACAGTGAGTTAGGTTCAAGCATGCGGGCTGACATACATACGTCCAATGTTGACAGTGATGTTGTCCCACGTTCGTATCTTTTTTTTTTTTTTTCCCTGATGTCATTGTTCATGGAAAAACTCGGCTCAGGTGGCGTTAATTCCAATCCCCAAGACATGGCAGGGGCTGCTAATTTTTGTTTTTTTTTTTTTTTTTTTGGCTTGTTCTCAAAAATTCTCAAGCTTTAAGGTCAACAATTTTGGCCAAAAATCAGAAATGCAGTTCCACATTTTAGACGGCACAATTTATTTGATATGGTAATTCATGCGTATTATATCACTATTTTATCTGCACGCCAAAATCAGGAATTGATAGTCGATGTTTACGATTTTTTTTTATTTTTTTTTTATTTTTTTATTTGTTTATGTGCATTTCTTTCTTTATTTTTAAAATAACCACTCCATATTTGTATTGTCAATAATTTTGATAAAATATGTCACATGACGCGTTACATTAATTGCTTAATGGTGACTCGTATATTCTGTGATCATTTTCTTCTTTTTTTTTTTTAATATAATGCCTCAAATGTTTGCAAATATTTTGGGAATGTAAAAAAAAAAACAAAAAACTTGAAAATTCAAAAAATTTCACAATTTCAAGCAAAATTATAAATTAAAAATCCCAATTTTTGTACAAAAAATTCTCATTTTCTAAAAAATTTTGGGTTTTCCTTGAATTTTTGAATTCTTTTTAAAATTTTGGACTTTTTGGAATTTATAATTTTTTAAAAAATTCTTCTTTGGAATTTTTTGTTTTTTTTTTTAAAAAGAAGTGTCACGTCAACTACAAAACTGACTAACATAAATGTCAAAGCCCTTTAACGATCAAATGCCAAGGATCTGTTTTTAATAATAATAATAATAAGGTGATTATGAGCATTTAATTATGAAGATTAAAATTTAATAAGGTAATTTCATCTCTACTGTTGCTTTTGCTGCTGCTGCTGCTGCGGCCATCGCATTCAAAATGGGACCGGTGGAAGCCTCACGCTCGAATGTTTCAATGCCCTCGTTCCCGTCCCTTTCATTGAACTCACCGCTGTTGGTCCCCGTCCGATATCAGAGGCGCCAACCGAGTTCGGTCGGTCGGTCGACAGAATTCGAACCACTTCGGGTTTGGATCAGCTGTGGGGTCCATCACCAAGGAACCGTTAAAAAAAAAATTTTTTTTAATCAATACTTAATTTGAATTTATGACGTACTTTGTGTCAAACAAAGAGAGAGAGAGAGAGAAAAAAGAGATTGTTTTATTGAAGACATGAAACATCAACATGATTTTTGATGGTAGAAATCAAATTCATAGAGCATGGATGACGGCATGATCTTTTGTTCTTTGTTTGCTTTTCAATTTTCTTTTTGTTGTTGTTGTTGTTGTTGGTTGGGAGCTTTGGGGGGGTACAAAAGCTAAACATTCCAACATGCAAATCTCAAAAGGAAAGGGAAGATCAACATCTAAGAGGACAAACTCTACTGAACCACTTGGAAAATTTGAACTTAACTAGGGTACAATCTGCAAAAGGCGATTTCATGGGTGACTTGGGGGATAAAAGGCAAAAAGACAACGCGTGCTAAGATAATCATACACTCGTCTAAATAAAGGTCACAACAAAGGAAAGGAAAGTGATAATATATATATTTTTTTCCTTTTTTTCTTTTTTTTTTGAGGCAAGCATCCAACTTTTGAGGGAAATTTTGTTCCTACGTTGACATTTGCCCGAGGAAGGAATGGCCCCATTACACATGTAATGCTGCCAGCAAATCTTCCTTCCCGCCCCCCCCCCCCCCCCCCCAAAAAAAAAAAAAACAGAGAGAAAGAGGGTGGGGGGAGGAGTTTGATAACTGGGGCCATCACCATCACCATCACCATCACTCAGGGGCATACAATAGTAAACCTTTAGCAATAATAATAATTAGTTCTGTTACGTTTTGCACGAAAATTTAAGAGAATTCTCTTGGTTCAATGGGTGATTTACTACAATCATTAAATCCTAAGTCGAACTTGACCACAATAAGTAGAGCTTCTCAAACCTCCTCTAGTTTGTTTGATATCCGTAAATCTTTTGCATAAAAAAAAAAAAAAATTCAGAAGAATCCCAGATTAGCCTTGAATGGATTTATATCATAATCAGGCTAATGAAGCCGACTTCATTAGGCTTTCACAAAGGAAGATGTCACACTCTTAGCCTCTAAGCAAAATACAAATGGATTCAGCTCTCAGCGAATCCCTATGATAGAAAATCAAGAAGGGATATTTCGAAACATCAAACAACAAAAAGCGTTTTGGTTATCTTCTTGTTAGATGCATTATCTGCATAAAAATTTTAGATGTCAGAAGAAGATGAAAAAGCTCAAATGGATATGGCTAAATTGAAACAAATCACTCTTCATCACCATTTTATAAGCTAAAGAGGGCGAAATTCGTTTATGTTTACAATTCACTCTGAAGTTTTAGACAAAATGGCAATGGTAAACTTGAATTACCACATTTACAAACTTCCATCACAAATAAGGAAATCGCAAAATCATATCCACCCTGGTAGCATCTCAGTGATGTATCAAGGGAACTTGATAATGACCGTTAGATTTTGATGTTCTCAGGTACAAGAGCATATCCAGCCTGGGTTCATATCTCAGTAATGGAAGGACTAGCTCAGCGAAACATGCGCCCACACGAAGAACTCTTATCAACTAGCTTAGACTTTCCGATTGACTACGCTTAGAAAATCCTACCATTAAGAGGAAGAGGACCATAATGTCATCCACAAGGCTCCGTGTTCAATTAAAACAAGCACTTTCCCTTCAGCAACCCTTACTTTCTACCAGCTGCTCCAACCCGTGGCTTTGCTTTAACTTCAGACTCCTGCAGTGCAAAATAACATAATTAGATATGCCTTGTGTGTTGAGAATCACGACCACCCCAAAAAATACTCAAACACAGAAGGTAACACTTGCAGATGGTACAAACTAAAACTTTGGCTTTCAAATGTACCTGAGGCAGATGTAGATAAATGTAGGTTTTGGCCATTGCTGGGTTGTGATTTTCTGCACCCTTACTCCAGTCGTAGCAGACCTATCCAAAATCAGATCAATAATCATGGCACAATCTTCTGAAAGCAGAGTCCATAAGGATGGAACCCAATTAATCACATCAGCAAGAAACCCAATAGACTGGCAAAATAAACTAAATGCACTTTGACCCTAGCCATTTTGTGTTGTAGGATTTGTATCAGTTAACTCTTCTTCTTCTTCTTCTTCTTCTTCTTCTCTCTCTCTCTCTCTCTCTCTCCTGTATCAATTGATCAAACTTCTACAACACGAACAGCATCAGAAACTAATGAACTTTTCAGTCAATTAAATGTTTTCCTATCCTCTCCTTCAGCCCAAAAAGAAAGGGTACCTCTGAGCTTTTATTTATCATTAGTGACCCTAGATGCTATTCTCCAGAGAGAATCAACTTTCCACATGCAGGATTTTGATGCAATTTTTGTGTATTCAATATGAAATGAAAGATTCATATTAGCAACCCATAGATCTTAAACTAAATATTAAGCTTATATTCACTAGTTAGTTCATAAACTCACATCCAACACTTTGGATGATCATGCAGTTGCCCCCACAAAATAGCTTCATAGATATCCAATTTATAAATAAAGAAGTTCACCATGAAAGAAATAGAGGAAGAAAGAGAGAGAGGGAGGAAAGGAGGGAGAGAGAGAGAGAGAGAGAGAAGATAGTTAGGCTTACTGAATATGCAAATATCGAGCCATCAATGTTGAAGGAACTGCAAGGTATGGGTTGAGGACACCGTGACATGGCCTAAAAATCAGATAAACTTTAATTGGCAACCCAACTTTTGCCATAAAGAAAACAGAACAAGAATCAAAACGAGAACAAAATGAAAAGGAGGAAAGAAAAGGCTACAGGCTATAAGATGTAATATTGAGTTACAGAACAGGAAGACTAAGAATTTGGTCAACCAAATCAAACAAAATAGCAAAATTATCATACTCACTCCTCATCTCTTAAGTCAAATCAAGTAAGGTTCCTCAATGTAGAAACATAAAATACTTCCATTCGTTTTCACTTGGATGCAGATGATGGGTCTTAGCCTTGCACAATTGATCTGCTAAAATATTATCCAAGAAGTGTTCTCAAACAAATGACTAATCTATTACCACATCAATTGAAATCAAAAAATTTTGCAAGTAATTTGCCTTTTTCAATGAAATGGCCATTACATATAGATGTCAGATCATTGCAATGGCAAGAATTCATAAACATAAACAATCTCATTACCTCTCATTCCCATCAATATAAAATTCATGCCGAAGAAAAGATGACTGTTATCAAGACAGTGGACAAGTATTCACCAAAAAGAAAAAGGGTACCAAAAAACAAAAAGGCAAACAGAACAAAGATAAACCAAAAACAAATAATCACTTTTTGCTAATGCCAAAAAAAAAAATTAATGTGATGCCATTAAAGGAATCTGGTCAAACCTTAAGTCTTTGTTTGCTATCCTTGTCCCAAAAATTAAAAGCCCCATCAGATCCAGAAGTTGCAAATGTGTGATGCAACTGAAGAGAAAATAGAGCTACAAGTTAAGATGCAAGAAAGACCAACCTTGTGTGAAACTTGGGAGCAATGACATGGTTTACCAGAAAAGTACAAGACAGCCACAATATATCACTTCTTTTTGAGTAGTTATTTGAGGTCACAACATGTCAACTTTTGATTGCTATGTTGAAAGATGCTGTTAAAAAGAGAGACTCAGAAAATACCATGAACACTCTCGACAATTCCAATCAATTTCATGTGTCCCTAGCATCCTTACAGGAAAAACCCAGCTCATTTTCACAAATATTTTATTACATGATCATCATACATAGGAGATGCAATTCTACAGAACCTTTGGTTAATTAACACGAAGTTACCAAATTATTCCCTCTAACAATTAGCATCATCAGACCAAGCATTACTCAAGAAGGGTCACAAAGACCTAATGAGAAACAAGAAACTGAAAGAATGACAGAAACTGATCTACCAGATCTTACATATCTGATATGGCAAAACCTGGACATGTTCCATGATACCAAGTCAACATAAAAGCTATGTGATTTTCACCCAACAATTTTTAGAATTACAGCAAAGCATCTGGGCTAAAGTTTTATAGAAAGCTAGCAAAGCATAAATTTCCTCAAATAGAACAAAAGGCCAATGTTTGATAACTGGAAATGTGTAGAAGGTCAAAAGAACTTACAGGATGAAAGTTTAATGAGTTGACTGAGTATATCTCATTGCCTTCCCTATGACATTTGAAAGTAAAATTTTTACTTTGCTGTGAGTCATCCAGATGATGCACACCAACTCTGCCCTCTATTGAACCAACCTGCAAAGAAGAAGAGACTGTTAGTCAACTAATCCACATGGCCACAATAAATGCAAATCAATAACAAGACTGATTAAAAATTTTAGCCAGCTCTAAAAACAACACGTCACTAAATGGATGTTCTTCCATCACTGCTAAAGGACTTTCAGCCTATGTCTAAATCTACATTGAGGTACAAAAAAGACATTTCTTTGATTAACTAATGGCATCTTGTCAGCTAAATTTTCATATTAAAAGGAACCAACCATAGAATCCTAGCTCTACTTTAGCCCCATAAAGTATACCCTTTCCTTTTCCTTTTTGGCATTAGAACTTTTTGACCATTCAGAATTACAGCTGCACTTTACTTCTTTTTATTTTATTCCTTTTATTCTCTTATATGGAAAACAAAAGGAAGAAATAATATCAGGATTTCATGATCCTTCATCAACCAATTCTATGGAAAAATGCTCTTCAACCAACTATGGGGAGAAAAAAAAAAAGAATAAAACATGCACATGTATATATAGTTAGATAGGTAAACAGATACATAGTACAGTATATGTGTTCACGTGTTCATCTAGTTTATAGGAAGAACAAAAAACACTGTTCTGAAGTGACTTCTGCTTCACAACCTGTGAAATAGATAGTATGTGTGATCCTATGGCAGTACAATGCTTTTTATAGACTAAACCAGAGTAAGCAGCCAAATCAATTATGTAAATAAGAAACCTAAAAATTGCACCATAAATTAAAAAAAATCCAAAATAAAGAACAAGAAATATTGGAAGTAAATACATACCAAGAAGCCTTGCTGATCAGGAAAGGCTGCAACACATCTAGTCTGATACTTCAAGGGTGACATTATTCTCTTGAACTCAGCCTGCTAGCACTCACAAGATGATTAGATTTAAACAAAAACTGGGCAAAAGGGTTGGAGGCTCAATTTGATTGGTCATGACGCTTATCCTGTTTTGATTGTTTAATTGGATATAGTTTACATGATCATCTAAATATCCTTGATCTTTCAAATACTAGGACCGACACCAAAGTTTCATTACTGTTGGAGAAACATCCCAACCTTTCTGATAAAGCATAAATGCCCTTGGACCTTTATTAATATTGCCAATGAAGCCGGAAAAATTGATGGGCAACCAGCAAAATGACAATGAACTGGATGGTCGATTGTATTGCCTATGAAATGATAAACCACCATTCATTTGCTCTTGATACACCAGCTACTTTACCCTTGGGACTTTTTCAAAGCAGTGGCAAATTACAGCTAAGGGTTTCTGTTACCCACAGAAGTCAATAAGTAATGATAATAAAACAACACAACAGCATATACTAGATCAGTTGTCATTAAAAATTTAAATCAGATTTCTGCTATTAGGATCACTAGCACAAACAATGATGCTGCAAGTAAACACACAATTCTCAGCTAAGTACATAATTGCATAAGCCAAGCCATTGCAAGTGCCAATATTTATTATTATTATTATTATTATTATTTTCAGACAATGGAAACCCATATAGAAGAAAATATAATTTTGTGATAAGCAGAATAATAATTGATCATACATGAACACATTACCTGAGGGCTTTGCAGATTAAAGACTATAAGATTTCTATCTGCAGTCCCAACAACCATCAAAGGGTGTCTCACTGTCATCACATAACAGCGATCAGGTAGCTGTTGCGTGTGCACTGGATTTGATTGCCTTGTATCCCAATACCTGCATAACCAACAAAATCAGTACAACCACAAGGAGGCCAGATGCATAAAACAATGAGAAAAATGCCCAAGTATCCTACAAAGCCTGTACTTGAATTGCACATAATAACAAGATAAATATCACAAGAGGCTTCAAATCAAACTTGAAGGACCATGGTCATGACATGCTTCATAGAGCACTGCCAAACAAAGAAAACAAACAGTTGCCTGAAACCATGAAATAGAAGTTAATATAAAAGTTGAATTTCACAATTCTTCTAATTCTGATATCATGGTTTTCCATTCATTTGCACTTGTGTGTTGAGTTTTGCAATTTGCTTTTTATAAGAAAACTTTTTAAAAAAGTTTCCTTTCTGTAAAAAGGAAGTACCGGATAAAATTTGTGAATTTGAAGTCACTAAAATTAAAAAATGTTAGTTTTTAATTGAAATTAATTAAAAGAGAAATCCTTGCCAAAGTTTGATTATAAACTGCATATTCTGCACCACAAAAAAAGAAAAAGTACTGGATTTCTCTTTACCAGAAATGAATTACTTAGAAATATGTTATAGAAAGAAAAGAAAATTACTTTAATGTCTTGTCCCAGCTCCCACTGACTAGGAGGTTCATCTCTGGAATCCACGCAATCTCTTTGACAGGCGCATCATGCATAGCCACAGTCATAGGTTGGCCACCAGAAAGCAAGGGCCACATTTTGACCTGCTTGTCGCACCCTCCAGAAAATACAGTTGTTCCATCATCCTTCCATGTTGAGCACAGAACCTAGAAGATAAATAAAAAAGAGTTCAAAATATTAGAATAGCTGCGACTACAGATTAAAAATAAACAAATGGAAAAGTGAGTTTAACAAATCATCACTGGTTGGTCATGGGATATTGACGCCTTAGGCACACTGGCAGCAGTAGCTCCACTACGTGTAATTTCCCAACACCGTACCTATGAATCATTCAAGCAGCATGTAATTGGGAGAAAATTTCCAACAAAGTGAAACAAAACAATGAATAATAAAGTGGAAAGTCCTGAGTGAAATTAAATAAGTAAAAAGCAGGTAAACTATACTCGTATGAGACATGTCATTGGAATTACTATGATCCTGATTTCATTGTTTGGTGAAATATATTATGTAGAATCCGTGCAGATAACAGCATGTTGACTGTATCAACTCATGCATGCACACATACAAAGAACCAGCTCACAAATTGACCCCCTCAAAAAAAAAAGAACGAATATGCAGGTAAATACTTATTGGAGACAAATTCTATCTTTCATACATCACCCAAAACCAAACAAATTACTATTTAAATTATATCCCCATCATTTTAACCATTTTTCTTGGTCAATTTGAAACAACAAGAGCACTGAATACTAATTGCATATACAATATATAACAAAATCAATTCAAAGAAACCTGATTGTCCCAGGAAGTAGCAACCAAGAAGTTGGCCTTTGGACTGAAACAGAGACTCGAAACGGAGTCACTAGGAGGTTGAATCACCTGAGTCAATCAATTTCCACAAACATCGTACAAGGCACTACATTAGCCATGTAAAAACTAAATGAGAAGTAGCACTGCAGTATCCTAGAAATAAGATTGAACTAAATAATTCAAAATAATTAAACCTAGCCAACTAAAAATCAAGAGTTTCATCTAGCAATTGTTAGCTGTTGTGACAACACAAAAGTAATGACAAGTGTCATATATCATAGAAAAAAGCAACAATATACATATACACCTATGGCATTTACATAGCATGTAAACTATTAAGTGGCAGAACTTTGAGGTTTAGACTCCAAACATCAGTTAATCAGAATAACAATATTTTGTTTCCAAATGATTTGAGTGGTTTTTTATTTGTGTATTCAAAATCATATTGCGATGTCAAGTAAGAAAAACAAGAAGAGTCCATCAATTTAACTTCATGGCTACCTAATTCCCATCTTGTTTACGTTTCAGAACTGAACAAGCCGAGCTCCACACAGCATTAAAAAAAAAAATTGGTTTCCAATGCATTAAATCCTCCCAAAAAAAAATACACATTGTCCAGCTATATAACAACAGTTCCTTCTTCTAATTATACTCATAAGGAATCCAAAATGGAAAGCATAATGAGACTCAAAACTAATTTTAAAACATAACATCATCCCTAAAACCCTAAACAAGAAATTATAATTATAACGTTAGTTACGACAGATAAATGAGTTACCTCATACGATTTATTAGGGTTTTGAACCGTCGTAGCGGCCCCAAACGTAGCCATTGAAGCTGCTGAAGAAAATTAACAACAATACCAATAATACTGAATTCAATTACTGACACAAAACAAACCAATAAAGAAACGAATTTGTACTAAATTTAAAACAAAAAAAAAACATAAAATCGAACCCAATCAAACAAAAAAACAAAAAAGCAATCAAAACCTGGAAGAGAGAGAGAGAGAGAGAGTCGAGCTTCTGGGTGGAGTGGGTTTAAGCGTTGAGAGGGAAATACATGGGTGAGTGCGAGTGTGTGCACACGACTCTACTCAAAAGACTGGGTTTTTTTTGGGTCACCGATTTATTTAATAAAATTATTAGTATAATTAAATTTAATAGTTTATTATTAAATATACTTATAATTAATAAATCTTTTTTGATACGTGAATTACCATAAATATAAAAATAAATAATTATAAATGTAAAACTGATTATTTAGTGTAACTTAATTTAAATATAATACGAAAATATTATATTTATACTTATTAACAGAATCTTGATTTTTAAAATTATATTATATTTATATTACAAATAATAATAATAATATAAATTCTTTAAGAAAAGATTAAAAAATCATTTTTCCTTTGACAATATCATTTAAAATGTTAAATTCTAGAATCAAATACCAATAATAATGATAATAATTTGCTAAAAAAATTAACATATTTGTAATGAATTGAAATAGAAATATGATTATATTTTAGTGTGTCAAACTATATTTGTTTTGTCATATCAATTAAAAAAATTATTTGAATGATACATTTAAAAGAGATATTAACATTATAAAAGGAATAAAAAGAAAAATTCAAGGATAATTTTTTTATTAAATATATTTATAATTAATAAAAAAATTATATGTAATGTGTGTTGTTAATTAGTGGAATCATTAAATAATAAAATTAGACCATATATATAAATATTGTGTTTCTTCTCTAATTAATAATACAATAAATTAAAATCTCAAATAGTATCTTTAGAAAATTTTCCTCTCTATATTCTATAATTTGTCTCAATTCTCTTCCTTAATTTCTTCACCTTTATCTCTTAATTTTTAATTTGACCCCAAAACCCTAACATATGTATTTAGAAATTACAACAAATTACAAAACTATAAAAGCCTAAAGGTATGCCTTTATATAAAGTTATCAAATTTTATTTGGTAAAGGTAACTTAGTTTGAATGTTTTATTATATACATAATACATAATACATATATATATATAATTATATGTTAATATATAAATTTTTCTGAAACTTTGTGTAATATATTAAAATTATAACTTGATCTTTAAAAAAATAATAATTTATTAATCTAAGAATTTTTTTTATAATTATTCTAACCAATTATTAAACTAAGTCGACATAAAACATTTAAACTAATGATGAGACTCACTAACAAGAAAGGAAGACTAAGGTGTACTAAAGGTAAGATGATGATAAGGTGCCATAAACCTAAAGCTACTCAAAAGTCTAAGTAGTAATTACGCATTAACCTAATTATATTATATATACAATAATTTGGTAAAAAGCCAAATTATGAAAACATTAAAACATGTAATTATAAAAAATAAATATAAAAGATAAGCCTAATTATGTAATAGATATATTATAATTGTATTATAAATAACTAAAATGCAAAATCCTAATCAACTTCTTTCTTAACAGAAAGGCATTCTGTGAAAACAAAAGCTATATATAGAGTACTTAAATTATATACTAATATATAGTTTCAATGATAATAAATTATCTTAGAGATTATTATATCAAAATCTTAAAAGTTATATGTCCCATAAAAGCCTTTAAATGTAAAATTTTCCCCTTTCATCTTAGCTTCTAAATGTTAGGCCTGATGAGCATTGTCAACCAAATGAAGATTTTTTTTTTTCATTTTTTAATGTAATTTAGTAATAATTTTATACTATATAATAAGTAAAGTGTATCTGTATTAATGAGTCATCATGGTAAAAGTTTTAATGAGCTAAAAACTATTTAATAAAAAAAATTCAAAACTTTTATGAATTTAGGACTTTTTAGCTTATGGAAGTTATAAATTTTGATTAGTTAAAAAAAAGTTCTTAATATCCCATAATAATAGATGTCTTTTAAATTAATTTATTGGCTTACTTACATCTATGACATTTAATCCTAAAATCAATAACCAGAAAAAGAAAATGAGGTATGTCAATACTAAATGAATTCTATAACAAATAAAAAACCAATTAAAAAAAAAGGTCAAAGGGTTTGTATATTCACTTTCATACATTTAAATTCTAAAATTAATAGTTACAAAAGGAAATTAGGCATGTCAATATTAAAGAAATATGTCATGAATGTTTATTACACTAAATAGCAAAACTTTCAAAATGGTCACAAAAAAAAAAGGAAGAGGGGAAATAAAGCAATGCCAACATGTTTCAATTTAAAAATTACGCAAATTTTAGCAAATAATTTTAAAAAAATACTTTGGTTTCACTAAATCAACAAATTGAAAAAATAAGATTAAGGAAAAAAATGAATAACAATAGAAAAGGAAATTATTAGGCTGAAATATGATTTGTGGTCTAGTTAGTTTTGATTTTAAATTTTAAAATTATAATTTAATATCAAACTTTATTTAAATTATCAGTGAGTCCTAAATTTTATTTAAATTTATAACTGAATTATAAATATTATTTAAACTTCTAATCTAGTTATTAAAACTAAAACAATTAATATGTAGTCAAATCATTTTATATATTTTATTTTTTATTTTTATTTTTTTTGGTCAAAGACATTTAAATTTAACCATTTAAAATGATTTTGAGCATAATATATCTTGTATAATTGTTATTTTCTATATTTGATTACTAATAAATAAATGTATGTTTATTATTCTACCACTTTGAACCTCTAAATTTTCTTGTTCTATGATTGGATTTTCAAGACATTGATTTTGATAATAAATGTTATGGGAGGTGAAAAACTCATGAATTGGAAATAAAGAAAGCCCCTCGTAGCTACAAGCTCCCATTTTGCTTTTGTTTTTCTCTCCCTTTTTCAGACTCAGCAACTGCCTTTGGGCTAACACAAACACTCACTTAAACTCCAAATAAGTGCATGTATTGATATATTTTAGGGGAGGGGTTTCTGATTATCATTATCTCTAATATATAATGATAATAATTAAATAATTAATTACTTAAAGACATGAAACATGAGAGGTTGGAATCTCAAAGATTTATTAAGACTAGATAATTGGTGTTTTAATGAGTGATGATAGACAATTTTCTTGCCAAACAGTCACTAATATCACCTGAGTCAACCCCTCCCCGCCCCCGCCCCCACGTATTTAGCCGAAAATCCTTATGATTAATGAGCAAAGGGCCAGAAGATCATACTGGGTATTACAAATAAACTGTCCTAAGCACTGCTAAGAAAATGATCAAGACATCCCTTCTTTGATGATTTCAAATTTACATCAGTTTCCAGTAAGACTCAATATATCAAGTGTCTGATAGATAACTACAAGAACTCAACAACGGATTCATGGGGGAGCTCAAAAGATTTTTTGGCTGCATTAGATAAGAAAATACTGGTTTGCATTGTTGGATCCGCCATTGCTGCTGCTTCTGTAGGTGACAAGAATGCAGGAGAAGAATGGTTAGTCTCAAATCAAAGGCCAGAGGCACAATCGAAGAAGTGTCCTTCAGAAGTTCAATCATAAACTACAAGTACAGAAGCCTATAGAGCACCCCATGATGTTAGCATCTGTGAGTTTCCAGTATTCATGTCCCAACACACAAGCCGATAGCAGAGTACAGTGGCATAGTCTTCATCCACAGAGCAAGGAAACAGACCACCCCACCCACCGATGACATCAACTAATCTCAGCAAATTTGCAGCTCCTGATCACAATGTTGTGCATTTGAAACACAAACATAAGTCGATTGATAGTACAGCTCAAAATACCAAAGGGCTTCAGGTCTGAAAACCAATGTATGAGACGCCATAGAGATGCCAACCTTGCCAATTTACCCGACTTTCCTGAACCTGATTGTTTAAGGGTGCAACACTTGCTCTACAAGCTTGTGCATGGCTTTCCAGTATCTCACACAAGAAGGATTAGTATGGATTGACCGAAGAACCCACTTCAGAGGGCTCTGACAGAATTCGATACCGGAGAAAGAGTCCAAGCCAACTTTTGCTTGCCTAGCAAGCAAATGCATTTGAAAGAAGAGTTCTGCAGGCCTTGATTCTGCAGAAAAAAATGAAGCATTTAACATTAACGACAGGTTGCTGAATAAGCACAATAATAAATCATAAACCTTATGCCCTCTGGTATTCATTGATATCTGCAGGGACCTTTCTAAACCCCAGATTGGCTAGCATTTATGTAATTATTCAGAAAAGCACAATTTCAAATATGCTAATGGATATTATTACACAACTAGCCGTCTAGTTTCCCACATGAAATAGTTGCAACAACAAAACCCTGCATAGAACATAGAACTTGCTGATTGGATTTACATTGAACTGCGATATGATGCTGAAATTTGTTTAGATTAATATGTAGTTATGTTAGATGGTCAAATGGTTTGCTTCTTTATTCGAAATGATGAAACAATCCAAAATATAAATGTTATCGCTCATTTATCCAATTCAACTAATATTTCCCACTCCCTTGCCCCATGTGCCAAAAAAAACAGAAAAAAAAAACACATAAGAGAAGCTCAACTTTTGTCCATTTGCCTATAATTTAGGTATCACCAACGCTATTCTCAACAAAGCTTAAACCTAAAACTAGTTAGGGTCCACTACATCAATCTTTTCTCCCCGTTTAGTTATATAACATAGTTATCTCTGATGCAATCCCAAAAGCTTTGACACTTTTTTTCTACATACAAAATCCCCTTTTACTTGACATTGAAATTTTGTTCTCACCCCATAGAAATTAAGAGGTTACTTGAATAATGCAAACAAAGTGCAAAACCTTAGCAGAAAGAGGAAAATGACCATCCTGATTAAGGCTAGTCAACTTTTCTAATTCCATAGTTCCATGGAACAAACCATCCACACATGGTTTGCGTCACCTCTATTTTAAGGTCAATCAGCTTTCAAATTCCATAGCCAAATTACACAACATACATGCAGGCAGCTCAATGCATACTTTGGTTACAGACAAACCTGGTGGCCAAGAAAACCATTCTTGCCGGATGTTCTTCTCCCACTTTTCTTTAGAACCAAGGCTCCCTTCTGCTTGTGCTAGCAACAAAAATACAACTGGTATGGGAATAACAGAATTTGCATGAGCTCTAGAGAGACTCCTTTTAGCAAGAGATAAGAAATGGGAACTACTAAACTGTCTTGCAAGCTCCATGCACATCACACCTGCAATCATTTGTGATTGAGTTCCAATAATAGAATAGAGATGTGTTCATTTCTCTCCAAGGAAAGAGAAAGAGAGAGATATGAAAAGTGTTCAGAATAATTGTGAAATTGATAGCGGTGTTAAAATCCATGAAGAAGTTTTCAAGAGGTGTCATTAACTGCTTTTCAGTTTTTTTTTTTCTTTTTTATCCTAAAACAAAACCAAAGTACAAAGAACAGCTCATGCATTTGACATATGTAATAGCTGCGAATGGCATAGGTTGTCGGAACGTGTTTAGGTGGTCACATAGACCCCACTCCCGGCCCACCAAGCCTTGTCTCCCTCAATCACCCATTGAACTGAGACTTGTTCTAGAATCCCACCAACAACCATGCACCAATTACTACCACCTGGCACAGCCTAATGAGAATGCCCTACAACTAAATTCAACTGAATAAGAAAATTAACACAATGTAAAAGAACAGAACAAGAAACCCTGTCTACTAAAGGACATCATACCGTGACACATGAAAAGACAGCTGTCAGCACCTGCCAGTGAACAAGCTTCTGCAAGAGATTTTTCAGCAGAGACAAATTCCTGATTCCATAAATATATTAGGCCCAGAACCAAATCAAATGCAGCCATCCACATATTCCATGTGCTCTTTGACTCCTTTGCACATTCCTTGAAACTCGACTCTAAGATGTTTGAATCAGTTTGCAAATTATATTGAGCTTCCATGATTTTGAGACATATCCATCCTATATGGCTATCTGTTTTAAGCTCCACACATTTTTGATATGCTTCTTGAAGGTGCATAGAATTACCTTCAGCAGCATAGGCTCGACATAACAATAAGTGCCCAAAAAAAAGATAGTTATTAGGGATCAAAAGTGATGATGCGTTTTCAGCATACCTAATACAGCCAATAAGATTCCCACCTTGCAAACTAATCTCAGAAGCACAAAGTAGAAGCTGAAACTTCTGATATTGATAAGACATACTTTCTATAGAATATAATTCATTTGAAAGTGCCACACAGATTAGCTGGGCCAGTGTAAAACAAAGCTGCCAAGGGAATCTCTCTTCACGTGCCTTCTGAAGAAGATTCAGTATAAGTAAGTATCGTGTGTTGTGGTTCCATGGTTCCCAATGCAAGTATCTGCAGATTTTCAATCAAGAACATAACATAACATCTTGCAACTAATACAAAATTAGACAGCTCAAAAATTTCAACATACCATATATAACCTGGGCCACATTTACAAAAGTGAAAACATAAAAATTTTAGGAAAACGAAATGATCAAATCCAGCAAATCATTTGTCAGTGATCTTCATATATTCAATTTAGGAAATCTGATGCAGATGCTTATAAGTATAATAGACATCTTAAGAAATTTTTAGATGGTCAAATTACCTATACTTATCATAATCTCCTATTCTAGTCAGAGTTGTTCTCCTATGTAGCTTTACAGTTTTCTCCTTTCTAGTCCTTTTGCCAGTCTACAAACATGACTTAATGATATTTAATCAGGCAGGCTTGTTATGATTATTGACCATTGATATTGATTATCAAGTTTTTTTTTTTTTCACAAGTGCTGACTCTGATTTGGTCCATCGGTTGACTCAACGTTGTTTAGTCTTTTGGAGTGGATTCCCACATTTCCTTTTTAGAATTTTGATGTTTGTTCTATGGTTTCATTCCTGTCCTACATAAAATTCACTATATGTTCAGTATGAATTGCAAACAATGTTTGCACCTAGTGCCTTTGAAAACATAGGCTGCAATGACAGCCTGATCCAGAGATGTGATGCAACAATCAATACCCTATGAAGGACACTTAGTTTTGCTTACTAAAACATAATGAGCAGCAAAAATCAATTGCTATTTTCAAGTTTACAGTATAGAAGGAAAGTTTCGTCATACTTTTGCAGTTCTTTGACTGTTGCAGGTCCATTCACACACTGGCAGCCAGATGTTGGAAAAGAAAACCTAGGATTCTTATTGCCAATCGCATAGCAAGAAATAGTAGCAGCACCAAGGATCTCATGTCCTGATTTTAAACCTTCCATTCCAGTACCATAATGAGCAGAATTAATGATGCAGCACCTACTTGGTACATGACTGTCTTTACATTCCTCACTCAATAGCAAAAGATGACCAAGGAGGTTCCTGTTCTCAGGCACAATAAGAGGAACAACTAAAATATGTCAGAATAATGCTTCCACATGTCAATTAAAAATCATAAACATCCCCCAAAATGTTATTCCAAATAATTGCAGTCAAGTAGTAGATATCAAATAAGATTGTCTCATTAAATGGGTCAATTTGTGTACCATTTCAATGCATTTGGACACAAATTCCAGAAATTGAAAGAAAGAACAACAGTTATAAGTCTCTAAGCTTTAGTACAATAACAAAAATTGGCTTTTCTCTTTTACAAGCTGGTTGGATAGAGAATAATAATAATAATAATAACAAAAAAGAGTAAACCAGCACAATTCATTAAAGTCAAAGACAGTAAGGAAAATAGAACAATCCAAACTCTAGTGAAAAATTTCGTCCAAAACTAACAAGCTCAAGTTATTCAACAATGTCTAAGTTTGCCAATTTGGCTTTACAGTCCAGTTATTAATTATTTGTTTATTAATTCTACTCTTACCAAAATATGGATGATAACATACGAAATTGAATCATCATTATTCATATATCAGTTGAATTGCCTCCAAGTAAAAATTGCATTATCTGTCCTTGAACTTGTCACTAAGTTTCTCTGGGGGGTGGGGTGGGTTGTTCACCAAAATTCAATTAGTTGCAATGAAATCACCAAACCTGTAATTTTGTTTCAACATCAACAGCCCCTTCAGTCTCCCACACATAAAAGTGATATTGAAGCCTATCAGGATTTTTTTGTGTAGTGCCATGTGGACATCCACATAACTTTTCTGAGGTTCTCCCAAAAGAAAATACACAAAAAATGAAATAATGGAGTGGTCACATAGGAACTTTTATAGAAGTCTGACAAGCTTAAATTGCAAAAAGATTAAAACTCAATAACATAATCAAAAATAAATTCAGTAACCAATAATGTAGTTAGCCCATCTTTAAACTATTAAAATACTTTCATATGATAGTCTAATTTAGGCAGCAAGGATCCAGCCTGTTAGCAGAAATCCACACGCAATAGCATGGAGACACTAAAGTGGCAGACACCAGAACTTTGCACTCTAATAAGAACTTTATCCTACCTTATTAAGATACTGTTAGGATGCAAATGAAGAGCCTTTTTAAGTTGACTAATTCCACTTTGAAATCCGAGGTGGGATTCTGATCCACATTTTATCTGCATAGCCCAATATTATAGGAAGTTCACGTGAGCTTCGCAGTCAATAGCTAGGTCAAATCCAATAGAGAATCAAATTTGAAAAAAAAAAAAAGAACAAAAATTACCAGTTTAGCTAGGGCTATCAGATATTCCATTTCAATGTTACCGTGAGATGAACAAGAAAGATGATTATTTAAAACAGCTGACTCAAGTCGATTACTCTGATCAAGAGCATAAATAGCATACACTACAAAGCTGACTTTTAAGCTATGGAGAAGTCCTTTCGGCAATTTCATGATTCTCATAATTGCTGAATCTGGTCCATAAATGTAATAGAGCAATTTGCAGATGAAACTAACAGAAGCTGCTGCAGATACCCAGTCCATTGTAGAAACAATAGCGGCTAGATCTCTTATTACACCAAGTGCAAGACTGTTATTGCCAAGTTCCCACAAAGAGAGAGCATATATTTGCATACCATCTGCACCCAGTATACCTTAAACAAACAAAAAAATTTAATCATATGGCAATTACAAGGTATAGCAATAAGCTCTGCATCTCTTTAATTTTTTAGCAAAATTAGTAACCTTTGGTTTATTGTATTGACTTTTTCTCATGTTTTATGTATCTAAGAAAATTAACCAAAAAAAAAGGCATTAAAACAGAGAGGCAGAGCATGGATACATTAATATACTCCTTTGCTCCACATGAGAACCTAAGGCAAGTAAATCTAGGGAATGAGGGAGCTAGCATGAAAAAAAATGTCAATAAAACATAATGTAAACCTTCTTGTTTCAACATGACACACTCTTGAACTGCCTCCTCAGCATACCCTGCCTATAACCAAAGAAGGAAATTATTAAAGACAAAGAAAATAGAAATAACAAAATCTGATGAGTATCATTAATAGTGTGCAAGAAGATTACAGAATTTTACAAGTTTTGCAGCTAAAGAGACAACAGCTTTTTAGCTAATAGAAATGGAAAACTAGCTTCAATAGTTTTACCTTGGTAAGAGACCGGGCCAAATTAACTGCTATATCTTGGAAATGAGACTTTGGCACATCGCCTGAAGAAATATTGATTGCACAGCGTGCTAGCCTATAACAAGAAACAGCAGCCTGATATTCAGATTGTGCCTCACAAACTAGCCCATTCAAATTATGTGATTCAGGATTTTGAGGGGCTCGCTGAACTGCTTGTTTGATAGCTCCAAATACCTGTCAATAACCAGTTAAATGGAAACACTAATATGTAATATCCTCTGGCATCCCACCAAAATTCATATTTGGCAGAACATGCATATCACCTGTGAAGAAGCCAGGTTTCCAGACTGCAAAGCAAGCTTTGCAAGACCCATTTGGAAATCTGCAAGCTGGCCAAAATTAAAAGACCAAGTAAAGATAAGTATATATATATATATATATATAAACAAAAGTCTAAAAGCACCTTTTATGTGGTATATTGTTTTCTAGCTTATTCAAATAAATCTAAAGCAGATAGTTGTGACAAAAAGAAAAAGGACAAGAAAACAACCACCCTTCCACCACAGAACCACCCCCTACATCGAAATAAGAGACAAAGCGAGTTACATCACAACGACAAGATTACTACTGATTGGCTCTAGCATTTACCTATCCATACAAGGAGCATGAGGAATAGGAGCATATACTCTCTTGCCTTATTTTAATGAAAAAAAAATCAAGAAAATAATAGATGAGAGGAGCTTATGGAAACAATAGCAAAGTGCATCTAATTAGTTCAGTTGAAATCTGTCTCATACAGCAATATTTGAAGGGTACAAAAGGCAAATAAACATTTACAGGCAATATCTGCACAGCTCGTAAACAGCTCTCAAAAGCCTCATCTTGTGCAGCCTCTCTGAAGAAAAAGAAGCCATTTGAAATTTAATAAATATGTCAGATCAATATATATCAAATCACTCATTTCATAAAAAAATAAATAAATAGTAGAACTTACCCAGGAAGACTATCAGCTGACATGCCTGCCCATGGAAGTGCCAGTGAAGGATCTATACTTCTAGCATAATCAAATGCCTGTCTTGCCATTTTATTCTCACCCACTTCTCTGTAAAGCTGTAGAAAGCACAAATTTATATACCTACTGATAAATGAAGAACAAGCTTTCATAAAAAATAAAAGAAATGAGAAGGGGAATTAGGAAGCAAAGGAAACAAAATGGCAAAACAAAGGAGGAGGAGGAAAAAATAGCAGAGAAGAAATTCCAAGGTAGGAAGATAGAAGCCATGAATTCAATTCATCGACCAGGCTGCTTAATCACATAAAAGAGGCCTTTTATACCCTCCAAAAAAAAAAAAAAAGCAAGCACCTCTACACCCATTTAAAAAAAATGCTAAATTTTTGCCTTCAATGGCCAAGTAAGCCATCACATGGTAAGCAAGTCAAGCAAATGCAAGAAAGAACTTGGCACAACGCATAGAATTTTCACCACATGTCTAGCTGATCATATTCTACTTTAAGGTTCCCAAATAAATCCATGGAGTAGGAGGAGAGAACAAAGAAGAAATTCTGTCTAAAATAGCCAACAATTGAACCAATCAAATGGGCTGCTTACATACATAAGAGATGGCCTTGTATACACCCCAAAAAAAAAGGTCCTTACTATTCACCCTAAAGAATAGACAAATATAAAATTTTTCACCTTTAAACCATCACATAGAAAGCAACTCCAACAAAGGCAAGCCAGAAATTAAACATTTTGCCTCAGCCACATGTCTAGTCTATGATATTTTGAAATATTTTTTTTAAACTTCTAACAATTTATAGAATACTGAGCTATAAATATAAAAGATAGTTTTATTGTTAAGGTGATAGATATTAGGGAAATAAATATTTTGCACAGAAAAAAAAAAAAGACATAATAATGGAGATGGAGGAGGAAAAACTCATCGGATTGAACAAATCTTTCTGGTTGAAGTTCCCACAAACTTGATTTGGAGCCTTGCAGCAAGTGGACTAGTACCACCAAGTCTTCACTGCATGGCTTCAAGCTCATGGGTCTAACAATGTTTTGGTCAACAACCACACCGGAGGAAGGAGCACAAATGAGAGAGAGATGGAGAGATTTATGCAGAAGTATACCTTTCCAAGGTATGCCCAGGCAACTGCTAAAGATAAATCCAATTGCAATCCTCTGATCAACGCATGCTGTTTCAATGCATTATGATCAGATAAACATCCCAGTGCCACCCAAAAGTCATGATTTTCACCCTCAAGTAGCAAAGCCCCCAATGCGAGTTTCTCTGATAGATTCCTGGCAGAAAAAAGAAAACTAAGCTGGGCTACAGGAGATCAGAAAGGAACAATAGAGACCAACTCATACCAAAGCTTGTCATGTCCATTATATCCACTAGTGGAAGCAATTATGTCTGAAGTTACTGCAATGTCAATATAGAGGTTAGCTTGCCAAGGAGCCAAATGCATGGCATGTTGGTAAGACCTTTTGGCAGACACTGCAAACAAGTGGCAGGTTCCATTCCATGAAAGCAGAGATGCCTTGAAGCTTTCCACATCAAATTCTACATTTTGGTTGTCTTTCACCCATGGAAGGCATTTTGCATATGTAATCTAGCAAGTGGGAACAAAGGCATCAGCAAAAGAAATTAGTGGCAGAACATCATAATGATTCTCAAAGACATTTGTGAAATACACAAAATAAACATGTTCAGGCTTTTTTAATGTAACAAGATGATGCAGGAGTTAAGGGCTGTATAACGCTAAATAGCAAAGCAGTTTTTCACTTATCCCAAACTCCCTTGGCCTCAACTGACACAATTTCCCCACCAAAGATATATAGGTAAAAGGCAGTTGCACCCTCTTTGATTGACTAATGGAAACACTGCTAGTGACAATTTATCCAGTGGGGCTGACTTCATACTGGAGCTATTACAGTTCCATGCAGC
The DNA here is from genome assembly GCA_037897445.1 of Ceriops zippeliana. NCBI lineage: Eukaryota > Viridiplantae > Streptophyta > Magnoliopsida > Malpighiales > Rhizophoraceae > Ceriops > Ceriops zippeliana. The sequence goes on along the minus strand of JBAPLH010000107.1, from coordinate 2,100,038 downwards.
AACAAATGTCAGCACTAATAAATTAGGTACAACTCTGTACCCTCTAAAGTGAATGAAAACAAAATTGGAGATAAGGAAGACCCAGTAAAAAAATACGTCCATTGTTACCAGCCAAGATTATTCAAATGATGCATTCATGCATGCAGGCTAAAAACTTCAAAGTCCCAATTCATACCACACCAAAAAGCAGGGAGCATGAAAAACAAAATTCCCTAGTTAATTTGGAAATGAGGTAATAAATTTATAGAAACCAAAAAAGTTGAACTCAGTAAAAGTCAGTAAGTTCCCTCAAGCACAGTGCACAAAGCTCTAAAAGGGGGGTGATAAGGGGAAGCATTGTCCTAGTGCACAAGGCTCTGAAATAATTTGGAGTTGGTGGGGGGAGGGGTAGGGGCAAGCACCACCCAGTCCACGCACTCTTGTGCCTAGGGAGGGTCAGATGTATGTCGTCTTGCCCTCTTTCTTGCAGATATGTTGTTTCCACACCTTGAAAATATGACCTTCAACACAAAATGGAGTAATCTTAATGTTACGTCAATGCTCACACCTCTATTTCAGCAAGATAAAAGGAAAATATTTCGGTTATGCCTCACTTTTTCTTGATTTTTGACTACATAAAGGACGGTTGAGATATTAGATGGGTAAAATGGTCTGAATTCAACTGTTGACAAGTCACATTAGATTTTTCCTATCCTTTTACCCTGATTCTAAATAGACCATATTTCATGCCTATCTAAAAAAGGCCAACAAAAATTTTGAACCCACAAGGAAGAGAGCACTTTATGAGAATAACAATTCTTATATAAGGGTGAAAATGGGTGTCCAAACTGAACCTTTTATAGGATTACCTGAATGTCACCAAGCAACTTCCAGATGCATGAAACATTCCCAGCAATTTGAGTATTAGCATTGGCAACTTTATATGCATCCTGAATTGTTAGGAAACCAATTATTAGCAACTTTTATAACAATTGGACAATGAATCTAATGTAACACAAACTTCAAGAGTAAAAAGATGTAAGTTGAACTATGCTCTCATCACAAGCCCAAATAAGAGAAAGTACAATGGTTTAGTGACCATAAGTATACACAAATCTCTAATGACTCATACCAAATGGATCAAGAATAAAAAAAGGCCATTTGAGATGTTTTGACTACATCCAGCTTATATAGATAATTTCATTGTGAATAGAGCAGAAGTATTTAACCCCATCCAAGACTTAGCTCAGTTGAACTGACTCACTTGATTTGAAATTTCAAGTTGACTAACCTCTAACAATGATGCTCCCCATTTGAATGCACCCAAATTCATACATTCCTTTGACAAACAAAAGAGTCCAGATGCTAGCCCGTACCTTGCAGACACATTTTGAGGCGAGATCTCCAAAGCACGCTGAAATTGCTCAACTCCCTTACTTGGCAAGAATGCAATATCAAACCTCATTAATTATGCCAGAATGAAAAAAGCTTTTGAATACAGAGAGAAAAAGTAAATAAAAGTTTATCCAATAAAAGATTCCATTTCCTAAAATAATTATGGAGTTGATGCAAGCTAAATTTCATATCAATCTACAATTAGTTTATAGTCCCCAGATAGAATAACCTAGTGCAAGCCAACCTCCAATCTTAAGTAGAACTAAAGTGTATGAATAGGATAAAACAGATCCTTATAACTGAACCCCTGCCGTTTCACTGAAGGCATAAACAGATTGCTAGAAGCTAGCTAAATGAGCTGAAGGTACAAAACTCATTGTCAAAGGCTAAATGGTTGTAAGCACTATTGCATAGTAGTAAAATCAAATATACCATGCCTCAATTTCATCAAAAACTTAAAACTATCCTTGTTTTTACTCAACCAATAACAAATTGTTAAATGATTGCAATTTCAAGCACATGGCAATTTTAAAGTTAAGTAGCATGCTATCCCTAGATAATTTCTTGGTGTTCACTGAACGAAGGACCAGTAAAGTCTTCAGTTAATTTTGGTTAGAATACACCTTTTTTCCTTCAATTCTGAAATAACCCAAGTAGCATAACACACTAGGATAACAAGACCAGATTCCATTACATCTTTGAGGTTGAAGACCATACATCACCCCTACATATCTAAGCCTGGGGAAGGCCAATATGTCCACAGCACAAGACACATAATGTTGCATATGGCTACTGAGGTTTACAGCAGAACATTTAAATAATAAAAAAATAAAAAATAAAAAATAAAAAGAAGAAAGAAACAGAAAAGCTTTAGGAAAAAAAAAAACAAGGGTCAGGAAGCAAAAATGGATTAGACACTTGATATTGATCAACTAGACAAGAAAAAGTAAATGGAAAGTTGAAAGAATAAATAAAAAAAAATTAAAGGATTTTAACGCAACAGATAAAAGACACAATGATACCTTTCTGAAGGAACCCAGCATCAAGAAGATATTTCCGCTTTCAATCATAGAAAAAATTCTTGTATCCTCCAACTCAATGGCTCGCCCATAGGACTGGTTAGGTTAGTGCATAAAGTTGACCAATTTATGTTCCATATGGGGAAAAAGAAAGTAAGTTAATATGCCAACATCCAATTTATCCAAAAGAAAAAACTAATTTTCAATGGCCTGGTCAAAGGAACCACAGGGTGATTCTTGCAAATTCCAAAACCTAATCATTTAATTTGTAAGCCAAACAGCTTGCCCACCATGTAGCCAACCCTTACCCCCCCCCCAACCACACCAAAAAAGAAAAAAAAAAAAGAAACAAAAAATGCAAAATTCATCTATCAAATATGTGTAACTTAGAATGGAGAATCATAGAGAATATAAAAAGTAAAGTGCTTCAAGTCTTAGTAGTGTTGTGGTTAAATGGCTCAAATCAATAGTCTGAGTTTACTTCATAAAGCAAAAGATATGCAAACTAGAGGGAATAAGGAATCTATAGTTCCAATGAAATGCCCAAAGATGAATAACAGCCGTATGTGTATGGTTGCATATTCACATGCAGCATTCTAGCAGACATCTAAAGCAAAGCAGACAGAAACTTTTGCAGCTGTAAATTGTAAAGACAACTTTAATTCCATTGGTAGCTTTGTTTCCTGCTTTTATCAACCCTGCCATCAGCCTCACTCTCTCTGAATCTGCAGATTCCTCTTTTGTGGAATAGATTGTGCCAAGCAATACACACTCAGACTAGCATTAAAGAGCAGCCTTGTTTGTGCCTCTTTATTTGCACCAGCTATTGATTCATTGAGATATATACATGACCTCTTTTTTGAGGCTATATAAAACAGAGGAGATGGAGATGGTAGAAAGAATAATTGATGGGTTTGTAGACAGAAGTTGGGCAATTCCAGAAAATGAGGAAAAAAAAGGAATAAAAAAGACAATAAAAAGAAAAAGAAGATGATGATCCATCCATATGGTAAATAATTAAAAGAGTAATAATACATTTGATACAGATTGGTTAGTTGAGGCATGTCTAAAACTTGCTGCTCTTCTTTGTTTTTGTTTTTGTTTTGGCAAGACACAAATTGAAATTGATTAGTTGAGCTCAATCACAGTAACCCCTCAATAGTTTCTAAAGCAGAATGGCTGATATAAACTTGAGCTTATATGCAGCATTGAGCAGTAATAAATGACCTATCACGAAACACAAAAAAGGAGCTACTTGTGAATGGCATTTCTCATTAGCTTCCTTTCCATAACTTATAAATGTTTATTAGCTAGGCATTTCTTACTAGCCATATACGAATGGTCCCCAGGAAGGGGGAAAAAGCATAAAAGCAGATACCTTGGTAGCAGCAGTAAACATGCCGAGTCGCCGGTAGGCAAGAGCGAGGGCCTGACGAGCGAAAGAGGAGAAGAGAAGCAGTGAAGACAAAGACTTTTAAAAGGGCAGGAAACGACATTGGAGACGAGGTTTATTAGTAAAATCTAAAAGGCGTCAGAAAGGAAAAGAAACACCTTAGGTGGTGGTAATCAAATACTCACTTCCCAAAGATCAACAGAGGTGGGATAGCCTCGAATGGCTTGTTGAAGACAGCGAACGGCTTCAGAGCAAGAGTTGTTGTAGAGATGAAGGAAACCCAATCTGCGGAAAGCCCAAAAGGCCCGAGGAGACTTGTTGGAGGCCTCGTTGCAGGAAGCCAACTCCAATGCCTCCATTCCAAGACGATGCAACAAACGGCAGAGTGATTCACCTGAATCAGAATCTTCCGGGTCGAGGGACACCGCCCTCTGGTAACACTTAAGAGCCCTCTGCGTCTGAGACTCATGCCCAGAAGAGTAATAATGCCCCAAGTACCTGAAAGCCGCCGCGTTCTGTGGGTTAAGCTTTGCTGCTATCACGAATTGCTCTGCCGCCGCCGCCAAGGCCGAGCCACCACCCACTTTTTCCCACAGCAAAACTCCCTGGAAGTAAAGAAGGAATACCCATATAGTAATAATAACAAACGAACAAAAACCCCATCAGGGAAAAAAGGGAAAAAGAAAAGAGGAAGGAAAATGGATGAAGTACGAACGAGATCAAAGTGAAGAGAGGGGTCCTCAGGATGTGCTTCAATGGATGCTTCTAACTCTCTCAACTTTGCTTCCCACTCTCCTCCTACTCCTCCTTCTTCTTGTGGTTTTCCTGTTTCTTCCATGTCTTCCGCTTCCTGAAACACCATTTATGGAATTCTTTCTCTCGTCAACCCCAGCAGTTCCGCTTCTTCGGGTACTGTGTGAAGGGGGGGGGGGAGGTGGGGTACTGGGCAGACCGGTTGACTACAGACTAGAGGTCGTTAAAACGGATCGTCGAGTTCGACCCGATCATAGTGAATTTGCATTATTTTAAGTTAAATCATTTTCAGACTCAAATTACATTTAAATTACTTTAAATTTAGATAGTTTGAATTCGAATCAGGCTCAAATTAATTTGTGAATAGCCAAATTGTTAAGTAAATTTATTTTTTATTAATTTTTTATTTTATTATGTCTTAAAATATTTAAAAATATTAGAGCTTATTATCTCTTTTTTATTTTAAATATTATAAATATAAAAAATCAACTATATAATT